>CM021106.1:40584707-40926713 GCA_007115665.2 Sequoiadendron giganteum | reverse complement strand
GAATATATAAGTCATTTTGGCTTCTTGGACAGGGAATAAATGGATCATTTTATGAAAGATAGGAAAATATGTGGGTTTAAATAGGTAAAGACCTTAGGATTCTAATGAAAAATTATGGAAAACAATAGGAAAACCCCAAGAATTCTTATGGAAATTTTGGTTCTAATAGTGGCTCTGTCTAGGGATGAATGATTGTGAGATCATTGCAAGGATCCAGATCTCTTTAGTAGAGCGGACCAAGCAAATGACATGGGAATGAAAGCTATGGTAGATGAAGGGAATGAAAGAGTGAAGAAAATGGAAAGTGGAGCATGGAGAATAGAAGGTGAAAATGACCCTAATCTACTATATATGGAAAGAAAGTGATGCTTTCAAAAAAGGGAGTTCCTGAGAATGTCCATGTACTGGCAAACCCAAACTCTTCAAATTTTCTAAACTACTATGCATTGAAAATAATATTTAAAAGGGGTTTAAATAAGAGTTGTCCATGCACTAGAAATTCTTAACCCTCTGCAACTCCTCAAGAGAAAAAATGCTTGAGGAACTGCCCATGTATAGGCAACTCCTGCTCCTCTCTAGGCATGTTCTGCAAGTAATATGAATCCTCTCCTCTTTTACCAACAATAACGAAGGGTCCCAACCACAATGCTTCAAATTTACCATGTTTTCCTTTCTCCTGGCATCTTGGATTCCACATCAGTACCAAATCATTTTCTTCAAATTTTCTATTTTTTTCTTTTTTATCAAACAAATACTTCATTTGTGACTATAACTTTACATTATGGTTTTGAGCTATTCTTCTTATTTTATCAAGTTATGCCAGTTGCTCCATTCTTTCCTCCATTGGTTCTGGATCATCTATATCTTCTGGAAGGATAAATTTGTAAACTGGCAAAAAAATTTGTAAAGGCATCCTAGCTTGTGTTCCATACACTAATTCATATGGGGATTTTCCAATTTCCTTTTACAATAATCCTATCTTCCCATACAACCAATCTTAACTTTGAATCCCAAGCCTTTTTATTTTTACCGAGCATTCTTCTTATGATTTTCAAAAGACTCTTGTTGGTGGACTCTGCCTGACCATTAGCTTGTGGGTGATATGGGGCAGAATAAGAAATACTAATACCATGTGTATTACAAAAATTTCTAAACTCATCAGATTTGAAACACATCCCATTGTATGTAATTAATCTTAATGGTGTACCAAACTTGGTAATAATGTTATCCATCAAAAAATTGATCACAAGTTTACTTGGTGCTTGCCTGGTTGGGATTGCTTCTACCCATTTGGTGAAGTAATCAGTGGCTACCAGTATCCATTTATGTCATCCACTTGATTTCTCTTATATCTCCCCAATAAAATCAATCCCCCATTGATGAAAAGGGGCTTCAATTTGCATAGGTCTAAGTGGTAAAGCTCCCTCATATTTCATTTTACTTGAATTTTTTTGACATGCTTCACACTTTCTTACATATGAAAAGGAATCATTAAATTTTTTTGGCCAATAGTAACCTGCCCTAAGAATTTTATGTTGTGTCATCTTTGTAGAATAATGGCCTCCACACACCCCTTTATGTATTTATTTTAATACATACTTAGCTTGTGACTCATCTATACATAACAATAATATCTCATCCTTGTTCTTCCAAAACAAATCACCCTCTATGAATACATACTTAGATTCTTGTAGCTTCAAAGTTCTTCTCTAGTTATCATTAAATCCTTTAGGGTGCTTCTTGTTCTTGAGGTAATACACGATATTTGTATACCAAGGTGTATGATCAATACTTGCAATTACATTTCTTTCATCTTCTATATTGCAAATTTGATTTGCTTCTGCCATCAACTTGGCCAAACCTTGGTCTCTCACCAATTTGGTGATATTTATTTCCATATCAAATTCCTGGACCTTATTTATCCACCTGCACCTCTTCCTTGTTACTTCTGACTGTGTTAAAATATCTTTAACAACTGTTTGAGGAACATAAGCAATTACTTTGGCTCCAACAAAATATGGTCTAAAAGATTTTGTGGCTTTTACTAATGTAAAGGCTTGTTTCTCCATTATGTCATATTTCAATTCTGATCCTTGTAATGATTTAGTAAAGAAGCACACAAGCTTCTCATGACCATCCTCATTCTTTTGTAACATAACAACAACTATAGTGTGTAAGGAAGCAAATGAAAATATTTGAAAAGGTTTTGAAAAATCAGGAGATTTGAGGATAGGGGCTTCTTTGATGGCCTTTTTGATGGATATAAAAGATTCTAATGCTTCTGGAATCCATTCTTTTTTTTGTCCCTTCCTTAGCATTTTTGATATGGGTTTAACCATTTCAGTAAAGTTATACACAAATCTCTTAACAAAGTTAATCTTCCCAAAAAATGATTGGATGGCTTTGACGGTTTCAGGGATAGGGACCTTATCTATGGCTTCAACTATCTCTGTATCTATTCTAACTCCTTCCTTCGACACAATATGTCCTAAGATTTTTCCCTCTGTGACAACAAAATTACATTTTTTAGGATTAAGACTAATACTATATTCCAAAGCTTTGATGAAGATCCTCTCCAAGTCTCCCACATGATTCTCTACCCTTTTGGAATAAGCAATGAGATCATCTTGATATACTACCATTATAACATTGATCAGATCTGCAAATGCCACATCCATGGCCCTTTGAAAGGTCACTCCTACATTTGTGAGGCCAAATGGAATTCTTACATAGACATATGTTCCCCATGGAGTTGTAAAAGCTATTTTGTACTGTTCAGATTCTCTAACCTTAAACTAATTCTAACCAGAGAAACCATCCATCATAGATATCAGCTCACACCTTGTTACTTTATGCAGTACAACCTCCATGTTAGGTAGTGGGTAATTATCTTTGAGGGATGCCACATTAGATTTCTGAAGTCCACACACATTCCGATATCTTTATTCTTCTTTGTTACAGGAACTAGTTTTGACACCCATGTTGAATGCTTGATTGGTTTGATGACACCTCCATCTCTAAGATTTGTCAATTCCTGTTGCATCTTAGGTTCCAATATAGGGTTAATGGGTCTCTATTTTTTCCTAAATGGCTTTGCATCTAGTTTCAATGGAATTTCATGTTGAAATAAGTCCTCCCTATATGCCTTGAGGTCCTCATTAGACCATGAAAGCACATGTTTATATTTTCTCAGTAATGAAATTAGCATTCTCCGAATAGTCGGGCCTATTTTCTTCCCAATATATACTTTTCTTGGTGCCAGTTCAGTCCCTAAATTTATCTCTTCAATATCTTTTTTTTTGACTATGTTTGCTTCATGAGGGATTGATCATTTCCATCATATACTCTTTCCAATTCTACTAGTTCTTTAGGAAGTTTATTAGTCTTAAGTTGTAAGACCTTTTTTCTGAATATTGTCTGCTCTCCATCTATTTCTTCTACAAAGGCATTCAAATCAATTTCTTGAGCCTCATATTCATCTATATAGTGAAGGAAATTCAAAAGGTCAGTGTCATCATTAAAAACCTACCAATTATATATATATTGTCAAGCACAACAGGTCTTGTTTTGAACTCAATTTTGGATATTCTTGCTAGCGTGATGTCATCTTTTCTTAATGCCACATTGGCTAGGCAATCTACCATTATGTTTTTTGATCTATCCACCCAGTCAATGGAGAAAGCATCAAATAACCTGACTATATCCCATATTGCATTCATGTATTGCTTTAGCCTTTTATTTTTTGCTACATATTTTGATCTGATTTGTGACACCACCAGCTCCTAGTCTCCAAAAATAGTTAACAGTTTAATCTTTTATTTAACAGCTATGTTCATACTAGTCAACAAGGCTTCATACTTCGCCAAATTGTTTATACATTCAAATGCTAATAAAAATGAATATTTAAAATTTGAACCATTAGGCGATATGAAAACTATTCCAGCTCCATTACCTTCTTGGTTGCATGCCCCATCAAAGTATATTTTCCATACCCCTTGTTGATTTTCAGAAATATTTTTATCAATTAGATCTTTCTTTACCAACTCAGGTTGAGATAATTCTACTTTAAAACTCCCCAAATCTACATCACATAAGCAATTAAGTTTCTCTTGAGGAGTATTTTCAACAATTTGATTCATTTTGGGCTCCCTCTGCAACTTGACCTCTTCTCCATTCATTGGTATAGTGGCATATGATAAATTGAACTACACATTGCCCCCTACTAGTGCAGTCCATTGTCTTGATAGGAGAATTCCAAACTAGGGAGGTGTGTCAATTATGGTTATATCAATATTGTAGGCATCTTGTGGTTAGGTTTCTAATCTTACTTCCACATCCTTCATTATTCCCATAGCCGAAACAGGCCTGCTATTCATGGCGTAGCATTTACCTCCTTCCATGGCCAAAATGTGAACCCCTAAACCTGCAAATGCACAAAGACGACAAACATTGTTAGTGTTAGATCAAAATGCATGCAAATATGAAGGATTCCCCATGAAATCCACCTATTTAAACTAATATTAGGAAATGAAGAACAAACTTAAATAACATGAAAATAAATCCTAATCTAGCAAATAAAATGATGATCTTATGGGGGAATTGGTGCCAATGATATGTTGCAATTAGCCCTTTCCCAATTCCTATGTTGCAATGTGAGTTGATTGAATCAATGGTCAAATCTCCAAAGAGATTTGAGCATAGTCTTGTTATAATCTATGAAAAATGATGGATGATTGGATGAAATGAGCAAAATTAGTTCTCAATTGAAGAGAGCAACTTTGCATGTGAATTGTGGATGAAGATTGAGAGGAGAGGTCTCCAATTTATAGATTCAAATCTTGGAAGAGATAGTGGAAATAAGCAATGTGGGACAAAAGATAGTCCAATGGCATTGTGCCACTTGTCCAAATGTGATTGGATGAGGAATGTGCAAGTTTTGGCCAATGTGCCAATAAATGCAATTAGGTGGCATTTCAAATTTGAGAAATGACATGTTGAAGAGGGAAAGGGAATGACGTTAATGTCACTTGGCTCAAGGTCAAGGACATGTAAGAGGCATTGAATCCCTTGTTGGAAGGACCAAGTCCACTTAGCCTTTTTGAATTCAAATGAGGGAATATTCCCTTTTGATGCCTTGTGAGGGAAAATAGATGAATTAATAAATCAAAGTAATTGATTTATTGTGCAACTTGCATTCTCTAGAGGAATTTAGGGATTGAGATTAATTTAATCAAATATTTGATTAACTTAATGAAGAATTAGATGATGTGACAATTTAGACTTAGGTTTGTGAATTAATTTAAGTCAATAATTGAGAGGAAATGATTTATCAAATAAATGATTTGATTTATTTAATCAAGGAGGAATATGTTAGATTAAATCAAATAAGGTTTAATTTATTTAATTTAATAAGAGGACTTTAGAGAATTTAATTAAATAAAATGATTTACTTAATTAAATAGATATGTAAGGTTAATTAAATTATAAATTAATTTAATCATTGAAAGGAGAAGACTTAATCCAATAAATAATGATTTATCAAATTAAGGGATAAAATGTAATGAAATGCTGAGAATGTGATTTAGGAGGAAATGTTGTTAGTAAATCAGGATCAGGTGTGTCAAAATGAATTTTTACTTTTTCCATGTCTACACCTTGGTCTATCAATTACTGGCTTCCCATCCTTCCAGTTCGTATTATAGGGCATGTCATGTAACCTTGGTCTTTCATGAGCATATGGGGGAACCCTAGGGTTTTCCCTTTTAGAAAAAATCCCTGCAGCTTTCCTATTATTCTCAATAGTCGGCACTATCTTTTGAGCTTCAACCAGATTCCTAGGATCTTCTTTTATCAATTCATATCTTGTCTTGGGATCAAAGGCTTTCAAATAGATACTCAATGTAGTAGGATAAACCAACTTGAATTCCTGAGGTATCTTATTATTTAATTTAACAAACCTTTGGTTAAAGTCATAGGCTAACTCATTTTGATGGTTTTGAATAGTTACTAACTTGTGCAAAGTAAAGTCTGATGCACACTGATTCCCATACTGCTGAAGAAACTGCTCATAAAATACATGAATGAAATAAATGGATGCTATTAGTAAACTATTAAACCAGTCCCTAGCATCTTCGATCAGTGACATCATAAATAATATCATTTGTACATCCTCATATTGCATATCTAGGTCTTGAATAACTACATTAAAGTTTCTTGGATGCTCCTCAGTTGTGACTGCACTACTCCTGTGAACTTCAGGACTAGGTTTCTCTAGTTGTTGTCCAGAGGGTAAGGGTATATCTGAAATCCAACAAGATCAAATTGTCTAATCATAGTTGTGTATTGTGGAGGGGGATTTTGTTAATGTTGATCTTGGTACAATGGATTAGTATTTTCCCTATATTGCTAACCTTGTGGGGGTACATATTGTTGATGAGGAGGTGGCTGAGTATTTCGGTGTTGTGGTGGAGCATTTGGGTTTTTATATTGATTCCTTGGCTGATTTCAGTGGGCCTATGGAGAATTTGATGGTCTCATATTGTTATTTTTATGAGGTGGTACATATTTTGGTGAGTCATCCATTGACGTTTTAACTTGAGCCTTTTGCAATTTTAGTTCCTCAAGCTTTCTCATTGCCTGAAGATCTTGCTCGTATTCTGCTCTTGATCTTTTTGTTTTTTACCTGATGCATTCTAATTGTGCATATGCCTCATTTTGGGTCATGAGTTCTTTATTTTCTTCAAACGCTTCTTCATATTCAAGTCCCTCCTCAAAAAGTGTTGTTCTCTACTCATATTCAAACTCCTTTTTTTAACCTCAAAATCAGCCATGAACTCATCATCCCTCTCATGGTTCATTTTCTAGAGGGGGTTTCTCTTCTCTTCTGGAGTGTGAAGTTCTTTAGATGAGATATTTTCATTTGTTAATGCATCATACAAATTATGTGTTTCCACTAGTGGTTTCGATGTTTTGTTTCTTGTTGTTGGGCCGTGGTCATCAGACACTTTCTTGCCCTGATCATTTTGGTAATTCCACTTACTTTTATAACTAGGACCATTCCTATCTTTGTACAAATATCTTCTTCCTTGCATGTTGTGAGTAATCATGATAGTTTGAGCTCTAGGATGATTTCTTTCCAATTTGTATTTTATTTTATCAGTCTCGATGCACTTGTTCATTCAGAGTCACCACCCACTTTTTTTTTTAAAGTGAGAATTTTTTTATTATTTCACCCAATAGAATCAATTTTCAAATTTCTTAATTGTGAATCTCTCTTCAATGACTCTATATGGAAAGGCTGCCTGCCACCAGACTTTTCTCAAGTTATCCCCAATAGAGTCGCCAATTTTTTGGGTCTCAAAAATGAAGGTTTGAACCATGAGAGTTTTCCAAGCTCTCACAACACTATTGGCCAACTAATCAAGGCCAACCAGTACAGTTGAACCTTCTACTCTTAAGGCTCTACTAAACCGAGGTGGGTATACCTATATGAATACTCCAGATTTTGAGCTATGCTCCCTGATAGACTAAACTATCCACAATGGCAAGTTGATAGTGGAGAGATATGATCTAAATTTGGTATCAATTTTATATGCAATATCAAACAAAATTTGGTATAAGTAGTATATGCAATATGACGGTGAAGTTTGATATGTTAAGTTAACAGATGTCAAAATAAATGAATAAAACTGAGTAATGAAAATAAGGGAGACCACTGCCTTGTTGGGTGAAATGAAGTCAAATGAAAGTCTCACATGTTAGGGAAAATCAGATACAAAACTAGAATAACAAGATATCAAAACCCTAACTAGCACAATAGAGCACAAACACGCATGAAAATCAAAATAACAAGCAAATGCAAACCAATCTCCATGCTTGAATTGATTTATCTTCATTGCTCTTCTCCACCTGCATGAGAATGCATGATTTTGAAGGTTTGAATGTTGGTATGTTGATTGCTCAATTTTGCAACATAACGATAAGATGAATATGATAGAAGAAAATAGATAGATAGATGAAAAGATTGAGAGAAATTTTGGCAGAGTGAGGATGCTAGAAGAAGATCCTCTAATGACCTATGAAATGATTGATTTATAGGAGAAGGCTGATTTGATTCAACGGCCAAGATTAAAAGTAAAATTTGTGATGTGTATGGCTAGGATTAAAAGTTTATTTAAGTGCCTATGACACACATTAAGTGGGTTATGACATGACACTCAAATTAGGATGTGAGGAAATAAGTGAGATTCTTTTTTTTTTATTTTAGAAGAAAATATGCTTATGACACATAATGAATGGGGGTAAAAATAGGATGTGAGTGGGAATCTCATAATTTAAATAAAAAAATTATTTAAATTATGAGTGCATGTGAAGAGTTGTAGTCATGTGACACATGTTGCAATGTGGTAAAAGTGAGAGATTAATTCAAATATTTAATTTGAATTATTTTGAGACATGTGAAGGGGAATTAATTAAATAAATGAGATTTGTTTAATTAATTGGGAAGGTGATTAAGTGGAATAAATGAGATAAGTGGGATAGTGTAATGACCTAGGATAAAATATTACAAAATGTCTTACAAGGTCATGTATCGACTAGGTAATATTATGACATGGACAATTTTAGGTGTCTACATTTTGACATGGATAGTGTAATATTATGACATGGAAAATTTTATGACATGTCAAGAGTATTATCCTAAGCATAAAGAAACATTAACCTCTCATTCTAGTCAAGATCTAGGCCTTTCTAATGATCCCACTCATAACATACTTGATCCTATTCATGATGAAGCTTCCCTCTATGATCTAGATACTACCTATGATCAAGAAGGCCATGATGATCCTCTTATCCAACTCTATGCATTCCATGGTCAAGAGCCTATCACTCCACTTATCCATGAGAAAGAAACCTCCATTTCTCCAATAGACCCCCTACCTAGTCCTATCTATGATCCTGCATTATCCACTTGTCATGATGAGACACATGCCTCCCAAGTAAATGTAGAAGATCAAACCAATAGTGTGGATCTAAATGAAAATAATCAAGATCCTAATGATCCTTCCACATCCACTATAAACCCCATTTCAAATCCACCAACATGTCCTATTGGTCTATCTATCTTTATTCATGAATGTTCCTCCTTAGAACAACAAAAAGCTTTATCCAGTTCACCTTCTTCATCTAATAATGAACTCAAATCTAGTCTTCAAAACACACCTATTCCCATTTTCCATTGCATGCTTCAAAACATGAAATACCAAGGTAAAGGTTTAGGCCTTCATGAACAAGGTGTTTTGGAGCCAATTCATGTCAAGGTCCTTCCAAGCTCTTATGGCCTTGGTTATACACCCCAAGGACACCAATATTCTAAAGATTTTGGTACTTCCTCCACCCATCCTAAGTCCTCTTTCCACCATAAATCCTATCATACGCCTAAAACATATGTTGCCATCCCTCATCCATCATCCTACAAATGTCAAAAGCATGTGACCATACATCTTCCACCATCAACTTTGGCACCATTGCTTCCAACTCCTAATATCCATCCATATAATTTACCTCCACTACTCCCAACACCTAATATCCCCATTATCCAATCTCCTTATCCACCTATCCATAAATCCTCTAAAAATCTTAATCATGACCAATCAATGCACACATTGTCTAAACATGAAGCTTCCACTCATTCCACCATACCCATGGGATTCAAAAGCAATATAATTGATGCCTCTATCTATAAGGGAAAAAATATGAAGGGTCCTCATGCCCTAGGACACAAAAGCAAAGAGTCAAAGAAAAATCCATCCAAAAAGCAATATAAGATCATACTTTCAAAAGAAAAGTCTAAAAACAAAATGGTTTGGGTATCTAAGAAAAAGGAAAACAAGTCAAATGACACATCTACATCTCAAAAATTCCAACCATCCACTTCCACCTCACATTCCCACTCTATTCAAGAATCTCATATTCCATCCCACAAGAAAAATAAATGTCATAAAAATACTAAATCTATGTGGGTACCTAAAGCACTTCATCACCCATCTCCTAAGCAACCATCTCCATTGCTTCCTATGCCCCCTTCACATCAAAAGCTTCAATTTTTATCATAGTGTGTGCAACCATGGGTCATGGTTCCCTTCCATTTCACAAAAAATTCACATACCTCCATCTCCTCACCCTTCACTCATTATCCTACATATCTCCCCCATCACCTTCCTATGGTTCATGCTTTTGGCTAAGCCTCCCATCCATCTTCCCTACATAATCCACATCATAATCCACCAATCCCTCCATAATCCACATCATAATTCATCATCTACCTACTCCATCTCCCTTTCATGTCATCCCTTACCAACATATATGAGCATAATGACATTTGACATGGTCCATGTGATGACATCCATCTCTAGTGGAACTATCATCTTTCATGGAACTAAAAACTTGAGTCCCTCCTATCCATATTCCCCTTCTCTTATCCAAAAATAAAAAAAGTCAAAAAAGTCAAAAAAAAAAAGTCATAAAAAAAGAAAAAATAAAAAGAAAGAAAAGAGAAAAGAAAAGAGAAATCCCTTCGTCCAACGGTGAAAACTTGGTAAACAGGCACCCTGGATAAGTACCATGATGAAAACCTAGAAAAAAGGCATCATGTGTAGGTTGATCTTCTATGTCACTTACACTTGGGGGCATGTTGTCTCATCCTACCATATCATTTTTTTATCCTATCATATCCTATCTTACCATCTCCTATCTTATCATCCTTAGCCATCATGCCCATATACTTATCATATTGAGTCCATTCATCCTCTCTTCCTCCTTTTGATCTTGATAAAAATGTGGGGAAAAATGTTGAGACATGTTTTGGATATCTTTTGATATACCTCATCCTTCCAAACAAGCCTACCATTATCCTAGTGTCATAACCATTGCCATGAAAAGTCCTAAGTATTGTACCTAGAATGGGGCATGTTATTCCTATGTGACATAGTCTTTGGAGATCACATCCTTGCTCTCCTATGATGCATACACCCATTTCATTCATTATGACCTATCCTTTGTATCCATCCATATATCACGAGCCTTTTGTCCCTTATCCTATCACCCACCCTTTCATCCATCAATCCTATCTATTCCTTGCACCTAGACTTGGTTTTCCCTTGTCATTGGTATCTAGCAAAAAGGCTACCCAAATTGTCATCCATTGACATCTCAAAACATTTCAAAAAAGTCTTGAAAAACAAAACAAAATGAAAAAGGTCCTGAAAAAATCCAAAAAAAATCAAAACATTTCAAAATCCAAAAATATTCCAAAAATCCAAAAAATTAAAACATTTCAAAAATCCAAAAAATAAAAATCAAAACATTTCCAAAATTTAAAAAAAAAAAAAAATCAAACAAATTTCAAAAATCCAAAAAAAAAATAAAATAAGAACATTTCAAAAATCCAAAAAATCCAAACAATAAAATCAATCACATCACTTCTTTCAATCAAACCTATTCTTCTAATCAATCTAATCATTATCATCAAATCAAATCATTTCTTCATGAATCCAATCAATCAAAATCATTCCAAGTAAATTATTCCTCAATTTAATTCAACAATCATCATCCAAATCTTCAAATCAAGCATCTTCAATCCTTCCAAGCAATAATCCAAATGCAAGTCAATCCTTAATCCATACCAACCAAGCTAATCAATATTGGCAAATTATCCAATCACATCCTTTGGTCTTGATCCTAATCTTGTTGTAAACCCAATCAATCAGTCAATCATCCTTGTGTTGATATAGGGATATATCGTTCCCCCAAATGACAACACTATCATCATCATCAATCAATCAATCAATTAACCTTGTATTCATCTAGGGATATATCATTCCCCACAATGACAACACTATCATCATCATCAGTCAATCAATTAATCATCGGTTTATAGCTTGACAAGGGCAATACCTTGTTTGTTTTTGTATCATTTGTGCATGCTTGCTTGCTTGTGTGTTTTATCATTTCAATTGGTATTTGCATCAAATATGAATCACTCCTAGGTAATATTCATATCTTGTATCTAGACAAGGTTGTATTATGCTGGGGCATGAGACACATCGTCACCTTGGTCCTTATACCTTGGTGCATAACGTCTAGTGCTATATCAAACATATGATTGCTCACTTTATTGCAGCATAGCATGTCATTTTTTTTTTCATCTCCTTCTTATCTTGTATCATTCATCTTATCCCTCCTTTATCATTTCATTCATTTCGAGAGAATATCTGTGTTTATGCAACCCGCCTATCCTCTCGAGGGGGCATCATCATCATTATCATATCCTATATCATCATTCCATTTCTTCATATCTTTTGCATCATCATATTCTTCTATCATCCCTTTTCTTCATTCATCTTACTCCTCACTTCTTCAAGTGGTTGGGGCATCATCTTTTTTTCATCTATCCATGCCTTATCTTCTTTGAAATGATGTTACTCGACATAAATCTCACCATCTCGAACATCATCTCAAAGAGGGGCAAAATGTAGACACCTAAAATTGTCCATGTCATAATATTACCTAGTCGATACATGACCTTGTAAGATATTTTGTAATATTTTATCCTAGGTCATTACACTATCCCACTTATCTCATTTATTCCACTTAATCACCTTCCCAATTAATTAAATAAATTTCATTTATTTAATTAATTCCCCTTCACATGTCTCAAAATAATTCAAATTAAATATTTGAATTAATCTCTCACTTTTACCACATTGCAACATGTGTCACATGACTACAACTCTTCACATGCACTCATAATTCAAATAATTTTATTATTTAAATTATGAGATTCCCACTCACATCCTATTTTTACCCCCATTCATTATGCATCATAAGCATATTTTCTTCTAAAATAAAAAAAAGAATCTCACTTATTTCCTCACATCCTAATTTGAGTGTCATGTCATAACCCACTTAATGTGTGTCATAGGCACTAAAATAAACTTTTAATCCTAGCCATACACATCACAAATTTGACTTTTAATCTTGGCCATCGAATCAAATCAGCCTTCTCCTATAAATCAATCCTTTCACAGGTCATTAGAGGATCCTCTTTCAGCATCCTTACTCTACCAAAATTTCTATCTATCTATCTATCTATCTATCTATCTATCTATTTTCTTCTATTATCTTCATCTTATCGTTATGCTGCAAAATTGAGCAATCAACATATCAACATTCAAACTTTCAAAATCATGCATTCTCATGCAGGTGGAGAAGAGCAATGGAGATAAATCAAAACTAGCTTGGAGATCGGTTTGCTTTGCTTTCTGGTTTTGATTTTCATGCTAGTGTGTGCTCTATTGTGCTTGTTAGGGTTTTCATATCTTGTTATTCTAGTTTTATATCTGATTTCCCTAACATACAGAAATACCTAAAATTCACTCTAAATAAGGTTTCATATGCCAGGTGTGAACAAGAATACTCCTATCTGATTGTCGAGTCAAAGTCCATCACACTAGGTGCAACAACATCCTGTTTCTTTATACTTTGATGCATCCTACCTATGTGTGTTATCAAACATAAGGTAAGTAAGCCCTTTTAAAATCCAATTTCCTGATAAGCAATACATCATTCATCATCATCATTCACAAAGCCTCATGGATCATAATTTGTTGGATCCTCTTCTCATCGTCTTATTTCTTCTTTCTTATCTCCACACTAACATGGTATCATGATAGTTAATCATCACTAAATACATCAATCCTGCATCCAAAAAGTCATCAACATACATCGCATATTCAAAGACAAAAATCATGGTCATCATATATCATTGCATAAAGCATATCATAATAATTGCATAACATAAATCATATCATGATTGTTTCACATCATGTGCATATCATACCATTGTAAATAGTTACATATCATGGTTAGTTCATATCATATCATGTTACATTGCAAAACGCAAATCACCACATAGGAATATCATATCACTACATTTAACTCATTCCATATCAGGAAGCATAATCATCTATCACCTCATTTCATGATCACATCACATCATAACATTTACTGCATAACACATCATCACATATTACATTATCATTTTTAGTTACAAAGGATAATAGAGATTTGTTATTCTAAGTATCTCAAGAAATCTTTGCATTCATTACATTCACAAATAATAAATCATAATGCATATCATAATCATTTCAAATTATTACCATTGTGTAACATGGTCATCGCATGTCATAAATCATAAATTTCATATTATCTCACATCATTGCATCCATATATTTTTTATCATTTCATATCATAAGTACAGTTGTATCCATCGCATAATCATATAACCATCATTATATTATCCATATATCCATATATCATCATCATAAATGCATAAGGAAAGGATAATAGAAAAAATTACATCTGCATATCATAATGTCATCTCAAAACCACATAATCAATCCATTTTTCTTTCAGGACATCATAAAGATTTATCATTCTAAAGAATCTCATAAATCATGCATCTACATTATTATATCATATATACATGGAAAAGATATAAAAACATTTGCATCCATATATCATACATCGTGATCGTAAAAGTGCATAGAAAAATACAAAAAAGAAATGCATCCATAACCATTTGCATCCATAAAAATATGCATACCATAACTATGTATCACATCACATAGAATGGTATCACATATATAACATGGGATACATACATCCATAATGCATAAATAAAATAGGACACATGTCATAATCAATCAATCAAATCATATATATATCAAAATGTGGTTGTCATGGTACAAATTAGGATCATGTGTATGTGTATCAATCAAAATAGTACATTACCCATAGGGCTATCACAAATGGAGCCTGTGGATCTCAAAATGAATAATTCCAATAAAAAATGCAGTGGTAGCTAGCCCTTGTGGCTGCTCACCTCACTCGCCTGTCTCTTTGGCTACTCCTCAACCTTCCTTATCCTAGTCTGCTAGGAGTACTCTGGCACCCAAGTTGATGTGGGTATGACTTGCTGATAATGAAGCCTATAATACTCATCCTCTAGTATAACATCACAGTTCATCCACATTGAGATTGTCCTACCCTATGATGCAGCAACCATACTCTCTAATTGCTACCTGTGGCCCACCTCCTGCGCCAGCTATATCTCAGAGGCCTATCTTTGCTTCCTCTCGTGATCTCTCTATATGGTGAGGGCCTGTACCTACTGTGTGGCCTAGTCCCTCTCAGCTATAAGTGTTTGTACCTGTGCCTAGAGCCCTATATCCACCCCTACAACTAGTATATCTGGGTATCTCGGGCATATGACTATGGTGGTTTCCGATCTCTCAGCTGCTGGTCTCTTTGTTGGTCTCTAAGTGGTGGTTGTTAGTCTCCCTGACCTAGCTAGTGAGGAGGTGGCCCTCCTCCTCCTCCATGTCCCATTGCCCCAACCTTTCCCCCCATCCTCGACCTATTGTCCTACTTCGGGGTCTCTGTCATAGGGGTGCTACCCCTAGAATTATAAATCTAAGAGGGGGCATGGACCACTCATCATAGGCATGTGTAGTTCTTGGATCTGTCATCCCCTATGCATAAACCAATGGTCTAGCCACCAACTGCCTAAACCTATCCACTATCTCTACCATAGGGATTGTTTGACCCCATGTGGTCTCTCTAGTAGACCATGCAAAAATGACTATGTAATGATTGTTAGGCCTATTATGGACGTCTCTGACTTGTCTGGCTACCTTGTCTACAAGGTAGTGCTCTATCATCATATGCTCACTACCCTGCATCAAGCTATCCTTTTAGACAAAGAAAATATGTTGCACATCATCATATCAGGCTGGCATCTATAGCCAAGGATTCCAATTGAACACCCTCATCTCATCCAAAACTCTCCTTCAATGAGGGAGACTGACTCGCCCTATATGCCTCAAAGTAATGTTGCCTCGGTACCTCCAAACTACTAAATCATCAGGCTCCACATCAACAACATTAACTATCGATTAGAGTAAGATAATTTTCTCCAAGACCTAGATGTGTAATTGTGTGACCCCTATGCCAATAGCCTAGCTATCACAATAGGTGAACTCACGTAAATCATGATAAAGTGAAGCCAACATCACTGGTCCCCATGTAAACAAAGTCCTCCTGAAGAGCATATGCTCCCAAGATAGGCCTCATCCTATATTGAAATATCAGCCTCATTGATTTGGGGCTACCTATCTTGAAATAAGAGCGACCACAATCAACTAGAAAGTAGACACTCAGCCTCTATAATACTCAATGTCAATATGCCCCTTAGTGAAAACAATCTCATCGGTTGGCATAATCTCAAAACACGTGCTAGTACCAAAATCCATATCATATATAACTCAGTCACCAGTAATCGACAACTAGAAAATCCACCACACATCCTCTAGTGTGATAGTAGCATTTCCAGGTGGAAGATGAAATGAGGATGTCTCACTATGCCACCTCTCGACCAACACAATCATCATGGCCAGGTGGGTCCTCACAGTTGATGCATAAGAGATGTACTAAAGTCCAATTACACGAAGGTGATCTTGAAGAAACTCATGCATTCTCATCAATCTTCTTAGCACCAAGGGTCGATGCTCACATGAATGTACAGGCTCTCTATCCTCCTACATCCATTAAGCCACAACGTCAAGTTTCAAAAAAATATGAGATCCTATTTAAAGTTTTCGGCACTAAAACCACAAATGTGTCATTGTTTGCAAAGGTGTCACTCTTCACAAACTCCAAACAATGACGCTGGAACCCAAAATGCAAAACAAGACTGCCATGTCACAATTTGCAATCGCGAACCTATTTGACCTGAAACCCTAATTACCTAATTGACTCATGATGTCGCCATTTTCAATGGCATCGCCCTTTGGAGTTTTGAACCCTAGGACCTAATTATAACATGATGTCACAATAAGAAATGGTGGTACAATTTGACCCTTAACATCACTGAATAAGCACCTTTAGCGTCGCTATATAGCGACGTTGAAGTTTTTGACCTTTTGGACCATAATAATTGCACCTAAAAGATGAAAGCAAAAGTTGAGTAAGGATCCCATACCACTGGTCCTGCACCTAGAGGTCTCTGGTAGACTCGAAATCGCTTGGAAATGTGTCAGGGAAGCCCTCTTTGCACTATCGTGCAGGAAGATCAGATCTCAAAATGTTGCAAATCTGAGAGTGTGAATGTGCAAATGAATGGAAAGTGACCCCTAGAGGGCTATTTAAGCATACAAAGTTAGGGTTTTTTGCCTTGTTTTGGTCGTCAAGCTAGGTTTTTGCATTCCTGATCTTGTTTTTGCCCATTTGAAGGTTGTTTTAGGTCTTTTTCTCGTGTTTTGGCTTATTTTTGACATTTTAGAGCCTTTCTGGACCCTTCAGCCAATTTGTCATCATTTTTCGAGATCTACCCCAAAAATTCAATTTTTTGTCATATCTCTTGAGGGGGCAATATACTAGCATGTTTCTTATCACTGGGGCAGTAGTGGGGCATCCAAAAAGTCATTTTTAAAAAAATGTTGATCCTAGCAATATTATTCTTTGAACCAATGCAGTAGGCACATTGCTTCAAAAAGGGGGAAAATGTAGACATTTAAATTATCCTAACTGATGTCATGCACTCGATCCCGATCTACTAACACCATTTCTTCATGAATCAATTCTTTACTAACCAGTTAATTAAATAATCCTTATTTAATTAATTCATCATAATTCCTCTTTTAATTAAATAAAAAATCTCATTTGATTAAATCATTATCCTCTTTTAATTAAGTAAATAATTTTATTTAATTAACCCTAATATTCCTCTTTGATTAAATAAATCAATTTTATTTAATCCTAATGTTCCTCTTTTAATTAAATAAATCATTTTATTTGGTTAAATCATATTCCTTCTTTTAATTGAATAAATTAACCCTTATTTTAATTAAATAAATCAAACTTTATTTAATTAAATCTAATCTCTCAAATTCCTCTCATTTTGATTTAAATAAATCCAAAAAACTAAGTCAAAATGTCAAATCAAACTAATCCCTATCTAAGTTAATTAAATCCTAATTAACTCTAACTCTAATACATCAAATCCTCTAGATTTTGCAACTTGCACAAGGAAATCAATTTAATTTATTTATAAAATCTCCTATTTTCATTCAAAAAGGCATCTTGTTGGAATATTCTTCTGATTTGAAAACTCCCTCCAAAAGGATTTTTCCTCCAACATGGCATTAAATCATCTTACAAGTCCTTTTTCTTGAGACAAGCGGCATTAACTCTTCTTCTACACCTTCCTCCACAAGCAATCTTTCAAATTTCAAATTTCCACCTAATTGCATTTATTTTCACATTCACCAAAATGTGTTCATTCCTCCCGCACTAGCATGTGACAAGTGACACCTTGCCATTGGCTAATGTTTAGTCCCGTATTCATCCCATTTGTTCATTTCTCCATCATTCTCTCTTATAAATAAAGGTCTTCTCTATTGATTTTGGATCCACAATATTAGGCATTCTGTTGCACAACTTTAGGCAAAGGCATTTATGCAAGCTCATCCATTTTCATCCAAGTTTTCATAGCATTTTATCAATCTTAGCGAGGTTATGGTCAAATTTTCACCAAAAGAGCACAATCATCAACCATATTCATCAACAACTTAGCAAGGAATTGGGAAAGGGCTTATTTCCAAATCAAAGAAGCACTAATTCCCCCATGGGATACTGGTTTGAGTGTTCTTGAGCAAGATTTAGTAGCTTTATTTGGTTTTACTTCATTTCATTTCTTGTTCTTGGCATTTAGATGAATTGCATGGGGAATGCTTGTTTTAAATTTGTGTATTCGCTAATATTATTTTGTTTGATAATGTTTGAATAGGTCTAGAGAAACCATTCACACATCCAATTTTCATCTTGACATGCTTCATTTACTATTTTAGGTTTAACTTTAGAAAGTAAACATAGATTTACCTCAACTTCAACAACTTTGATTCATGTAAGTATACGTTTTCTCTTATCTCCAATGATCTGATCTTCAAAATGATTATTTTGCACATACTTAGGGGTTTTCTCTAGAGATTCTCCCTCTTAATTTTTTACTTCTTCTTCATCAATTTTTTCTTCTTCAATTTTTCAATCAAGTTCATTTGATACATATTCATCCACTAAAATTAAGCTTGATAGGTTTTTATCAACTTTAACATTTGCACTTTCAATTATATTTTTAAGCCTTTTTTTGTTTTTAAGCCTTTTTTTGTAACATCGATAAGCTTTTCTTCTAATAGAGTATCCAAGGAATATACCTTCATCAAATCTTGCATCAAACTTTCCTAAGTTTTCTTCTTCTCTTTTGATTTAATATTTACTTCTAAACACTCTAAAGTACTTCACAGTGGGAATCCTTACATACTATAGCTCATAAGGAGTCTTTGTGTTTTTAGATTTAGCTTGAACTCTATTAAGTATCTAAACAATAGTATGAATAGCTTCTCTCTTGTAGAATTGTGCTATATTTTCCTATTTCATCATAGTCCTTGCAACTTCTTAAATAGTTTTGTTTTTCCTTTTAACGACTCCATTTTGTTGAGTTATAGGGGTAGAAAAATGCATCTTTATTCCACGAACTTTACAAAACATGTTAAACTAATTAGAGGTGAATTCACCACCTCTGACAGACCTCAAGCATTTTATTTTCAAATCCATTTCATTCTCCAACATAGCTTTAAATGTCTTGAATTTATCTAATGCTTCAGATTTTTCTCTAAGAAAAGTAACCCATGTCATTCTAGAATAATCATCAATCAAAAGCATAAATTACTTGTCATCGTGAAGACTTCTCACCTTTGTAGGATCACAAAGATATGTATGCACTAATTCTAGTAGTTTGGTAGAAAATTGTTCCTTTCCTTTAAAGCCACTCCTTGTTCTTTTTTCAAATTGAAAACCCTCACAAACAACATTGATAGGCTTTGTGATTTTCAGTAGATATCTTACCACATGAACTAAACTAATTATTTCCAAATTATCAAAATTCATTTGACACATACTCTTGTTCCATAACCAACTATCATTAATCTAAGATATAAATTAATTACCATCAACACCCTTAAGATGATATATGTTCACATATATTTTCTGACCAGTTGCAATCACAGTTTCAGAACCTTTCCGGATCTCACATTTTTCATTCTTGAATAAAAAGTTATACCCTTTGCTACACATTTTTTTGAAATTCAAGAGATTATGTCTTAATCCTTTAACATACTAAACATTTTCATTATTATTATGTCCATCAAAAACTGATTAGACCAATTACACAAATCTTAGTTCCTAAATCATATCCAAATTTAACCAATCCTCCATCATACTTTTCAAGTTTAACAAACTTACTTTTATCTCTGGTCATGTGATTATAATAACCACTATCAACAAACCAATATTTCTTATTGTCTTTGACATGAAAAATATATACCAAATTACCTTCAACCTTATCCTTCATCTTCAAAACACTTTTCTTCACACAACTTTTAGGGTTAGTAGAACCATATTCTTCTTTTATATAAAAAAAAAAAACATTCATTATCATCAAAATCTCCATAATTAGTTTCATCATAAAAAATTATAACATCTTCTCTAACATAGTAAGCTCTTTTAATCATCTTTCCTTTGTTCTCCTTATTTTTATTGTTTATAGCTCTTTTCGAACATCTAGAATCATAATGACCTATACCACAACAACTAAAACATTTGAAAGGTAATTTACCTTGGTACTTACTAGTGCCATTTTTCATCATTCTCACAAAGTTAGCTTCCACATCATCAAGAGTTTCTCCATTTGAATATTCAACCTTTTTTGACTTACTAGTCCTAAATTTAGTCTCTACTTTTGTACCTTTCTTTAGTTTCCTCATTTCAAATGCAATTAGTGTACCAATCAACTGATCTCTAGAATAATTATCAAAATCTACAGTTTTCTCAATAGTAGATATATTTTCACTATAACAATCATGAAGAGATCTTTTTAACTTTACTTACTACTTTAGATTCTTTGACTATTGCACCAAGACCTCTCATAGTACTTACCAACTCAACAATTCTTTGAATGCAGCCTTTAATTGTTTCATCCTCTGACATGCGCATTATTTCAAACCATTCCTTCAAGTTCTACAACTTTTCTTGTTTGACCTTTATATCTCCTTCATAAATTCTTTCTAGCTTATCCCAAAATTATTTAGAAGTCTTTAAACTCATAACATTTACTAACTCAGTATTTGAAAGACTATTCACAATAATAAATTTTTCCTTAGCATTGATCTCATGCACCTTGATCTATGCATTTGTACGGACCATTCTAAGGTGAAATGTATGGAGTCTGATAAGACTTCTCAATCTCATATCCTTGAGCAAAAAAATATCCTTCCATATTTGTCTTCTAGAATGCATAATATGTGCCATCGAATCTAGGACATTCCAAAGCAATCTTATTCACAATCTCAGATCTACCTCAAGTATTTAAGCTCAAGATCTCTAAGGAACCTCTCTTTGATACCAATTGTTGAAATAAAAAAGACAATTGAGAGGGGGGGTGAATCAATTGTAACAAATTAAAACTATAAAACCCTCAACAATAATCAAATCAACATGTATTCATTAAACCCTTATTCTATTAAAGTGATTAAACAATAATAGAAATTGAAATCACAATTCAATACACAAGAGAACACCAAATTTATGTGGAAAACCCAGTGAGGGAAAAACCACAATGAGGATTAGCTCACAATATAAGTAATAAAAAAAATAGTACAAAAGGGTTCACTACTAGAATAGGACACACTATCCAAAAATTCTCACAACCAGGGCTTACTTCCACAAAAAGAATACAAGAATATAGAAGAATAACTTTACATAAATAACACTTATCAATACAACAAGGAATCCACCACAATTTCTTGCACACTTCCATAGCCTTCCATGAATGATTTTAGATACCTTAAGCTCACAACTTTTAGGAACCCTAAGATTAAAATTCACACTTCTTTGCTGAAATTCGCATCACACACATTATTGGAATCAATATCACATCTATATTTCTTCCCACTTCTTCATTTTCTTATCTCACCACAAAACCATACTTATTTATATCAAACTTTACCTTAAAATTATTTTCTAATGTCAGCCACAAGTTGTTAGACATACAAATTCAAAATAGGTTAACACCTAAAAATTCCCATGATGGAAAGGAATGAAAGGAAACCTACATAAATCCTTAACTAGGACCCAAATATATCCAAAAAAACTTCAACATGTTGGAAACAAAGTTGTCGTTGCACCAAAAGATTGACCTGTTAATGCCCGATACAACTATGAGAGTTAACAGATCCATGGGGGGTGGTTAAGCCATGTCATAAATCCTGAGGGGAGTGTTGATGATCTGCCAAAAAACTCCCATGGATCTGTTAACTCTCATAGTTGTATCGGGCATTAACAAGTCAATATTTTGGTGCAACGACAACTATGTTTCAAAAAATTGGTATCATAGAAATTGTGGGCCAACACAACACACTTCCACAAGCCTCCCATGTAGTGTTAAACTCAAGGTCAGCCAACACTAGTGTTAAACATAATAACACATTAAGTACACACTTCCATAAATTAATATGAAATTTTAAGACAATACAATTATTTTGAACATAATCTATAATAACCAACAATCACTTTGAAATACATCCAAAACCTCTACAATAGATTTCACTTGAATAATATTAACATTCTGTATAATCGAAAAACACTACCAAATGCAGTCATACACTGTAACATTAAAAAATGTCTTCCATAGCACCAAACCTTGAATCCTCTTAACACAAGTAAGATAAAAACACCATCAACACTTCTTCAAAATCTAAAGTCATGAAACAAAGATGTAGATAAATGGGGAGAAAAAACATTTCTTCAAGACTGCATTAAATAATATAGAATTACCTAGTTCACACACTAGTGAAATTATATTGCACTATACAACAATTTAGAAACCCAAAATTTGAATATATAAACCTTTGAAAATCATGAATAACCTATAATATCTACACAAGCATAGCATCAATAAAAAAGAAACATGGAGCACAATTCTAGAGCACATTCTAAACACTTGCACACTCTATTTATCAAATTTTCCCAAAAGCACTTGGAAACTAGGTACTAGAGACAATCTCAACTCATTAATTCATTATGACTTACCTTCAGAATTTATGAAAGATAGATCCATGTACTCACAATATTTCTTCAATATCTCAGCTATATAAGTTGAACCATTTATGGAAACATGTGCGAGAAAAGGGTCTCACAATACAAGAAAGGAATCCCTAATCCTTAATTTTCCCTTTTATTGTTGGAAGATGGTTCATTCAAGGAAACCTAGGATCCGAAATTGGACTGACTATCAACACAAAGGTGAGTCAATTGTCAGCAAGGGAGACCTAGGAAGATTTCTTAGGCTTTGAAGGGTTCACCACTAAGAAAAATCTTGGAAAGGAAAACTTGATATTCAACTCACAAAACCTAGTAATGCAAGCCAAATAATGAGTGCAAATGACAAACTTCAGTAACAAAAAGTTAGGATGTATGTACCTTCAAAGTTTGGAAATGTGATAAGGATTCTAGAAATGCAAAAATGTTGTCAAAATATGCTAGGGAGGACTACAACACCCTTAATATCTTCTTAGTCTCACTGTTATTTTTTTAGGGTGACACGAAATCTTCAGATGTCGAAACATAATCTGAAAGAATCTTCGCAAAACACCCTTATGAGGACTACGATGCCCTTACTATCTTCTTAGTCCCAATCTAAATTTTTAAAATTTTAGAATGTGATCCTAAGGTTGAAGGTATGCACTTCCTCCTTCTCAGATCTCAGGTCCTGAAACTTCCAAATCTAGCCTATAGGTAACTTTCCATGAAGATGATAACTTTGCAATGCAACTTTGCAACTTTACAACTTTTCACTTCAAATGATATTCAAGTATTCAACCTAAATCTGCAAACAAAAACACACAAGAGATGACAACTTGTTGATTTTTTAGTAAATGGGGGCTTTCCTTGGTCAAACCCTTTGTTGGTAATTAAACCTTGGAATGAAATGGAATAATGAAGGGAAATGATGAATGAACAAAGTGCTATATTGCAACTCACCAAACCCTTGTTATGAAATTTGCAAAATTGTGTGAAGTGGCTAGCATGAATGTAGATCTTGAATTGAATAAAATCTTGATAGATCTTGACTTGAATTGTTTGCTTGAATCAAAACCCTACATCACAAATGTTAGCTCTAAAAAACACATGATGCAACAATATCTTTGACATGATCCTTGAATTTTGATGATGGCTCCAAATGCTTTATGAATTTCTCTTGAATAATCTTGAATGCTCTATTGATTACAAATTCACTATAATTGATGAATAATCAAGTTGCTCATATGAAGATGAGTAAAAGAACCTTGTATTTATACTTATCCATGATAATATCTCGAATATACACTACAAAAAGCCAACATATGAAATCATTAATTAAAGGAGTCTAAAACCCACCAATATTTGAAATTAAATCTCAAAAAATAATTTAAGGGGCACTAAGATGCCCTTGGTGGTGTCTTAGTCCCAAGTCTTGAAACTCGGGGCATAGACTCCGAAAAGGGTGCGTTTTAAGATGCTTTTGAAAAGAGGATCCCAAGACCTTTCGAGGAAAAAGATTTCCTAGGTGGCATTTTAGTCCTAGTCCAAAAATCAAGGACACAACCAAAATCATTAAAATATCATTTATCCTTTAAATTTTTTCAAGATTAGCCATAAAAAGATATAATTTATTACGCTTGCGGATGCAAAATAAGACCAATTAAGGCAGGCCCAAAAAAGTGTGAAAATTCAAGGGTATGCATTTTCCTACATTACATTTAGCCCCCACTTTAGTGAGAGGATGAACTTGCTTCAAACACACACTAAATTAGCCAACCATACAATCAAGAGGGGTTCAAATGTATGAATGCTAATAAGATAGGATGAAAATAACCAAGAGGGTGGCCAAGCTGCTGAGATTAAGATCCTATGAAAAACCAACATAGGAATGAAGGAACACATTTTCGGATGACATATGAATCCATAAGAAGATCGCTAGCTTACACCATCAAAGATAGAAAAAGAAAAAAAAAAGGAAAAGGAAAAATACTACGGATCAAGCTTTGACTATCTATCCAAGGTGTTGTGGACTAGGTCTAGGCTATTTTTCCAAAAAAGGGTTTACAAGTGGAATGTGTTGTCCACTATGCAAACAAAATGAATTCTCACAAGGGCTAGTGAAGCTATTTGTCCACTAGGTGAGCCCTAAGAGATCCATATCAAAGTTATACCCCCATGACTATGATAAGGACAAAAAAAATGCACGCTCACAAGGGCTAGTGAAGTTATTTGTCCACTAGTTGAGCCCTAAGGAACCATATAAAATTCATACTCCATGACTTTAATAAGGTACAAAAATGCACACAACAAGAAAGAGGGATGCTTTAAGGGATTTTTCTTAGTTCGTGCAAGGTCTCATGTAAGGGAACATTATGTTTTATGTCTCCAAGAGAGGAAAAATGCAAGATCTCATCTTAGGGACATTGTACTTATTTTTTCCAAGAGAGGAAAATTCAAATAAATATCACACTCTTGGAGGAAATCAAACCCAATGAAACCACCAAGAAAGGAACACATCGCAAGAAGAAATAAAATCGCACAATGAAACATGAGTGTCAATGTATGCCCCCACTTTAAAGTGGTTGCTAACACCATTATTGTGAGAAATTGATTTAAAGTAGAATAATATCTAAGAGATTACTTGGAAAGCCCTATGCCAAGTCATATGTTTCCAATAAGCTACGCCATGAGAAGAGAAGGGGTTTACCCCAAAACGTATAACTTAGTATGTCACATGTGAGCCAACTTAACACATTTCGTCCACATCCCAAGATTGATCTTACATATACATGGAAGGTGGTCAACTAGCCAAAAGAGACAATGACAAGTGACATACGAGGAGAAGGCTACCTAACCACTTTCTCCCACTTAGTGTAGGACAAGGGTGAGCTGAAATGATTGATGAGAAACATGCTCATGTAAAAATCAGTAACAATTAGAGGAATTAGGTGCTTAAACATGAGGAAGAGAACCACATTCCTTAAGATTTTGATTTTTATCACTTAAATCCTTACATTCATTAGTAGAGTGAGCATGAACTCTATGATATGTGCAAAATGAATTCTTGTAGTAAATTTTCTTTCATGTTCTTTGAGGGAGGGATATCAAATGATCTTGGAGGATTCTCAACAAGATACCCTCTTGATCAATGGTAGATAATAATTTATTTTGCGATAAAGATCTCTTTATTAGCACAAGGTGTCATACCTACACAAGACTCTTTAGATTATGAGATTTTGTTCTCTTCTTTAAAGGAAGACATTAAATATGTCAAATTTGAATTGTAAGTGTTTTGTTTGATGACATTAATGTTAAATGAGGTCTTCTATGTTTCTTTCAAAGGATAACAATCAAGACCACTAGTGTCTATCAATTCAGGATGCACTATTGTTAAAGTTGTCTTAGAGGAATCTTTTGTAATAGTGTTGATATTGAGTGAAGGCTTATTTATGTATTTTGAAGGAAAATAACCAAGACCACTAGTATTTGCTTGCATGTAAGGATCTATAAGGACACAGATACCCTTTTCTTGAGCACCACATCCTTTTCCACTATATCCAAGTTGTTTCATAAGCTCGTAACCTCTTCTATAAAGAATTTTCATTTATTTAGGATTCACAGGTTGTTGATAGTTAAATTCATACTTTTTTTTTGTGTAATTTTCTTTTTCTTCTAAAGTGGTTGAGGTGGATGATTTTAAAGGGTCTTCCAAATTTTGTGTGGAAATTACCTATTTTCTTTCCCCTTGTCTAAATTTTTGTTTGTGATCTTATATTTTCTTGTGAATGTTGGCTCAAAATCCAAGGAACCCCAATCATCTTCTAATAGCTTTGTGACTTCTTCAATGTGTTTTCCTTTGTATTTTTTTTAGACAAGTTCCACTTGTGTAGTTGGTGTTAATGTTTTCAAGGGATTCTCTTTGTTTTTCTCAATGTTAAAACAATTGTTCGATTTAGGGTCAGCTTCAAGTATGTGCACTTTATTGTTGTAAACATATTTCATGATATGATACAAAGTAGAAGACACACCATTCATCTTATGAATCCATGATCTGCCTAAAAGGAGATTATATGAAAGTTCATAAGGAAAAACATGGATCAGTATTTCTAATATGGCCTTCTAGCTATGATAGGCAAAGTGATCACATCGAGTGGCTATTTTTCTACATTGTTAAATCCTTTAATAGATAAAGATTTAGGTTGAAGTTTTGATCTATCTACACCAAGCCTATCCAAAAGGGTTACACTACACACATTAAGGGTTGAGCCATTTTTTACAAGGGTTCACTTTATACCTCTTCTAGGTTGTGGTGAACTATTATCATGAAAGAATCATGTTGTTTTTGCACTTCTAGAGGAGGGAGCTCACTTTGGTGGAAAACAATGTCAAAATTTAGTCATTGAATCATTGTTGCTATTTCATTCGGTTGCACATTAGAAGGGATAGGAAGTTGTTGTAAGTAATTTGGAATCATGAGATGGTAGTTAGGGTAGGATTGAATAAGCTCCCATAATGGAATCTTAGTAGTATTATTCTTTAGTTGTTCGACAAGATCATACTCCTTTTTGTGAGGAGGACTTGGCAAGATAGGGTTGGGTAAGATAGGATTAGTTAATGGTAGGGATGTTGAAGGTGTTTATCTTGGTTGCAGATTGTTCCTAGTGTTATATGTATGAGAAATTGTATTGTGACTTGGTTGATTTGAAACATTGTTCTTAGGTGGTTCAAGGATGAGGATAGGTTTATTTTGAGTTTTTGGTTTTTGTGAGGGTGAATAAATGATAAGTTTAGGCTCGGGAGAATAATTCTAGGGATATCTAATGTGCATAACCTTAGAATAATTTTCATGACGTCTTAGTGAATGGGAGTCTAAAGTTTTTTCATCATCTTCATCAAAGAAAGACTCATCAAAATTATTTGAAAGGCATGTCTCAATTTTCTCATTTTCTTGCACCATGATGTCCTCCCTAGGAGGAGGGTGTTTAGGATAACTACAAACCAAATGTTCTTAACATTCAAGGATTTATTTTTCATTGCAAATAAGGGAATGATCAATGGTTGAATTTTCTCACTCAATAAAGGTTTCCTTAGGTGAAGAAATACAACTAATATTCTCATGAGTTTCATCCATCAAAGTACCTTCTTTCCAACTAGGAGAGATATTAGGAGAAGGACAGGTATGATTTTCATGATCATTTATTATTTCATTCCTTTTTTCCCTAATTTATTATAAAATAGGATAGATAGGGGAAGGAGCATAAAGAGTGTCATCAATTTCTTTTACTAAGAGAGGTAGAAGGAGAGAAACAACTAGGACTCTCAGAAACTCTCATTGATTGGTTCTTCTAACACCAAAATATCTTCTTCACAAATAGGAGTGAAATTAGTAGAAGAATTAATATGATCATTAGGATTTTCCAAGGATGTATTATCCTTCACCAAAACACTCTCATAGGGAGGGGATATGAAATTTTTCTTAGCATGCCTAGAAAGGTAAAGGTACTAACATTGTTTGAGAAAAAATGAAAATCACTTTTAACCATCTCATGCAATGTTTTAATAATGTAAACAATTTATATCCAAAGATGAAAAACACTTTTATCAAATGTATGCAAAAAATTAAGAATGCAAACAATGTATATCCAAAAGTGAAAAGCACTTTTATCAAACTCATGCAAAGTTTTATGAATGTAAACATTGTATATGCAAAAGTGAAAAGTACTTTTATCCATATTATGCAAAGTTTTAGAAATGTGAGCATTTTCAAATCTAATGATTCTTGTAATTGAAATGATTTTAAAATAAACTTAAAATAAAATAAATTGGAATAATAGTAATTCTACAAACTATAATAGAAAAATGAAAGTAGCCAACAAAAACACAAAAAAATATATTTAAACACTAAAAATTGTAACCTCAAAATTAATAGGAACTAAGACACCAACAAGGGTGTCTTGGTCCTATTGATGAAATTTTGAGGTCACAGAGAGTGGAATAGAAAGAAATCAACCTAGACCAGTTTCTGAGGCCAAAAAACCATAGAGGGGCTTAGATGCCAATAAGGGAATTTTAGTCCCAGTAGAGGTTTTTTTAAGGAAAATAGAAAAATTTGGATAGTTTATAGTGTTTCCAGGTTGCCTAATTAGGGACCAGATTTTTAGAAACATAAAAGTGTGCAAATGAATGCAAAGTTGAATGATTTTTTTTTAATTTTTGAATGTAATAACAATGTTCCTAAATGGAATTAGGAAAATTTACAATGCACTTTTCAAATTTTCAATGAGATAAGATGATGGAAGAAAGAGAAAATGCAACCTCTATGCACTTTCACTAATGCAAATGTGAAAAACCCTAGATGTACTTTCACTAATGGAAGATGCAATGCAAGAATAAATGCAACATAGATTTAGGACCTTAGTGAACTCCAAATTAGAAAATGAATGTCCAAAATGTTGGGTTCAGCAAAATGAACCATTGGTGGAAAAATGTGTGGGAAAAGGGGGCTCATAATACAAGCAAGGAATCCCTAATCTTTAATTTTCCCTTTTATTTTTGGAGGATGGTTCATTCAAGGAAACCTAGGATCCCAAATTGGATTGAGTATCAACACAAAGGTGAGTCAATTCTCAACAAGGGAGACCTAGTAATATTCTTTATGCTTCGAAGGGTTCACCACTAAGAAAAAACTTGGAAAAGACAACTTGATATTCAACTCACAAAACCTAGTAATGCAAGCTAAATAATGACTGCAAATGACAAAATTAAGTAACAAAAACTTAGGTTATATGTACTTGGGAAGTTTGGAAATGTGATAAGGATTTTGGAAATATAAAAATATTGTCAAATTATGCTAGGGAGGACTAATATGCCCTTACTATATTCTTAGTCCCATTGTTATCTTTCGGAGAAAACACAAAATCTTTGAATGTCAGAATAAAATCTGAAAGAATCTCTATGAAATACCCTCAGGAGGACTAAGACACCATTAATACCTTCTTTGTATCGATCTAAATTTCTACAATTTCATAAGGTTATCCTGAGGTCCAAGGTCTGCACTTCATTCTTAGATCCCAAGTCTTGAAACTTCCAAATCTAGCCTATAGGTGAATTTCCATGAAGATGAAATCTTTGCAAATTTATAACTTTTCACTTCAAATGATCTTCAAGTATTCAACCTAAATCAACAAACAAAAATACAGAAGACAGGAAAAACTTATTGATTTGTTAGTAAATGGGGTTTTTCCTTGGTCAAACCCCTTGTTGGTAATTAAACCTTGGAATGAAATGGAATAATGATGGGAAATGATGGATGAAAAAAGTGTTATGTTGGAACTCACCAAACCCTTGTTATGAAATCTACAAACTTATGTGCAGTGGCTTGCTTGAATGTAAATCTTGAATTGAATGAATACTTGATAGATCTTGACTTGAATTGCTTGCTTGAATCAAAACCTTACATCAAAAATTTTAGCTCAAAAAAACACATGATGCAAGAATATATTTGACATGATTCTTGAATCTTGATGATGGCTCCAAATGACTAATGAATTTCTCTTTGTAGAAGTTGTCAAAACTAACTTCAGACTCCAAGATCACCTGCATGCAAATGGATACTTGTCACAAGGAAGAGAATGGATGGAGAAAACAAACAAGGGTTTGAAGAAATATTCAACCACAAAGAAAGTATTGATTGATTGATAGATGGATGATTACAAAGAGTACATATGCCTGATTATATAGGCAAGTGCTAAAACTAAAATACAAAGGATGTTTCCAAGTGTTTAAATCACACTTCATGTGATAACAATAAACTCTACCAACTACCTAGGGAATGATAACAAGATGGAGATAAGTTCTAGAAAAGAAAACTCATCTTCTAGAAGGGAATCTTATCTCAACAACTTTATTAAATGATTAAATGAAACTTAGGACTAATATGATTAATTAAAACCTAAGTTAACTTATGCTAGTGTAATAATTAATTAATTACACTAACACCCCCCATAAGTGCAACTTAGGGAGACTAGATAAGCATGCACCTAAAACTAAGATGAATGCAAGAAAGCATGAATGGGTCCCAACAACAAGGCCTAATCAGGTATCCATGTACAAATGCAATAATGAAGTAGAGAAGGAAAACCCAGTGGGACAACCCCCCTACAATGAGATGACTGCAACAAAGAAGCACTGAAAGAACACTGTGGAGTAACACTGGAACCGCAATTCCACAAGTGAGGAAAGATAATTTTGTCTATAAGAAACCATATCGGAATCATAATAATGCAACAGCAGACCCGATGCCACGGAACACTCGAAAACACCAAACTGGAACAACTCTGGAATCCATAAAGCAACAGTAGATGAAAAGATGATGACAGAATCTGGAAGCCATGAATCTCAATGCCGATGTCAAATTGAGACTAAAAATTTTTAATGGGAACAAGTACCATAAAGACTCAGGAACATTAACCACAAATTTAGTGGCTCTCAAACTGAGATGGATCCGATGTGAATCTGATATGTGTCAAACTAAGACAAAATATGGCCAAAAGAAACTAAGAAACTAGATTACAACCCATGCGAGTTGTCATCAAAACACAATGAAGATCAAAGTGCATGCACACTCTAATCAAATTATTATGCAAGAAACCCCCCCTGATGGAACTTTATATCAGTTCATTTATTACAATACCCAATGATTGCAAAAGGAGAGAATGCCTAAATATGCATAAATTAAAAATAAAATGCAAACCTACTGCATGCAAACAAAAAAGAGTGCATGCACAAACCAATGTTTACATCTATCTCCATGATGAAAAATAACCTCAAATTTGTGTAGATGACCAAATCTGAAAAAATGGCCTACACCACTATGAAGTGCTCGAAACAAGCTTTCCGTCAATACCTGATTTGCCAAAAACGGACAATGTGGCCAAAAGTTATGAATTTAGCTTGCAGGAAACGAAGTTTCTAACAAAAAATGTTTATTTCTAACTTGATTTCTGGATTATCTACTCACTATTTGTAGACAAAAATAAAAACCCAGAAATATTTTGATGCTAGAAACAAAACCCAGAAATTATTTTTTGATCCAACAAGCAGAAGATGAAAAATTGTTTTTTTTAACCTTCAGCCAGGAGAAAAATGATGTGCACCACTTTTTCAACTGCGATTTTCTCTAGATCTATGTAAGATATGCAAAATCTAAAAGATATCCAGTTCAAATTTCGATGCTGGCTACAAAACCCAGAAATCGTTTTTCCTGCAAATGAGTGAAAACTAGATTTTTGAAGCAAATATGATGACGGCTTCAAAAAAACGGCATGCAACAAACCCTTGTAGCTCCAAACTCTTTAAACAAGAACAGGCATGTAGCAGGAAAGCTCTGATACCATGTAGAAGTTATCAAAACTAACTTTAGACTCCAAGATCACCTACATGCAAATGGATACCTGTCACAAGGAAGAGAATGGATGGAGAAAACAAACAAGGGTTTGAAGAAATATTCAACCACAAAGAAAGTATTGATTGATTGATAGATGGATGATTACAAAGAGTACATATGCCTAATTATATAGGCAAGTGCTAAACCTAAAATACAAAGGATGTTGCCAAGTGTTCAAATCACACTTCATGTGATAACAAGAAACCCTAACCAACTACCTAGGGAATGATAACAAGATGGAGATAAGTTCTAGAAAAGACAACTCATCTTCTAGAAGGGAATCTTATCTCAACAACCTTATTAAATGATTAAATGCAACTTAGGACTAATATGATTAATTAAAACCTAAGTTAACTTATGTTAGTGTAATAATTAATTAATTACACTAACACTCTTGAATACTCTTGAATTCTCTTTTGATCACAAATTCACTATAATGCATGAATACTCAAGTTGCTCGTATGAAAATGAGTGAAAGAACCTTGTATTTATGCTTATCCTATTGAATATCTTGAAATTACACCACAACAAGTAGATATATGAAATCATTAATTAAAGGAGGCTAAATCCTACCAAGATTTGAAATTAAATCCTTAAAATAACTTAAGGGGGACTAAGTGCCCTAGGTGGCATCTTAGTCTCGAGGCTTGAAACTCAGGGCATAGACTCCAAAAAGGGTTCCTTTTAAGATGCTTTTGAAAAGAGGGTCCCAAGTAATTTGAAGGAAAAAGATGCCCTAGGTGACATTTTAATCCCAGTCCAAAAATCAAGGACACACAATCAAAATCATTAAATTATCATTTATCCTTTGATGTTTTTCAGGATTATCCATAAAAAGATATAATTTATTAGGCTTGTGGATGCAAAATAGGACCATTTAAGGCATAAATAAATATAAACAAAGAAAGACAGGCCCAAAAAAGTGTGAAAATACAAGGGTATGTACTTTACTACACTACACAAGCATACTTTGCATGAATCTCCCATTTTCACAATTTTCTCAATATCCTCAACATATAGTTATACATACAAAAATCTCCCCATAACACTAAAAAAATTAGCTAGTAGATATACCTATTGAAATCAATGAAAACACCTTCATACTTGTAACAAAAAGATGAGAGACATAGGAAATTTCAAAGTAGGGTCAAGAAAAAGAAAATTCAAGTAGACAAGTGAGAACAATGGATGGAAAATGAGCATAAGATTTTCAAATGTTCAGTATTTCTGACTCATGGAACATTTCACTTACCCTAGGTGTCTGATGTAGGAGCATCCAAAGGTCCCATGAAATCTTGTATCCCTAAAAATATTTAATTTATTTTTATTTTCTTGTTTGGTTTCTAGCAACAAGTAGTTTTTTCAGCACCTAGTTTGAGCACTCTCAGAGCTTGGAAATTTTCATTTATTAAATTGGCTAGATATCTTAATATTTAAATGTTATATTTGGGTGAAAATTGGGCCAAATTTTTGTAATCATTATTTTATTTATTAGCTCAAAATCTATAATTTGGTAAATTGAAAGTTGTACATTTTATGTGTTGAAAGGCCAAAAATTGGGAGTTTGAAAACCCAATGCCCAAGTTGGGAAATTTTTATTTTGTAATATATTTTTAAAAATGGAAGAGAATCTTAACACCCATGCATAAAAATGACATAATCAAAGTGCTAGTTTTATGATGGGAGGTTATAGGTGGAGTTATGAGCATAAAATTCAAAAGGAGTTGTAAAAATATAATTCTAGATTCCAATGAAGCATGCATGAAGAATTCAATGCCTCATTTGGGGAATTTTGAAAGATTTTGTTTATCTACCAATAGAGAAGAATAAATCCGATTCCCATGAGTTGAGAAGGAGAAAATTGGATGAAGGGTTGAAGCAGTGAAGCTGCAAAAAAAGTTCTGGAGAAAGATACCAGCAGCAAGCTGAGGGTTGTAAAGGATTCACATGTGAAAATGTAGGTTCTTGAGGCTGATCTGAATTAGTTTCATTTTTATTTTGCATTGCATGTAAATAATATTATAATGGAACTCTTAGTTTAAATGAAGATTTGATTTTCTCAATGTGTTATTGATGAAGAAGAATTGAAAATATTTTCCATTGGATTTTTATTCACATATGCTTACAATTGTGAAGTGAGGGTGTACGTAGTAGTTTGGTTTCCTAGATGGGTTGAATAAAAGGGCCCCCCATCCTTGTACTTCATCATCAAGTGTAAATGATTTTTTATTTATTTATTTTTAAATGAGATGAGAAAAAGTGTGCATTAGCCCAATTAAATAATTAAAAATATTTAAGTAATTAATTTTTATGGAAGAATAATAGCATGATTAATTATGAAATATGATTTAATTAAATAATTAATGAGGATTTAATTTATATATACTAACGAGTAACATTTAAAACTATAAAAATCACTTCTAAAACTATAAATATGTTCTAAGATTACACAAGTTAGTCAAATTTTTAGGTCACAATGAGTTTTGAATTACCCCTCTATCCACATTGGAAAACTAGTATAGTTAGATTTTTAACAATTCTCACAAATTTACATATTTGGGGTTAATCCATAGTGAAAAGGATTTATTAGATGTATTCCTCTTAATCTCCAAATTAATATTTGTAACATTATATTTTAAGTAATAATAGTAATTGTAGTAAAAATTAGTAATTTAATAACTTCTCTACATTTTTATTTATTATAGTCCATAATTATCCATTAGAGACACATTCTCTATCAAATTAACCATCTATAATATAATAATAGTGGGTGGGTTGTGTTGTGCAGTTTTGCACACACGCCCCTCTGAAAGTGGGGACCCACTCTTGGCCTACCCTTTTGGCATGTTTCTATGGCTTGCCACCTCTTTTGTGCTTATCTTTGAGAATCTTGGGGTTTCAGTCTTTGGTGCTTGTCTTGGTTGTGGGTGCCTTTGTGTTGAGTTCATGGTGGTTTTAGAGTCTTGTGGATGTCCTCTCTGGGGTGGTCTTCTTTTGCCTTTTGTTTTCTCCCATGGTGTTTTTGTTTGGGTCCTAAGGGTTGGTCTCCTCCCTTAGATTTTCCTTTGTTTTCCTTGTTCCTTTTGTTCTGCTAAAGGCAGAACCGGGATGGGACTTAACTTAGAACTTTCACCAAGTTCTCAGTTCTATTCCCGTTCCCATTCTGGCACCACCTCTCGCATTCTTTTTTTTCGTGTTGTTTTGTTTGTCTTCGACCTTAGGGTTGGTTTTCCTCCCTTAGGTTTTCTTCAATTTGATTTTATGTCTTTTTTTCACAGGCGGAATCGAGATGGAACTTAACTCTAAACTTTCACCAAGTTCACGGTTTGGTTTCCATTCTCATTCTGGATCCACTTCTCGTGTCTTTTTTTTCGCTGTGTTCGGCCTTCGGGTTGATTTCTTTCCCTTAGGTCTGCTTCGATCTTCCTTTCTTCCGTTGGAACTGCTACCAGGATGGAACTTAACTTCGAACTTTGGAAAAATTCATGGTTTGGTTCCCGTTTTGGTTCTCGTTCTGTCTTCGCTTCCGACCGGGTTGGTTTGTTTCTGCTTTCACCTGTTTCCCTTTCATTCTCATTTTGGTTTTGTTTCTGCTTCTACCTATTTCCCTTCCTTTCCCATTCTTTTTTTGTCTCCAACTCCACCTCCACCTATTTTGTGTCTTTGTTCTTATTTTGCTTGTGGCTCTGCATCCACCTATCTTTGGTCCCGCTTTCGCCTGGGTTTGTATGTGATTTTATTGCCTTAGGAACTCTAATGGGCCTGTTTGAATTTTGATGATGTATTAAGCATTAATGGTGGCCTATTTTAATGTAGGGTTGGATCGAGCTAGGGTTGTTGGGTGTATTTTGAAGATTTGGCAAGTTTTTTCGAGGTGGTTGTGTGCTTTGTGGCTGCTGTCAGACGATACCCATCCCTGCATGTAAGGTCGATCTGACTTGATCTAAGTCATTATTTTTCCAAGCTCGGGTCTGATTGGTGGTTCATATTCATGCTGGTGTTTGGGCATATTGTTGTTCGCATGGGTGGAGCATTAATGGTGGGCATGGCTCGAGGTTTTGTACCCTAACTTTGTGTGATCCTAAATCGATCTGAAGGGGCTCTTATTGCATTCATTGATGGATGATGAGTTATTGTTGGCTATCATGGCCAATTTGGTTGGTGGTCGAGCTTCTTTGTAACCCTAGCTCTGGTTCATGTAGGCATGTTTCTATAAGTATGGCACTCTACCTCATTTTTAAAGGTTTGATTCAGATTGGTTGGGTTTGTTCTCCCACTAGTTGACTAAGTAGACTAAGTCAAAAGATCTTTAAACAATAGATTTAGCAATAGAGTAGCATGTTAGAAGATTAGAATTTAGTTTTTTACATTTTCAAGCAAGTATTGTAATAGACTAGAATTTTCGCAAATGCGATGATTTAATACAAAGTGCAGATATTGTGTTATGACTTTTGCCTTCTCTTTCATTGAATAATACTACATGGTTCTTGTTCTATATTTTAAATCGCTTGGGAATGTTTGAATATATCTTAGGTTTAGTTAGTAATGCTTGGAGTATTGTAGCAATCCTTGGTTCATACTTTGGGAAGCTTCTTGATTATGGGAATGCTATGTAAGGTCAACCTGTACCTCATATTTATGTGCTTATTTCAATTGTAGATATTCATCTAGTCTTATTGAATGAAACTCCACTATCTAAAAATCTTTAACACCTTAGAAGATTTCACTATTTTCTGCAAGATTGCAGGTATAGCCTGGGTCAAACAAAAATTATTTTAAGGGATTGGTCCATTCCAAGTATTTCATCATTTGCATGGTTAGTCTTAGAAGTAATGTTAACATTAGGACTTAAAAAACCCTCATCTTTTGTTGTTTCTTTCATTATTTGGTTAGAACTAGAAATTAAAGCATCACCATATCTTAAAATATGATGAGTTTAGAGCTTCCAGTATTTGTGTGTAAGACCCCTTGTGATTACCAACATTTTCACATTTTATCACTGAGTTTTTCTACTACATTTTCATGACCTAACACTCGTGAGACCTTGGGGTTATCTCTTTGTTCATAGAGACCATCCTTTCAAGAGAGAGAGGGTAACTTTTATTTTTTCTAATTTGTTGCTATGAAGAAACACCAAACAACAGGATTGGTGCTAGAAGGAGGGCCAAAACAAGCAAGCTGGGGCATTTTCTAAATGCCATTTCTCTTGAGATTCTCAAAAGGAGAACCAGATCTACACCAGGAGAAGAAGAAGAGTTCCAAGAATTTCCACCTCCAACCAGGTCAAGAAGGACTAGAAGAAGGGAGGAAGCATCATCTAATCCATCATTTCCACCATCCTCACCCTCATCCACCTCATCTTCATCTGATTCTAAGACTAGTTCCATTCCACAACCCCAACTAGTCATCCATCGACCATTACCACCTCCACCAATGGCTTTCTTGGTGAATAATTAATCACCTTTGACATTCAACAACTACAATGTTGTGCCTAAGAACCCTGAGCATTTTTGCTCTAATTTTCATATGAATGACCCACATAGGACAACAAAAGAGCACATTAGGATCTTTCAAACTTGTCTAACAGATAGAGGGATTAATCATGAGGATGTTGCATGCAAACTTTTCCCCTATTCTCTAGGAGAGGAGGCCTTTTATTGGTATAACCATTTACCTGCTGCATCCATCTCTAACTGGGTTGAGCTTGCGGTTGCATTCCTCCTAAATTTTAAGATTCCCATTAGTGCCAATGAGCTTTATATACAGTTTACTAGAGTCAAAAGAGAGGTTAATGATCTTATAGGATCATTCAAAAATAGGTTCCATCGAGCATACACTAGACTTCAAGCACCTTATGTTGGAAATGAGGACACTTCCCTAGAGGTCTACTTTAAAGCCCTTGATAGCCTTACATCCACCTTCCTTAAGTGGAGAACTAATCCACTGACTACCTTGCTCACTGCATATATAGAGGTTGTCAAGGTTAGTACAGACCTGAGACAACACTTGTCAGGACATCTACCATCTCTGGGACCAACTGCTCACCCACGCCAAGTCCAATCTCTCAACCAGGCTATGACCAATCACATGCCTATCATGAATCCTATTCCATAGTTTCCTCTAGTCCCTCATCCCAGTCATCCAATAAACTAGGTCCAACCAATACCTGGTTATCCCTAGAAAAATTCTGGTTCAGGAGCACCTCAAGGTCTTTTGGAGAGATCTTGGCAATTTTGGCTTGTAGGTGGTTCTAGCCAACCACCAAGGGAATATAGGACTATGATGTAAAGTCCCAAGAGTTTTTTTGATGAGTGAATTGGAAATAGGTTTGTTAGGGGCTTGAGGTTTGGGTAAGTCTTAGGCACTGTGGGCATTTTGAGCATTGATTGCTTTGGCTATTTGTCCAAAAGTTGGAAAATGGCATTAATGATGCTCTAAGCCCAACCCAAGGGTCCTAGAATGTGGGAGAAAGGTATATAAGGTCATAAAAACCCTAATACCTAAGGAGGAAGATTGTTTTTCATGAATTGAGACTTGGAGTACATTTTTGGTGATTGGAAGAGAGCAAATTTGTTTGTTTTTCTGTGTTTGAGCCTTCATCCAGTCAAGAATGGATTGAAAGGACTTATCTGATGCTTTGATTCTTTCATTTTTGATCTGTTCCCACTTTGAGTAGCATTAGTTTAGTTATTTAATTCAATTGGTTAATAGTTTTGTGAGTTTTTGGTGTTCTTGGTCTCATTGCCAGTTCAGGCCAGTTTTGTAAATAATGATCCCCACTTGAATTCTCATGGAAAGGCTACCATGGCCACTTGGAATCAAGTATGAGAATGTATGTATAGTGTAAATATGGTGTGTGGGGTCTTGGTTTATAGGGGAGTTGATGAAATCAACAAGCACTAGGTGAGTGCAAGTGCATTATGGCTAGTAGCTTGGAGAGGACAGTAGCAAGGAGAGTTGCTAAATGGATTGGTTTGTTCCAATCAAGAGTATGGGAGTGTAGGAACATGTATCTTAGACATGTGTGTGTCAGGACGAGAGCTGAGGAGGTTGTTGAAGCCCTCAAAGTAGGGAAAGGAACCAAAAACCCTAGAAACCCTTGAAAATAGGGGGTTTGAGGATAGTCCTATGTACAGACACTTGTAGGACCTAAGACCTAATGAATATTGGAGCCTTGATGGCCAATAGAAAGAATCTACAAAAAAATTTGGGGGTTGTTAAGACCGTTTGTCAGGAAAGTCAAGAAAACAGATTCTAGGAGGCCTGATTGGGGCAAAAAGGCTACAAGGCCTAGAAGCTATGTTTCTTCAAAGTGATGGGTAAAAGGTGAAAGAAACCAATGAGATGGATTAGTGAGGAGAAAAATCAACAAAGGGACAACTAGAATTCCCTTCCCTATCCCTAGAATAGTTAGGACACGTTTGGGTCAGTGTGTAGCCCAAGGAAGCCAAGTGGTGGAACGGGAGTGATGGTGAAGAATTTGAAATTGGTGGAGAGTCTTACGGGGTGAGAGGGGTTTAGGAGTGATCCCTGAGTAGGGTAGAGAGGAATACCCTAGGAAGACCAGAGGATAGGTCTTAGATAGAGCAAGAGTTCTCTTAAGGATAGGACTCCCCATCAAATTGGTATCAGAGCCATAAAACGGCTTGGGAATTGAGAAGTGAATGTTAGAGAGTAGTGAATCCATAGGAGAAAAAACCATGGTGACTAATGTAGAATTGGCAAGAGATCTGATAGAGCAACAAGAAAAGAATAGATGTCTTAAGGAAGTTGTGGAAGAAATGAAGCAAAAAATAGAAGTGGTTGCAGAGACTGTAAGCAAGATGAAAGTACAATTAGCAGTGGTTAGAGACAAGGGTAAGGACCAAGTTGAGGAAGACATAGAACCAGAACCTAACCCTCCATTAAAAGAGGAACCCTTCCTCAAATCATTGAAGGCATTAAGTGGCAAGCCACTAGAAGGCATCCCTGTTTCATAGGAAGAATGAATGTAGAGTTAGTTATGGAATAGATAGAGGGAATGTAGAATCACTTTGAATGTGATGGAATTACAAAGGCACAAAAGGTGAAGATAGCCAAATCAAGGTTAAGAGGACAAGCATTAACTTGGTGGAAGTTCTTGCAAGAAGAAAGAGAGTAGGAAGACAAGAAGCCAATAGGAAATTGGAAAACAATGGTGGCTAAAGTAAAGGAAAACTATCTACCTAAGGACTATGACATCCAATTGCATAAGAAAAGGCAAAATATCAGACAAAGGGAGTTAGATGTAGCTGCCTACATAGAAGAGTTCCAAAAGCTAAGCCTTAGGTCTAGAGTGCAAGAAACTAAAAGCATTAAGGTTGATAGGTATCTAAACGGCCTTAGATGGAACATACAAGAAGAGTTGTGTCTCTTTACACTTAATAACCTCCATAGCTGCTATCAAATGTCTATTAAAGTGGAAGAGAAACTGAAAAAGAAACAAGAATCTAATACCAGGGGTAAAGGAGGAGGTAGAGATCCTAGAGGTGGACATAGAGGAGGTTTTGGTGGAAGGAGCAATGAGAATAGAATCCAAGGTGATGCTAAGGTTGGTGAACAATCCCATGAGTCAAATAGTAGAGGGGGATATAGAGGTAGAATCTCTAACAATGGTGGAAGAGGCAGATTAGGAGGCTTTGGGAGAAGCTCTCATTTTGCTTCCATGAAGTGTTACAATTATGGATAGTTGGGTCATCTGGATTATAGGTGTCTTGACAAGCCAGCATCTTCACAAGGTGAGAGGAAGATTAACTATGTTCAAGAAGAGGATTGTTCCAAACATTCAGAGGTGAGTTTAGATTCAGAGAAAGGAGATAATCTCATGTTAAGAAGGATCTTGATCAAAGCACCTACCGAGGATGAACACAAATAGAGGAGAGCTCTTTTTAGAGTCAAGTGCAAGATACTAGGTAAGGTATGCAAGGTTATCATTGATTCGGTACTAGAGGAGGCAGTACATAAGTTGAACCTCATCAAGATACCCCATGTGTGCCCTTACAAGGTTACTTGGTTGAATAAGGGGCATAATATATTGGTCAATGAAAAAGTATGGGTTGAGTTTGCTATAGGGAAGTACCAAGATAGGATACCATGTGATGTGTTACCAATGGTTGCATGCCATTTGTTGCTTGGCAAACTGTAGCAATATGATAGGGAGGAAGTACACCATGGTAAGCAGAACAAGTACTCATTCAAGAAGGGTGGAGTAACTTACAAAATTCAATCTTTGTTGGAAGAAAGCATAGTGGAGAAGGCAGAAACCAATGTACTTTTGATGAGTGGAAAGGAATTCCTAAGAGACATAAAGGAGGAAGAAGGAGTTGTCTATGCAATTATGTTGAAGCCAAAGGAAGAGGAGTCACGTAGTTAGCTACCTATGACAATAGAAGTGAAACAACTATTGGATCAGTTTAGGGATATTATTTTTGAAGGCACACCAGCTACACTACCTCCTAAGAGGGAAATCAATCATCAAATAGACTTTGTACCAGGAGCAAGATTGCCTAACAAGGCTGCATACAAGATGACACTGGAGCAGAACAAGGAGATAGCAAGGCAAGTTCAAGAAATTTTTGACCAAGGGCTGATCAGAAAGAGCATAAGCCCATGTGTTGTTCTAGTGGTGTTGGCACCTAAAAAGGGAGATAAGTAGAGAATTTGTACTAATTCTAGGGAAATAAATATAATAACCATTAGATATAGGTTTCCTATTTCTAGGATAGAAGACTTAATGGACTGTTTAGCAGCTGCTAAGTACTATTCCAAAATTGATTTGACAAGTGGCTATTATCAAATTAGGATGAAAGAGGGAGATGAATGGAAGTCAGCTTTTAAAACTATAGAGGGGTTATATGAGTGGTTAGTGATGTCATTCGGGCTTACAAATGCACCTAGCACTTTTATGAGGGTGATGAATGAGGTCTTGAAGGACTTCATAGGAGTCTTTGTGGTAGTCTACTTAGATGATATCTCATCTTTAGCAAAACAAAAGAAGAACATATGAAGCACCTAGAACTTGTGTTGAGGAAACATCAAGAGGAGAAGCTCACCATAAATCTTGAGAAGAGTGAGTTCATGAAGCAAGAGTTAGTCAACCTAGGATTTGTAGTATCTCAAGGGAACTTGAAGATGGACAAGAGTAAAGTGGAAGCCATTCTCATTTGGCCTACTCCCAAGATAGGGACTGAAGTAAGGAGTTTCCATGGATTAGCACAATTCTATAGGAAGTTTGTTAGAAGGTTTAGTGAAATCTGTGCACCGATTCTTGACACCATCAAATGAGGACTAAAAAAAAGTTTGTGTGGACCAAAGAAGCCAATGAAGGATTTGAAATATTAAAGAGGGAGATAGCTACCCAACCAATCCTAGTTTTACCAAGTTTTGACAAACCATTCATAGTGGAATGTGATGCAAGCAACATAGCAGTGGGTGCTGTCCTAAGCCAAGAAGGTAGGCTAGTGGCATTCTTTAGTGAAATGTTGAATTAAGGAAAGTCTAGGTACTCATCCTATGACTTAGAGCTATATACTTTGGTACAGGCTCTAAAGAAGTGGAGGCACTACCTATTGCCCAAGGAATTTGTAGTATACACCGACAATCAGGCCTTAAGCTACACCAATACTCAAGAGAAGCTCAGTTTGAGGCACATTAAATGGATGGAGTTTTGGTAGTCATACACCTTTACTATCAAGCACAAGAAAGGGGTTAACAACAAGGTTGTAGATGCTCTTATTAGGAGATTTATTCCCATACAGGAGATACAGTTGTAGAGCACAAGGGTTGAAGGATTCAAAGACCTATATGAAGGAGATTCTGATTTCTCAGTGATCTACAAGGTATGTACTGATTTTGAAAATCATTTTCACAGTGAATATGTAGATTATAATTTGTAGAATGGTCTATTGTTTAGAGGGAAACAATTATGTGTTCCAAGAGGTTCCATGAGGGAGAATCTTATTCAAGAAAAGCACAATGACAGTTTGAGTGGACACTTTGGATTGAACAAGACCCTAGAATTAGTGGAGAGGTTCTATTAGTGGCCTAAGATGCAAAGAGATGCAAGAAGGTATGTGGAGCAATGTGGAGTGTGCCAAAAGGAAAAGGTAACATCAAAAAATGTAGAACTTTATTAGCCATTACCTATTCCAAGTAGACCATAGGAGTGCATAAGTATGGACTTCATAGTAGGGCTACCTAGGACACCGACTTGTTTTGACAGTGTATTTGTGGTAGTGGACAGATTCAGCAAGATGAGCCATTTCATCCCATGCAAAACAACACATGATGCAAGTCAGATTGCACACCTATTCTTCAAGGAGGTAGTGAGGATACATGGGTTTCCAAAGAGCATAGTTGCAGACAAAGATGTGAAGTTTATGGGGCATTTTTGGAAAACTCTTTGGAGGAGGTTAGGAACCAACTTGTCTCATAGCTCAGCCTATCATCCTCAAATGGATGGACAGATAGAGGTGATCAATAGAGTACTTGGTAACTTGTTGAGATGCTTAACTAAGGAGTATGGACAAGGATGGGAACAAGTGATTCCACAAGCAGAATTTGCTTACAATGATAGCACAAATAGGACTACGGGTAAGAGTCCATTTGAGATAGTATATGGCTTACATCCAAGAGGTGTATTTGAGTTGAGAGACCTAAAATTTTATGAAGAAATTAGTGGACATGCTGATGATTTTTCTCAGTCAATGAGAGAGATTCATGAGTAGGTAAAGAAGACATTAATGGAGGCTAACCAGAAGTTGAAGGCTAAAAGAGATGAAGGGAAGAGAGATATACAATTTGAAATAGGTGATATGGTGATGGTATACTTGAACAAGGAAAGAATATAAAAAGGCATACCAAGTAAGCTACATATGAAAAGGATAGGGCCATGTAAAGTGTTGGCTAAGTATGGATCAAATGCATACAAGGTGGAGTTACCCAAGGAGATGTCTATTTCGCCTATCTTCAATGTGAAGGACTTGGTAAAGTATAAAGGGCCAAAAATGGATGAGGAACAATATAGTGATAAGGTGAGTAAGCATGTGGAAGAACTCAAGATACCTGATCAGATCAGACCATAGGTTGACAAGATTCTAGACTCAAGGGTGCAGAAGAAGGCTAGGCACAAGACATACATGGAGCACCTAGTGAAGTGGAGACATCAACCAAAGTCAGAGGCTACTTGGATAGCAAAAAGTGACTTTAAGAAGCATGGAATTAGTGAGGATCTCTTGACACCATAGGTTCCTTAACTTCTTTGTTGCAGGGGGATAATGGTGCAGGAGCACCTCAAGTTCTTTTGGAGAGATCTTGGAAATTTTGGCTTGTAGGTGGTTCTAGCCAGCCACCAAGGGAATACGGACATGATGTAAAGTCCCAAGAGTTTTTTTGATGAGTGAATTGGAAATAGGTTTGTTAGGGGCTTGAGGTTTGGGTAAGTCTTAGGCACTGTGGGCATTTTGAGCAATGATTGCTTTGGCTATTTGTCCAAAAGTTGGAAAATGGCATTAAAGATGCTCTAAGCCCAACCCAAGGGTCCTAGAACATGGGAGAAAGGTATATAAGGTCAGAAAAACCCTAATACAAGAGGAGGAATATTTTTTTTCACAAATTGAGACTTGGAGTACATTTTTGGTGATTGGAAGAGAGCAAATTTTGTTTGTTTTTCTGTGTTTGAGCCTTCATCTAGTCAAGAATGGATTGAATGGACTTATCTGATGCTTTGGGTCTTTCATTTGTAATCTATTCCTGATTTGAGTAGCATTATTTTAGTCATTTAATTTGACTGGTTAATAGTTTTGTGAGTTTTTGGTGTTCTTGGTCTCATTGTCGGCTCAGGCCAGTTTTGTAAATAATGATCCCCACTTGAACTCTTTTGGCAAGGCTACCATGGAAATTTGGAATCAAGTAGGGAACTGTATGTATAGTGTAAATATGGTGTGTGGGGTCTTGGTTTACAGGGGATTTGATGAAATCAACAAGCACTAGGTGAGTGCAAGTGCATTCTAGCTAGTAGCTTGGAGAGGACAACATCAAGGAGAGTTGCTAAATGGATTGGTTTGTTCCAATCAGGAGTATGGGAGTGTAGGAACATGTATCTCAAACATGTGTGTTCTAGGAGGAGAGTTGAGGAGGTCATTGAAGCCCTCAAAGTAGGGAAAGGAACCAAAAACCCTAGAAACCCTTGAAAATAGGGGCTTTGAGGATAGTCCTATGTATGGAAACTTGTAGGACATAAGACATAATAAATCTTGGAGCCTTGATGGCCAATAGAAAGAATCTTCAAAAATATTTGGGGGTTGTTAAGACCGTTTGTCATAAAAGTCAAGAAAATGGGTTCTAGGAGGCCTAATTGGGGCAAAAAGGCTATAAGGCCTAGAAGCTAAGTTTCTTGAAAGTGATGGGTAAAAGGTGAAAGAAACCAATGAGATGGATCAGTGAGGACAAAAATCAACAAAGGGATAGCTAGAACTCCCTTCCCTAGCCCTAGAATGGTTAGGACATGTTTGGGTCAGTGTGGAGCCCAAGGAAGCCAAGTGGTGGAATGGGAGTGATGGTGAAGAATTTGAAATTGGTGGAGAGACTTACGTGGTGAGAGGGGTTTAGGATTGATCCCTAAGTAGGGTAGAGGGGAATACCCGAGGAAGACCAGAGAATAGGTCTTGGGAAGAGCAAGAGTGCTCTTGAGGATAGGACTCCCCATCAAATTCTAACCATCCCCTCCATTCACAACCACAAGCTAGTTTCCCTACATATTTGTAGAACTCATAAGTTTTGAATCAATCTACTAGTTCTAGAGGAGTGTTAGGATACCCTCCAAACACTGTGAATCCACTCCCTTACAAAAACCTTGATAAAGAATGGTTAGATGAGCTAATTGAGCAAGTGAAGAAGTTGAACATGGAGGTAACCTATTTGAGGAACCAAAAAAATCAACTCCAAGATAATAAGAAGAGCATAGAATCAAGTTATAATAGAGGGCAACACTATGATAGAAATCAAAACTTTGAAAGAGGACAAGGTTCTGGTTAGAAATTTGATAGAATTCAACAAGGTGGACACGGATTTGAAAGAAGACAATCACCTAGGTAGAATAGGTTGTGGAAAACTAGGCCTAACAATGGAGGAGTCCCCACTCCACTAGATCAACCTTCCAATCTAGAGAAACCTCTAGGTGGTGTGTACTTAGCAGAGGCTACTTTTTCTGGATGGTGTAGGCTTCATAAGACAAGTCAACACTCTGAGCTTGACTGCCCCTAATTTCAAATTTTTTCTTCCATATTTCAATATGAAGTTGAGAAAAACTCTACCGACCAAGAATCGGTACCCTCAAATCCCTATGATTCCCCAGTTTTGGTGAATCATGCTCCTTTCCTGAGGGATGAGGAGAATGAACCAAAAGAGGAGTCAAGTAGCCAAAATGGGGAAGCTAAACAAGTGCTCAATGAAGATGAAATCTCTCAGCTATTTGATAAAGAAACTAAGAATGACAATAACCCATTGGATGAAGGAGAGGTTGATGTTGAAGAAGTACAAATGTTTTAGCAACCTGTAAGAAAGTATGATCTGAGGAGCAAGCACCACAAGAATCCACAAGCTGGAGGACCATTTACTATGTCTACCCCTCCACACAATTTTACTACTCCACCAAATCCACATTCCAATAAAAATCCATCCTACCCTCAGGTTCCAACACAATACCTCACAAAAGAAGGACAACCAGATGTTTACAAAGGAAGCAATGTTGATGTAGCAAAGGATATGAAGACTATTCACTCCAAGGAGGTCCACATTGACATGAATGTGGAACAACTGAGAGAATATGTCACTAAGGAACTCAGAAAAGTAAAGGTGAGTCTTTCTGCTTTTGAGTTATTAAGAGTTCCTGAAATAAGAAATATAGTCCTAGGGTCCTTTAATTCAAGTATAGCAACAAAAGGAATAGTAACCAATGAGGCCATTGGAAGACCTCCTAGTTCACAAACACCCAGAGGTCCTAGTCAATCACAACCCAGGGATAGGGTTAAGGAAAAAGATAAGGGTTAGGTTGCACAAGATGACTCACAGTTGAATTTATTCCAAGGAAAAATTGAAACCCCTCCTTTTCTGATCTCTATTCATATATTTGGTAAAAATATGCACAATTTCCTACTAGATTTAAGGGAATCCAAAAATGTTATGCCATTTTTTTTCTATAGGACTCCTGGTATTACCCCTGCAGCCTCTCTGAAGAAGGTCACCCAATTGGAAAAAATAGAGGTGAATATAGTAGGAGAACTGAACATGATTCCCATGCAAGTTGCCTCAGATCCTAGAGTGCAACAAGTACTTAATATTCAAGTAGCTAACATTTCTGACACTTATGGTCTAATCTTGGGTAGATATTTTACCAAGGCACTAAATGGATACACATCCATAGATCATTCTCACATGTGGCTCCCCTAGAAAGGAGTCCCAAATCAGATTAGAATTGAGAGAGAACCTAGAATGAAGTATGTCATTACTGAGTATCTGAATACTTTAAATGAGATACTGGTATCAAAGGTTAGTATGGGGAACTATGTCCTAGCCTCCTTTGCTTCAGACATAGAAGAAATCTTGGTGTTGCAGGGCTCTTCTGGTGAATCCACATCAAAAGCCAGCAGCTTCAAAGTGAAATTTAAACAAACGAAGAAACTTAGTGATCAGGCAGATAGACAACTCAATTTTTTGGATAACTTCCTGGAGTTTATCTGGAAATGTGTAGAAGATCAAATTTAGCTGGGTAGAAATATGAACTTCAAAGAATTGCTTCTTCCTAATTGGTGCAGAGTTCAAGATGCTCCTCATTCTAAACTAGAATGTTTCTTGTGTCAAACTGTAGTAGAACAGATACAAAGGCACATTAACACAACCCCAACCATTGAGTTAAACATACAAAGAGTTCAAAATAGTCAAAAAGGGAAGGACCCAAAACCTCCTGAAGAATCTCTGGGTGGCAACAAGGGAAAAGATATCCCAAGAAAAGTAGGAGCTAATGACGACTAGACATTAAGGTTTGATGGATCCAAATCCAAGCAAGGTGGTGGAGTAGGGCTTGAGTTGTTCATTCCTAAAGGTAAAACCTACTTTTTTGCTCATAGACTCCAATTCTAGTGCACTAACAATACAACTAAGTATAAATCTCTAGTTCATGGACTACTAATGGAATTGAGAAAGAAATTTAAAATTATGCAAGTGTTTGGAGATTTCAAGCTAGTGGTCAAGCAAGTAAGTAAACAATACTCATGTCATGATAGAAGGATGGCCAATTATAGACACAAAATAGGGGATCTTATTGAAGGATTTGAAGTCTTCAACATCCAGCCAGTACCTCAAAGTAAGAATCAAACTGTTGATTCTCTGGTAGAAGCAACATGTACATTGCAGCCCTTATCACTTTTAGGATTAAATAAGTTCACTGTGGAACTTGTTCCAGTACCCTCAGTGCTTGACAATGTCACCAATTTTTAGGAATTTGAAGATGATAAGCATATTATTGATTTTATCACTAGCTATGATGTGTTTTCTTCTCAAGTAATTGATGAGGTTGAGCCTCAAGAGGCCAAAATAGACCTAGAAGGGGTCCTCAATCTGAAGACTAATACCATCTCGAGAGGAATGGTGCAATTGGAAAGGATCTTAGATCTGGATAGGATAAGAGATCAAGAGAAGAAAATGAAAAGGGAACCCCTCAACTGTCAGTGTGAAACATTAAACATGGGAACCCAAGGTGATGTCAAGAATGTCTTTATTGGTAAGGTGTGCACTCTAGAGAAGAGGAAAGAAATTATCAATGCCTTGCACACATATTAGGATGTGATAGCCAAGAGTTATGATGACTCAAGGACATATGACACTTTGATCATTACACATACTATCCCCCTCAAATTAAATGTTAAGCCATTGAGGAAAAGACATAGACCAATTAATGCTTTCTTGGAGCCCATTATTCAGAAGGAAGTGAAAAAGCTACTCTCAACACAAATCATATTCCCAGTAAGACATTCAACATGGGTTGCAAACTTGGTTCCAGTCAAGAATAAAATTGGAGAAATCAGACTATGTTTTGATTTCAGGAACCTGAACAAAGCATCACAAAAAGGATAATTATCCAGTCTCGTCATTGGATGAGGTGCTTCAAGTTGTTAATGGATCTCAAATGATGTCCTTTATGGATGGGTACTCTAGATACAATCAGGTCATGCTCCAATATGAGAATAGGCACAAGACTGCCTTCACTACAAAATGGGGAACCTTTTCTTGCTAGAGAATGCCCTTTGGATTAATCAATGCTAGAGCTACATTCCAAAGAGATATGGATATTTACTTCAAGGAAATCATTGGAAAGTGCATAATCATCTACATAGATGATTTGACGATCTTTCCCAAAGAGAGAAGTGATCATGTTGCAGATTTGTGCAAAGTATTCTAGAAGTGTAGGGAATTTGACATTTCACTTAATCCAAAGAAGTACATATTTGGAGTCAGTGAGGGAAATTTGTTAGGACATGTTATTTCATAATAGGGTATTGCCATTGATCCTAAACAAGTGGAGGCTATACTGAAAAATTCACCCCCTACAAGAAAGAAACAAATGAAGTCATTCTTTAGCAAGATTATTTTTGTCAGAAAATTTATCACCAGATTTGTAGAAATAGTCAAACCATTGAATGCCATGTTGAAGCAAGAAGCAAAGGTTGAATGGAGTACAGAGGCTAAGGAATCATTTGTAGAATCAAGAGATTTATTGTTGAGGCCCCTATTTTGGTAAGTCCTGATTATGATAAGTCATTCTATATCTATTCATTTCTGATCACTCTTGTGCAAGCTTGTTGACACAAAAGTCTGATCAAGGGAATGAACATCCCATAGCATTCATGAATGTACCTTTGAAAGATGCCAAACTGAGGTATCCTAATGTTGAAAAGTAGGCTTATGCCTTGATCCAAACTGTGAAGAAGTTTAGGCACTATATACTGAGAAACAAGGTCTTTGATATAGTCCTTGATCCTATAGTCAAGTTGTTGTTGATGCAAAATGAGTTTGGTGAGAGCCAAGTGGGTGACTATGTTACGAGAATATGATATTTAAATTCAACCCATGAAGTTGGTAAGAGGGAAGGGACTAACCAAGACAATGGCAGAAATGGGTCTTGACCTTGTAGCCCAACATTATACTCTTGAGGATGTTTCCCCATGGGACTGGTATGATGACATTATCTACTACTTGTTGAGTCAGCAATGTCTCGGACACCTTAATTCAGTACAAAGAAGATGTCTACGTTTGAAGAGTGGCAGTTTTATGATGAAAGGAGTTGTCTTATACAAGAGAAATCATGAAGGCGTCTACTTGAGATGCCTAAGGAAGGAAGAGGATGGGAGAGTAATGGCTGAATTTCATGATAAATATGGCAAAGGCCATGGTTCAACACCTTCCACTGCAAATCAGATTATGAGGGCAGGCTATTATTGGCGTACCTTGCTCAAGGACACACATCACCATGTGAGAAATTTCCATCTGTGTGAAATTACAGTAAGTAGGGAGAGGTGTACAGCTCTTTCACTTCGGCCTATCATAGAGGTGAAACCATTTGCATAGTGGGGAATGGACTTCATAGGTCCAATCAACCCATCTTTATCTGCATGCCACATGTATATTCTTATAATAACTAATTATTTTACTAGATGGACTAAGGCTCTTGCTTGCAAGCAATGCACTTCTGAAGTGCTAATCAATTTCATGGAATCAGGTATCATTAACCACTTTGGTTGTCCATTATCTATAGTTTGTGATAATGGTCTCGTATTTGCATATTTAAAGTTTTCTAACTGGGCTTATGATCATGGAATTTCCATAAAACTTGCATCCAATTAATATCCAAAGGGGAATGGTTTGGCTTAGCCTTCCAATAAAAACCCGTTGATAGTCATCTAGAAACTACTAGAAAAAACCCCAAGGATTGGCATACCCAACTCAGATTTTCTCTTTGGGAAGACCTCACTAGACAAAAGACATCCTTAGGAACCTCTCCTTATCACTTAGTGTATGGCTTGGAACGTGTCTTTCCCATCCAGCAGAAGATCCCTACCCTGCAATTCATCAATGAATATTATGATGGAGAGGATAAGTGTGAAGCCCACTTAACTGAATTGTTAAACCTTGAGGAGAGAAGAGATAAAGCCCTAGAAAACTTTGTGAAACATCAGGGTATAGTGAAAAGATGGTTTGATAGGAGATCCAAGGTGAAAGAATTTAGAATCTTTGATTCGGTTCTCTACTGGGATAAAAGCCCATGTCAAAGAGGGGGAGCATGGAAAAATTGACAAACTTTGGCTCGGCCCTTATCAGATTGCAGAGATTCTGAGAGATAATGCCTTCCATTTGAAAACCCTCATTGGAGAAGATATCCCACTTCCTATCAATGGGCAGTATTTTAAGCATTATTTTTAGTCTTGAGTTGTTCTCAGCTCTTTCCTTGTACATAAATATATTAGGTTTCCTTTCTTCTATTTTGCTTGTTGCTTTTGGTTTGGGTTTCTTTTGGCTTTGGCTCTACTTGCTTGCTGCTCTTCTAGTTTTGGTTTGCTTTGGTCTGCTTGGGTTGGTTTTCCCTACTGCTCTGCTGATTTCTTTGGGGTTGTCCTACTTTCCTCTGGGCTTGTTTCATCTATACAACTAGTTGTTTGTTTGGGAATACTCTGAGATTTATTTTACAAACTCTTATCATCTTTTTGGAGTCATTCAAACTCATAGATTTCCTTCATCTGATGTTGCATGGGCTAGGAGTTAGTGTCACTTGAATAAGTTGAATTCTGGAAAGTATTTAGGTCTTCTATCTTCACATAAATCTTAAGAATTCTAAGGTTGCATATGGTCTTTAGGAGGTTTGACTGGGTGAAAAATATTAAATTTTTCTCCAACGCAACTATGGTTCTCATCCTTGAGTGTGGGCTTCATTTCCTGCAAGGTGAAAAGTAAATATTTAAAAGAAAATCTCAAAAGAGAATATCAAAAAGAGAAAAGAAAAGAAAATATTGAAAATAAAACTAAATTTTCACCTCTTCAAGGGTATCCTAGTATCTCTACTAGGGCTATAAATGCTTGGCTGGTAGTAGAGCTATGCTAGGGAGGGTCACAATGATAACCTCACTAGGGCTATGGATGCCTGAGTGGTAGTGAGGCTCTATCGAGGTTTCTTTTGGAGTTAGAATCCTTAGGTAGCCTTGTCAGACTGAGTTTGGTCCTTGTTGCAACTTAGGAAAGGGAAATGAATGCATATGCACACACTTTGACCCTGGTATAGGAAAGGTCGGCTTGTTAGTGATTTATGAAACCTTGTCTATTTGTAACTTGATGCTTGGAGTGAAACTAAAGATTCTGAGTTCATGATGTCAGTTTGTCATTGAAATGCTCTAGAGCATTTCCCCAACGGAGTCACCATTTGTTGTGTATTTTTGCACACACACCCCTCTAAAAGTAGGGACCCTCTGTTGGCCTACCCTTTTGGCCCGTTTATGTGGCTTGCACCTTCTTTTGTGCTTATCTTTGAGAATCTTGGGGTTTTGGTCTTTGGTGCTTGCCTTGGTTGTGGGTGCCTTTGTGTTGAGTTCCTGGTGGTTTTGGAGTCTTGCGGATGTCCTCTTTGGGGTGGTCTTCTTTTGCCTTCTATTTTCTCCCTTGGTGTTTATGTTTGAGTCCTAAGGGTTGATTTCCTCCCTTATGTTTTCCTTTGTTTTCCTTACTCCTTTTTTCTGCCAGAGGTAGAACTGGGATGGGACTTAACTTTGAACTTTCACCAAGTTCTCGGTTCTATTCCCATTCTTGTTCTGGCTCTGCCTCTCGTGTTCTTGTTTTTCTTCAGCCTTAGGGTTGGTTTTCCTCCCTTAGGTTTTCTTTAGTTTTCTTTTCTGTCATTTTGTTGGAGGCGGAACTGATATGGAACTTAACTCTAAACTTTCACCAAGTTCATAGTTCAGTTTTTGTTCCCCTTCCAGCTCTGCTTCCTGTGTCTTTGTTGTTTCATTGTGTTCAACTTTCAGCTTGGTTTCTTTCCCTTGGATCTGCTTTGGTCTTCCTTTCTTCCACCGGAACCGGTACCAGGATGGAACTTAACTTTGAACTTTGGAAAAATTCACATTTTGGTTCCTGTTCCATCTCTGCCTCCACCTATTTTCCTTTCATTCTCATTTTGGTTCTATTTCTGCTTCTGCCTATTTCCCTTCCTTTCTCATTCTCATTTTGTCTTTGCCTCCACCTTCACCTATTTTGTGTATTTGTTCCTATTTTTCTCATGGCCCACCTCCGCCTGTCTTTGGTTCCGCTTCCACCTAGGTTTGTGCATGATTTTCTTGCCTTAGGAACTCTAATGGACCTATTTGTATTTTGATGATGTATTAAGAATTAATGGTGGCCTGTTTGAATGTAGGTTGGATCGAGCTAGGGTTGATGGGTGTATTTTTAATATTTGGCGAGTTCTACAGGTGTGCTTGTGTGCTTTGCAGTTGTTGTCGGATGATACCCATCCCTGCACGCAAGGTTGATTTTTTTTGGTGGCCATTAATGGTAGGAAGACATGATGTGGAGAGGCTCATCTTGGTTTGACTCAATCTGAGTCATTCATTTTCCTAACTCGGGTCCAATCGATGGCTCATATTCATGTTGGTGTTTGTGCGCCTTGTTACTCCCATGGGTGGAGCATTAATGGTGGGAATGGCTTGAGGTGTTGTACCTTGAATTTGTGCGATCCCAGATCATTCTGAAGGGGCTCTTGTTGCATTCATTTTTGGACAAGTTATTGTTGGTTGTCGGGGCCGATTTGGTTGGTGGCCGAGCTTCTTTGTAACCCTAGCTCTGGTTCACACGAGCATGTTTCTATAAGTATGGAACTTTGCCTCATTTGTAAAGGTTTGATTCAGATTGGATAGGTTCATTCTCCCACTATTTGATTAAGAAGACTAAGTCAGAAGATTTGTAAACAATAGATTTAGCAATAGAGTAGCATGTTAGAAGATTAGAAGTTAGTTTTTTACATTTTCAAGGAAGTGTTGTAACAGACTGGAATTGTTATAGATGTGATGATTTAATACAAAGCCCAGACATTCTATTATGACTAGTGCCTTCTCTTTCATTGAATAACCCTACATGGTTCTTGTTTTATCTTTTAAATCGCTTGGGAATATTTGAATATATCTTAGGTTTAGTTATTAATGGTTGTGATTTAATGCTTGGAGTGTTGTAGCAATCCCTGGTTCATACTTTGTGCAGCTTCTTGATTATGGGAATGTTGTGCAAGGTCAACCTATACCTCATATTTATGTTCTTAGTTCAACTGTAAACATTCATCTAGTCTTATTGAATGAATGTCCACAGTCTAAAAATTTTTAACACCTTAGAAGATTGCACTGTTTTATGCAAGATTGCAGGTATAGCCTAGGTCAAACAGAAATTAGTTTAAGGTATTGGTCCATTCCAAGTATTTCATCATTTGCATGGTTAATCTTAGAAGTAATGTTAACATTAGGACTTCTGAAACACTCATCTTTTGTTGTTTCTTTCATTATTTGGTTAGAACTAGAAATTGAAGCATCACCATATCTTAAAATATGATGAGTTTAGAGATTCTAGCATTTGTGCGTAGGACCCCTTGTGATTACTAGCATTTTCACATTTTATCACTGATTTTGTTTTATTGCATTGTCATCACCTAACACCTGTGAGACCTTGGGGTTATCTCTTTGTTCATAGAGACCAACCTTTCAAGAGAGATATGCTAACTTTTATTCTATCTAAGTTGTTGCTATGCAAAAACACCAAACAATAGGTTGATCAATTTTATGAATTTTAAATCGATTTCATAGTCTTGATAATATTAGTAATTAAGAGGTTTTTTTTTAAATCCAATGATCTTAGAGGAATGATGTTAGAAAATGACTACTTGACCTACTTCCTAGAGAGAGAGGATGGGCTTACAAAACCTTCTTGTGCTCCCTTGAAATAAGAATCAAGGCCTTATGAGCAATAACATGTAGGGAAAGCTTGAAAATGGGATATACATACATATATATATAGGTAGGTAGGTAGGTAGGTAGGTAGGTAGGTAGTTCAAGATCTAAGAGGTGATTTTAGCAAGTCTTCATGTATTGTTTTTCCTAGATATAGAGATATGAAGTAGTAGAGGTTGTAGGTTGATTAAAGATTAGTGATGGCTGGATGGATACGATTATAGTGTGTGCCCATGTGGTATTGGGGGGATGTACTAGATAGAGGCATTGTCGATGGGTATGAGGTGGGGTAGGATTGAAACTAGGATTGATTTTAGGGATTTGATCTATGTAAGGGTTGAGGAATTGAAGTTGAAATTTTATAGGGTTTTGGATGTATTCTTTATGGTTTTATATTTATTATTTAGGGTTTATACATGGAATATCTTGGTTCAAATGGAATGCACTCTTTTCCCCAATTAATGGTTTATCTAGAAAAATAAAATACAAATCCAAAAAATATATTTATCATAAAACTTAAACCCTAAAGATAGTAAAAAGTACATTAAAAAAGTAAAAAAAAATCCACCTGGAGGTCTTCAAGAGGTGTGAGGTTCATTGGTGGAGGTGTGAGGTTAGTAGGAAGAAGTGGTAAGAGGTGGCCAAGTGGGTACACATTCTTGGTTTTTGTCGACCTCTTGAAGCTGTCAAAAAAATAATCTCAAAACCATTTTGTAAATAATACTCTTAGAAAATGGGTACCCATTTCTAAATGGATCCCCATTTTGGGAGGGGTCATAAATTCTAATGAGTACCCTTTTTAAGCCATTCTTGACAAGAAAAATTCTTCACTTGACACTTCCCTCATATGTGGACCCAACTTCTTGCTTTTACCCTATATTTTTTTCTTATATTCTTATATTTTTCTATAATTTGTTTGATTGGTATTATGGATTATTTTGATTTATGTTAATTATTAAATTGATCATGTATTAAAGATAATATTAGGGGATAAGGTATTAGAAATTCGTTTAGTATTGGTTGCATGATATTCTTTCTTGAACTAGTTTGGTTTGATTTAAACATATAGAATTAAGAAAATATTTTTCTCATAGTATGGGATGTGGGTAGTAATCATTTCAAAGTAATCCATTGTTCTTAGTAATATAATTTAAGTATTCTTGGTTACATATGTCTCTAATATTCTTTTGTACACTCTATATAATTTTTTCTAAGAGGAGATGTGCGTTGTGAAAGTGTTATAACATCTAGGTTCCATGATTAAGGTGTAGTTGGATATTTTTCATGATGTGAAGATGTGTTTTGAAATTGATATAGAAGGTTTAATGTATACATAATATATTTATGAATGTAGGTTTAATTTTAAAACATGAAAAATAAATTTATAAGTTAAGATCAATACTTGTATTTGCTACTCTAGTATTATTAATGATGGATGGAGAGGATAGGTTTCCTTCAATATGTGGGTACAAAATACCTTCCCTATAAGAAGAAGAAGTGCAAAGGTATTTTTTGTGGCTAGAAATTTTTGTAGTTGGAGATTTAATTATTGTCTTAGACTACCATTTTATATGTGATAGATTAGCATGTTTCCTTTATATATTAGAATTAACATATCATAGATATTTGATGAGTTGTAGTTCTATTATTGGACCATGTACTCAAGGTTTCATTGTATCACTCAAAATTATAATTCAATGTAATTATTAGGAACATAATATATAATGAAAAATAATATAATTGATTATGAGTTAATCTTTGTACATTATAGTATACATGTATTATTTAATATTCATCAAATATTCAAAAACCTTGAAATTGTGAAATGGTAGTTGTAGTATTATGTTTTCACATTGAAAATGTTATTTTCTATGACTTGAGATTCTAATCACTTCAATAACATAAAATAACAAAAATGGACAAAGTGTTCATGTTAAGTGGATTCTAAAGGATTAATATAACCATATTAACATATCTTTAATTAATTTGGGGTTTCCTTTTATTTTATTTTAATTCATTTTCTCACATTTGGATTCCCATCATAACAATTTCCCTAAATTTCTATATTTTAGTTGTTAGTTGCTCCATTGAAGCAATATAGTGGGTCCCATGTTCCTTGTTTCATTTGGTAATTAAATATTCCATTTTAATCAAGGTTGAGAAAATAGGAAAGGGGGGTGAATGAGCTCTGCTAGGGTTTTGTGTTTTTTGTTGTCATCCTTGGCCCCTCTTGCGTCATACTGCGCCTTTTGCATAGGAAAATTCCTCCCTCATTGAGTACATACACATTTACTGCGGTTTTAGGGGTTTAATATGCCTTCAATCGGTATGAACTCAATGGCTCCTCCTTTGAACAATGGCTCCTCCTTTGAACAAACATCCTAAAAAAATTGTCCCAAAAGTCTTTCACGAGGTAAGCATTTTGATGCCCCTGCTAATGTAGTCTTGCCTTTACTTGATTTTGATTATGCTTTCCAATGGCTCAAACAACACACCCTTGTGGGTTATTTTGTTGGGAGGACTCCCCCCAAAAGTGTGCTAAAAGAATGGGTCAACAAGGCTTGGGTCCCTCATGGGGTCCACCTTGATATGTTCCATAACTTGACCAAAGGCTTTTTTCTATTCCTCTTTGTGGAACTTAATCATGTCCAGGCCATTTTAGGGCATGGACCCTGGTATGTTAGGTCATCCTTATTGGTATTCCAAGCATGGACCTGGGATTTTGATGTCTTAGATGACACCAAAATGCGGGTCTCAGTCTATATTGAGTTTCTTGGTCTGCCTTTGCCATGTGTGCCCTTCCTGAACCACATCGCTTCTTCTTTGGGAAGGGTTGTCTGTATCAAACCTGACAGGTTCTTCCAAGCCCAACCTCAAAAGTGGGTTTGTGTGGAAGTTGATTTGTGCTATTAGGCACACCAAAACTCAAAATGGACTATGGTTACCAACCAGAAAAATAAGCCAATTGGTTTTGGGTTAGCACCCAAGGCCTCTGAACCATCCAAATTTGTTTCAAATCCTTTTGATAAGGAGACAACTACCCCTTCTAGAGTTGTTCCTATTTTAGTACGGCCCATGTCAAAAGAAACACCTTAGCCTGTGGCTATTCTATGCACTCAGCAACCTATTCCTCCCACAATGGGGACTCAATGATGATCTTGCAGTCCATCTCCACCATCGAAAGAAGGAGAATATGTACCAGAGAAACAGAGGTTTTCACCCCCTATCTAGATTGGTTCATTTCCCCAAGATTTTTTGAAAAATAGTTTCTCTTCCCTAGTTGAGGACGAAATAGGTTCTGAATGCATGGAGGAGTTTCATCCATGAATTTTATTTCATGGAATGTTCAAGGTCTAACTGACCTCTCCAAAAAGTATTATGTCAGGGATACTTTATAGAAATATTCAGGGATTGAAGTGCTTTGTCTCCAAGAAATTAAAATTTCAGGGTTTTTTCTTGCCTCGGCAAGTCATAGTATTTGACCAGCCAGTACTATGTTTTGCACTTTGCATGAAGTCGGGCATGGTGGAGCTACCACTTTTTGTCTCTCTAGTTGCATTCTTGTGTCGTGGATCATCAGATTGATCCTTCCCAGAAAGTCATTTGGGTTCTTCTCAACATTGATAATCATTTCTTCAGGATTGTCAATGTTTATGCCTCTAATGATGTTGTTGAGTGCTCTTTGCTTCGGCATTGGATAGTTGATTCTTTTCCAATTGCCACCTAGTTGCTCTGTGGGGATTTCAATATAGTTGAGGTGGCGTATGAAAAGGATGGAACCTTACCTTTTCATTGGGATGCTAGTGAAAGGGAGGCGTGGTTTTACATGCATAATAAATTGGGGCTTTTCGACCCCAATATTGGCTACCACCACTCTCATTCCCTTTGGAAAACTTGGTGTAACTACAGGGCTGGTTCTGATAGAGTATTTAAGCGCCTTGATCGTGCCATGACCTTGGCTTAATCTTTCTTTTCTTTTGCTAGCTCTACCTTTCCAATGAAGTCGTTAGTGGAAGTGGCTCTGTCAGACCACTTCCCAATTCATTTTCGCATTGAATGGACTTCTTGCTAGCCCTGCACATGTAAAACTCAATTCTTTCTGAAAATGTCTCTTCTCTACCACAAGCCTACTTTGGCCCACATTTGTCGAGTGTGGAATTTGAAATGTAGGCCAGCTGGGCATAGAGGCTAGATTACCTGGTGGAATGATGCCATAATTCATACTGGTCATTTCCTACACATTTATGGGTGTCATCTAGCTATATTTTGTCGGCGATCTTATGAGGCTACCACTGCTGACTTGTATACAACTATGGAGGCCTTGGCAACCAGTCCTTTTTCCTCGTCGCATCAAGTCAAGGTGGCATAATTAAGGCACAAAAATAAAGTGGCATATAATTACGCTACCATAGATTCTCAAATCAAAGCTCGACTACATTGGCTTAAGATCGATGACCATGCCTCCAAAGAATATTTTTGGCACTTCATGCTAGGCACTCATCCCCAAGAATCAAAACAATCAAGGATAGCACTAGGGTGCTCTCAGAGCTTCCCGACATTCTACAGGCCTTTGTTCATCATTACGAGAAGGTGTTCACTGCATAAGACTCTAAGCTTGTGTGACAGCAAGCCCTTCAGGACTGCCTTGTTGTTGTGCCACATAGGCTATCTTTAACCCAGATGAATTTTTGTGATCAATTGTTAACAATTGATGATCTCAAGGAAGTCGTTTCTTTTATGGCCGATGAAAAGGCTCCAAGGATTGATGGCTTCCCTTGTGAATTCTACAAAGCTCTTTCAGATTGTGTTGGGAGCAACTTGCATCATGTTTATCTTGAAGCCTTTCATGCCAATTCTCTAGGCAATTTAATAAATAAGGGCAATATAAAATTCATACCTAAACTTGGAGATCCAGAGGATATTTACAACTGGAGGCTCATCATGCTTCTCAATGTCTCCTACAAAATCATTGCCAAAGCCCTTGCTCTGAAAATCCACCATCTTTTGCCTCAGGTGGTGCACCGGGAGTAGACTGGTTTCATCAAATCCAAATTTATTCTGGATAATATCATTGTTGTGTGGGAAGGCATGGAGTGGGCCCGACACTCCAACCAGAAAGTTGTGTTTGTTAAAATTGACTTTTCTAAATCTTATGATCGCGTCGAATGGCCTTTCATTCTTGTGATGTTGCAAGCCTTGGGGTTTGGACCCAACTTCATTCAGTCTATTTGAATTAGTTTTGTTGATGCTTCGGCTTGCATTACCATTAATGGCTGCCAATCTTCTTCTTTTGGTCTTTTTTGTTTGATTCATCAAGGGTGTACTCTCGCCCCTTCTTTGTATGTGCTTGCAGCTAAAGGCTTTGGTTACCTTTTAGCCCATGTTGTTTCTCAACAGCGTGTCAAAGGGACTCTTCTCTCAAACTCATAGGAGCATCTTGTTAATGGCCACTTTGTGGATGATTCCTTTCTCACTCTCTTGGAGGAAGAAGAATCTATCATTGTTGCCCTTGACTATCTTAACACTTTTTGTCTTGCCTCTAGTTCTTCCATCCAATGGCACAAGACTTTATGCTATAGGCAGTTGGTGCTACCCACCCCTGCATGGCTTCAACCCTATAATTGGAAGTGGATCGGGCAGGGAGAGATTTTTCATTTTCTGGGCATTCCCTTTGCCTTTCAGGCTTCCCCCAGGGAGCTTTGGTAGGTTGTGCTATCCAGAGTCGAGAAGAAGCTTGTTTACTAGATTACCAAGCCTCTTTCTTTGGCTGGTAAATTCCAGGTTTGTTCTAAAATCTTGGCTGCCAGTCATGTTTATTATTCCTCTTGTTGGGCTCCCTCCAAATCCACTTATAGTAGGCTTGAAAAGCTGCTACGAGATTTTTAATGGGCCTCCTCTGAAATCCAAAAGGGTTTCCATCATGTTGCTTGGGAGTTTTGTTTCCTCCCTAAAGATTTTGGAGGGCTTGAGTTGTTGTCTACTCAACAACAAGGTACTGCTCTCTATGTCAAGTGGATTATCTGAGCCCTCACCAGAGATGAAGCCAAGAAGATTCTCCTTAGACACTTTATTCAGTCTAGATTTCCTGCTCAGACCTACCTAGAAAGCAATAGGCTTGAAAACCCTCCTGGTTATGAGAGAGCATGTTCGAATTGTTGGAACTTTTGTGGCCAAGAGCATTTGGCATGCCTGGGAGGCTATCAAGAATTGGCTCCGATGGGTTGGAGATGGATTTCATGATGGGCTTTCACTCAATCAACAGAACCTCTGGTGGTCTCCCCTTCTTGCTCAAAATGGCTAGTCTTTGGCTAAATCGCCTTGCCTCAAAGCTATTAGATTTCACAAAAAGGGCATTCAGACCCTACAATAGCTCTTTCACCAGCCCACTATGTGCATCATGCAGTGGGATGTTTTTAAAGCCCAACATAGTCTTTAGAACTAGGACCGCACCATCTTTGGCGTGCTGGTGAGTGCCATTCTGGCTGATATGCTCCACAAAGCTGGCATTTGTGGGCACAAAACTTGGTGGAAGGATTCGAAGTGGTTTCTAGACACTCCTCTTAGGAGCTACAAGCCGTGGCTTGGTTACAGGTGGATTTCACCCCATTTTCCTATGATCAACAGTTTGAACCAGAGGTGGCTACTTAATTCCTTAGCTCATGTCTGGTGAAGTAAATTTGATGTCATTTGGTCTGCAAGTGTTAATCCCAAACTGGCCCACTTTGCTTGGTGTATTCTTTTCCAAGGTTCGCTTGTGGGTTCTTAGCTTATTCACTTGGGGGTCTAGGACCCTTGTTGCCTTTTTTGTGGGAAATCAAAAAGCTTCAAACATCTTTTTTTTGTTTTGTCCTAGAGCTCAACAACTTTGGACTTCGATACATGACTTCTTTCGACCCTTTCGACCAAAACCCTTTTCTTGGCATATGATTTTGCTTGGAGATCCACTTGGGATCCTTGCTAAGTTCACCCGGCTTTGGAAAAATTTCAAGGTAGAAATCCTCTTCAGCATTTGGAAAGACATAAATTCTTGCATATTTTCTCATTCTCAAATGGATATTAATGTTTCCCTCTATGCTAAAGTAGTTATTTGTTCTAATGTTCTTTTACATATACAGGCGCAAGCTAATAAAGTTGCACTAGAGGTGGCTCACCTGTAGGTCCTATTGAACCACTGGGGCAATGCCCCGTGTACTATGGTTCGGGTTCCCAACTCGCCCTCTTCCTCCCACGGCTAGTCACCCTCTCGAGGCCAACAATAGAGTGGCTCCACTTGTCCCCATTCCCAGCCCCCTACTCGACAAAACTCTCACCTTCCTCGATGTGCTCGCTCTCCTCCACTGCGGGTTGCTCAGGGATGGCCTTCTGGTGGTGTGATGGGGAGTGATAGTGGTAGTTCTAAGTGGCCCTCTGATATTCCACCTACTTCTGGTTCTGGTTGGCCTGCAAGTGGGAAACATTTTTTGTGGCTGGCACTTGCAATCTCGCCCCAGTGTGAGGAAGAAGATAAAGATAAATAAAAAGATGATGATGGTTGGGGTGCTCCTCCTGACATCACTCCAAACCCCGCTGATGTATGGGGGAAGAACATGGATGACAGAGACCCCCCAGGCTCTGCTGGCACTTCTCTGGCCACCTAATGGCTTGTTTGTTCTAATTTTTCATTCTTTTAGACTTTTGGGTTGGGCCCACGCAATCTTATTTTTTCATTTTCTCTGGGCACTGCCCATGTGGCTCTTGGGGTGTGCCTTCTTACCACCCACCCTTTTTTTGTGAATATGTATTCCTATCTTTAAATTAATATAGATATCTGCCTATTCATGAAAAAAAATAAAGAATATTCCCTTTTGAAACCAATATTTAAACCTAGTTAAATTGCATTCAAGAATACTTCAAATCTCTATATCTCTTGCACAATATTATTTTTTGGAACCCTTTTGTGCCCATAAGGATCCTAAAATTGATAACTATTTTTTATTTCATCAAAACACATTCATTTGGTTAGTTTCTTTCTCACAATTTAATTATATGGATTTTAAACCTTTTTTAATGAAAAAAGGAAGTTAGTGGGAGGTCTTATGCTAGTAAGATGCTAAATTCTTGTAAGGGAATAATCCAAGAAAATTAGATTCAATGAATTCATCAATTCTAATTAAGTTATCTCATTGTTGAGGGATACTTTAACCATGTTTTTTTTTTCGGAGTATGATGAGATGATGGAGACTAAAATCACTAATAGGTCCTATTAGAATGGGCCAACATGGTATTATTTGTGGTACTAAGATTATTAATCCAAAGCATAATGTCTCCTCATGTAACCAAGTATTTATCACATCTACTCTTGGTTATAGGAACAAATTTTTAAATGGAACTTATCACATGATTAACCCTTGGTTTTTAACCATGGTCTATGGAAAATCTACTTTTCTACTTATATTCATTGTAAATTAGATAAAATTATGACACTATCACATCTAGAATATGATGCTTTTATTTGTAGTAGACTAGCACATATGATTAACTCAAGTAATTTAATGAGAGTGAATTTTAACTTAATTTCTCTATTTTCTACACCATATTCAAGATAGGGACCATTATTCAACTCCATTAAAATAATAATATTAACCCTACATGTTTTTTTCTCTTATCCCTTGGATCCTTACCATGGATCTTTGGTGAGTGTCATGCACTAGATATGAAGTGAGATGCCTCAATATCATTATTACTTTTTATTAATTTGGGCCTTTGAACCTACAAATAATCCATATCCCTTGTCCCTTAATTTATTACAAGTAGGTTGTAAGTGAGTGTTGTGTCTAGTAAGGATGAAACATGATGTAACAAACTCATCATTATCTTCAAACTCCTAAACCTGTCTTTAAAAAAAATCATTTCCTTTGTAGCAAGGGAGACATAATCCTTAGATTTGTGACTAGGATCATAGTTAAAGTAACTAAAAATTTAACATAATTTAGATTGAATCCAAAATTGCTTCAAACAACGAACATTTTAAAGGTTAAGTTATGTAATTATAATAATAAATATTTCACTACACTTGAATTTTAAGAAATTTCAATATTATTAAAGCTTTGTAGATGATACAACATGTTGAGTAGGCATATTTATTTTTTTGAGAATTTTTAAATAAATGTAATAGCCACCCAATATGAAGTGTTTGGGACAATTAAATTAATGTGAAACATTTATATATAAACTAAAGACTCGGGCCATTACTCTAGTCAAGGATGATCATAATATTACAATAGACTACTCTTCCTTGTCATATGCAAAAGTAGGCATGTGTAATAATGGGTGGCAATGAGCTCCTAAAATTTAATCAATTAGATCACTTACTAAATCAATGGTTTTGGATTACCCTTTCTTTTCTAGATGATACAAATATGAAGACCTTGCTCATTTTGAAGGGGGTATATATATGAAGAAGATTGTTTTCTTTGAAATTTTGTATATTTTAATTACATTTCTCTTACTAGTTTTGAGAAAATATTTTAACTATTTAACACTAAAATTGAACTATCACACTTCCTCACACTTAATTTCCAAAAATTCACTCACATTTACACTTTTCTTATTGTGATTCATTTTACCATCTACTCTTCCCCACCCTTTGCACTATCAAATGATTTTATACTTTTCCATTATAGATGAATTGCATTCTTGTGTATTCTAGATTCCTTTCTAGAGTTTTCACTTTTCTATAATAATTCATCACATCTACTTTAATATAGATCTCTCTAAACCCTTACCCCCTTTTACCGATTTTCCATGTGAGTGTTAGTTTAGTATAAGATTATAATAGGTTAGACTTGAGATTTTTAAGTGGTGAAGTTGGCCGAAGCACTTCCTATTATTACGGCTTTAGTTGTTTTCAAAATTAAATAATAATTATATATTTTAGGAGATTAAAAAGTTTGGATAAAGTTTGATTTTTCTTAAATATTTATTTGGTTGAATTTATATAATTATTAAGGAAATGAATGAAAATAAATTAATGTAAATATTTTTATTTTTTATTTTTAATTTAATTGATATTAATGATTATTATAATATTTTATTTTATTATATAATCTAATGACATTATATACAATATCATAAAGTGTGAAATTTTTATATAGTAGTTTTTTATTAAATATAAAAATATATAAATTTTATCTAAATCATTTAATTCTTAAAAACAATAAAAATATTAAAATATTTTATGTAAATTAAAAATAAATAAATAAATTAAATAATCATTATTTTTATGAGTAATATGTATTATGTGAACATTACTCAATTATAAAGTATAATTAGAACAAGATTATTATATACAAAACAATAGAATTCTTTAAATTTATATAAAGAAAAAATCATTTTAAATTTATCATAAATAATTATAATTAAGAAATTCAATTTAAATAAACAATTATTAACTTACAAATATGGATAAAAATATTTATATACTGTAATGATTCATTTGAATCTAAAAATAAATCTTACTAAAATCTAGGTTAAAATTGTTTTAATATAATGAGGAATAAGATCTATTTTCATTTTATGTTTGTAAAATAATAATGGATAAAGCTTTTAATTAAGGAAAATGAAAATATGCTAATAGATTTTTTTATTTAAATAATATAAAAGATCTCAATTTTTTTTATGATTATTTGTTTTAGTTTTATGTATCTTCTTTATTTTATTTTAGAATCATTGTGAAGACTAATAAGATATATTTTTAATTTATTTAATAAAAAATTGCAATAATAAGAATGTTACTTCTATTATAACATCACCATGATTAAAATAAAAATTATCATATATTAGATTATATTAAACTAATATTTTTTATTAATCTACATAACAATACTATATCATTCCTTATAAACCTGAAAAATATAATTATATCAACATTTCCTTTAAAATAAAATAAAATAAATAAATAAAATATCTATATCTGAAATATGGATTTGGAACATCCTATGATCTATCCCAAATATAAAACTTTATACCAAAAGGTTTGACCTATAAATTATATATTATTCTCTGTGAAGTAATCATTATATAATAAAACGGTCCATTGACTGAAACATCCTTTACTGGAATGCGTTTTCCTAAGCAGTAGGTAAGAAAAATGCTTTTTCTACTGCACCATGAAAAGAAAATGAAGGCTTCAAATGGATAAATCCTATTTAAACTAAAACTTCAGAAGTTTAAAGAGCAGTTTTCTCTTGTTTTGTTGGAATATTTTGTATTATATTACTTAAATTTCCATATAAACTACACCTTCAGAAATAGAAAGATAAAAGCAATGGTTTCTGGCCTCTTCTGAATGATATCATAGAGCATAAGATCCAAATAATATATAATCCTTTTTTCAGTGAAATAATTGTCTGCGATAAATATCTTGACCTCTCGCCACTGCAAAACAATAAAAGATAATAAACAAATCACATAAATCTTTTTTAAACTATATTTTAATTTAAGATAAAATCTTCTGAATCCCTAAAGAATCTGTTCTAGACATTGTTTAGTCCAGTGATGTTACTGAATCTCATAACAGTATTTTACCTATTGGCTTTGCTTCTTACTGTTAGGTTAATTGCATAAAGGCATGCAGCAGATCTTTCATAGTGTGTAAATGAAAAGCATGCTTTTATCTCCCCTCTTTTTTTTTTAGGTTATGTCCGCATTTCAATTTTACATGTTCTTCTTTCTCCTTTCTGATGATAGATCATTGAACGTGTTCCGAAACATCGATCTCCTTTCTGATGATAGATCATTGAACGTGTTCCGAAACATCAATCTTCTTTCTGATGATAGACCATTGAAGATGTTCCAAAACATTGATTGGAAACCATACACAGTTAAAACCAAGAACTTGTATGAACACCTACTTTATAAATGTAGGCATTTCAATTCTACATGTTCCCCTTTCTGATGATGGATCATTGACGTGATCCAAAACATCGATTGAAAACCATACACAGTTAAAACCAAAAAACTTGCATCATCACCTACTTCAGAGACTGTAATGCTTTTATCTTTTTACCTGTTTAAATGTTTTCTACCAGAAATAAGCTAAATGTTTGCTCCTAACAAAATTACAGAAGCACCATCACTAATAAGCTAGATTTTTAGTTTGTAACAAGATTATAAAGGCAATGAGAAATCAGATTATGTGGGTTGAAATAGCATTCTGCAAGAATAATCTGTTCATCTGTACATGTTCCATATATAAAGAGAGAGGGGGGGCAGAAGAAATAAACCCCACCAAAGAAGCTGCACCCACCATCTGTATGGATCACCACTGTAAATTGCTAACCAAGGCTGGACCTATAGATCTAAAGACATTTCCTAAGCAGGCAGATTCAATGCTGTTTGACTTCTTTCTCAGAATTTTTTGAAATTTTGGGCTGTAAATGCAACCTTGTTAAAGTGCAAACAGCCTATTCAAGCTCCCAAATCTCTTGATCCTTCTATTTAATACCATGAACAGTTATAATCACAAAACACAATGCATTCAGCACCATGAACAGTATACAGTATAATCCAAAGAAGGAAAAAAGAGATTAGGTTACAAAGCTTACTTACATGGTATATGGCACTGTGTTGGGAGATTTTTAGATCTGAGAGCCTGTCTGCAGATGGGCAGAGACATGAAAAACATGGTAAACCCAGATGGGAGCTCCCTTCAGTCCAAAGGACAAGAGCAAGAACCTGTCTGGTCCTTTGGACTGAAAGGAGCTCCCATCTGGGAATGTCTGATACTTGCAAGGCAAGGAAAGACAAAGGCAGGCTGCCTCTTCTTTCTTCTTCTTTCTTCTCATTCATGGGCAAATAAGCCATGGCTGCATACTGCACGGCTCCTCTCTCCGCTTAAAACATGCTGCTCAGGAGCTGCTCATGATGACCAATACAGTTCATTCGACTAAAAAAAGGAAAAATTACAGAAGTAACAGTCATGGCTATTCAAGGAGGGGAATCTCATGCTCTGAAAGCAATCTAGTTTTGGATCTGTTCAGAGACAGACTTAGTTAGTGCGTTTATTGTTCTAACATATGTAAATAGAAGAGCCCTCTGACAGAAGTGAATGTGGAGTTTAGTTAGTACATTGGATACCCAATTCAGTCTCGTGGGAATGAAGGTGAAGTGTTGTTTTCTATGCATTAACAAGGTTAAATGTTGATCCCTCTTTCCTCCAACACTATTTTTTTTTAAAGAAAAAGGTAATCAGGCCCCAAAACCTAAATACTATTAAGTCTACTTTAAGGTCTGGATGTTGTAATGACATCCTCTTCAAGTCATTTCGAAGGACCTACTTAGGTACTATTTTAGGGCTTAGGGTTTAGTGGCATGCATTTCAACTCTTTTGATGGACGGTCATATTCTCTAATTAGTATATTATCATGAACTTGCTTGGGTAATGAATAAAAAATGGAAATAACAACTTGAGTTGGTGACACTCATTTAGGTGGTCCCATGCTCCTAAATACTAACGAAAAGTGGGACTTATGTTGCTTATTTCCTAGGCAAACCTAAGGTGTGGAATACTAGTATACCTCCCTAAAGCAACTTCTCCTAATAGGTTTTGTCTATTGCACTTGTTTCAATGTTATTAGTTGGTGTTATTTTGTTTGTTTTTTCCATTTCCTACATTTGTTGCTTGATTTGCAATAAGGTTAATTTTCTTGAGCAACAACTTCACACAACTTTTGTTTTATCATTGTCTTAATAAGTGACCAACACAAGGAGTGGCAAAAATTAATTTATTTCTAAACCCTAGAAATTAGTTATAAAATGTTGATTGAAATGGGTGTCATCTGCATCTTTTGATAATAGATCTTACAAATGTCAAACTTACTCTTGTTTGTGATTAATGATATTCATATCCACTTCCTTTTCTAATATTCTTTTTAATTATAGATCATAATATGACATTATGAAGATGCTTGTAACTAAGTGGACAACTTTAGTTTCATTGATTCCCATCCTTATCAATCAATAATTACTCAAAGATAATAATGAAAAGCTTCTAACAATTCTTGAATGCATGTAATCTATCCTTACAAATGATGGTGATTAAATTTTACGAATGGTAAATTTTCTTTATTTGGAATGTAAGGATGGTGATTAAATTTTACAAATGATAAATTTTCTTTATTTGGAAAAAGACATTTAATTGTGTAAATGTCTTTGAAATAAACATTTAATTGACTATTTATAATGAGAAAAACCTAATTTATTTGATTATTAAATTTTAATTTTAAATTAACCTTTGATTTGAAGTTAACCTTTGATTTGAAATTAAATTTTAACTTGACTATTTAAAATTAATCTTTAAGTAAAGTCTAATTTATAATAAGTATATGAAATCATGTTAAGATCCCTTTAACTTGACTCTTTGAATCAAGCATCACATTTAGATTTCTTTTTCATGGAGAATTACATTTGACTAGAAGGAGATGCTTTTTAAAAAATAACTTCTAAAACATTATTTTGTAAGTTTAAGACAAAAGGAGTTCTTCATTTGTTGGAGTTTGTTGGGAGCTCAAAGTTAGTCCATGTTAAAGTGTTGGATTTTATTTCCAATTTTTTGTAGTTTCTTAAAGCTTGTAAAATTTTATAGGTTAAAATGTTAGGTTTTACATGGGTAATTTCTATAAAAAATACCTAGAATCATTGTAATCTTCCATATGATATGAATAATAAATTCAACAATGTCTTTGTTTTTATATCATTGTGGGTTTTCAATCAATTTATATGTATCCTCTTAAAATCATATTTGAATATTCATTTCATGTTGATATCATTTAGAGTAAAATAGTTCTAGTTTTCTTGGGTCATTTGGTGTTGGTGCAAGGATAAGTTTACACTAATTTGGCTCCCTATCCTTGGTTGCATTAAATGGTATTAGTGTAGGTTTAGTTTTATCCATAAGTGTGTATGTGATTATCTTTTCTAAATTCCTAGTGTAGATCTTTAATTTTTGGTGTGTAAATGTTTGTTTGTGTCATCATACCTTCTAGAAGGAAAATTGAAGTAGCTACTTTAGCGAGAAGGGTGAGAGATGTATTTCAATATATTTAAGTTAAAATCATTGCAATTGGGGAAGGAAATTAAGGAGATCCTAAAAAATGTAGAATAAAATTATCAGGCATTTTTCCTATGATTTATTCTATAAGTGAAAGAAAGAAAAATAAATAAATTATATTTTATACATTTTTTTAAATCAAAGAACTAACGTATCTATGCACGTAATTCACAAAAGAATCCCTATGCATTGGTGTCAATAGCAAGGAATAAGAGATACCTTTTGAGATAGGTGGTAGAGGCTTTTTGACCATCCCCATGCAACAATAATGAGGTACCACAATGTTTCTTAAGAAAAATATATTGTGAGTTCATGTCTTTAATGAGATTCTAAATCATTTTCATATATGAAATATCTTTAGGGAAAAGGAAAAGGATTTCCTTGAGATAGGGAGGGGCACATCGTACCTAAGACTAGCCATCAATATATATTTCCAAGTCATATATTCAAAATGTCCTAATCCCTTCTGCTATGAAGAAGAAATTTGAGGTGGAGACCTTAGAATACATCAATTCCTTAACATAGGCATTTTTATAGCATAGCAGGCCTTTCACTAGATGATGAGAGTGGGGTGCATATACATCAATGGTCATTACACTTGTACTATTCCTATGGATATATTTGTGATTATGGGTCTAAGAATACTTATAATAGACACATTAGAGAGGATACTCCATAATTTCAAGAATATGTTATATGGGGCCAAGGACATGATACATCCTCATTAGACAATATGATGTTGATGAATAAGCTTTTGGATAGGAATTTTAGCATTTATTGATATAAGTAATTTTGAATAATTAATTATAATTTAATATATTTCCTTTTTGAAGTATAAAATTAACTATGATAATCTATAATTAATAAAATTAATGTAAATAATTATATAAAATATAAAATTCTAGGGTCAAAGTATTAATCCTAATTTTTTTCCTCCTCCAACTCTTGATTATGGGGCCATGTCAAGTCCACAAGTATGTAATTTATAAAAAATAAAAAATATATTACATGTAAAAAAAATTATATATCAATGGTAATATTAAAATTCAGATCTGATGATGAATAGGTGGTTGTTCAACCTTAAACCTTCAACATCAAGACCTATTAGTGGTAGTGGTCATATGTCAACTCTCACTAAGGTAATTTTTATTATTTTTAATTATTACATGTAGGTATACAATGCTATATAGATTTTAGTCAAATAATTTTTTTTCATTTTTTATTTATGACATTAGTTTAGACTTCTTTTTGTATTCATGGAATAATGGAAGTGAGAATTATTATAGAAAATTTTCTTTAGTATCTTTTATAAAGGTATGAGCCAATAATGTAAATTTAATTATGTAATTCTTGTTTTATCACACATAATTTATTGTAATTTTAAATGATATTAATATTTAGTTGATTTTATTCTTCATGTTTGCCGTAGGGGCTCACAACTCTAATTTATATGTCTATCCCTCAATAAAATGAAGATAAGTGGTGAATGGTTAAGGTAGATCATCAAAATGCAATAAGTGACTATTCACTTATGTAGTTATATATTTCATATTTTTATATTAATGTGTGTACTTTTTTATTATATTAAAAGGTGGAGCTCCAAAACATTATTCAAAAAGAGGTCTAGTTAGTGGATTAGAAAGAAAGATCCACTGATTAATTCTCCATTTTCCTAATAAATAAAAATACATTAACTATTCCATGATGCTTCAATACCCTCATATAAAGCTTTCCTTGTCTATGGTTTCTACTTGCTTCTAGAGTCATCTGAGATTGGGTCTAAATCACTATTTTATTGCTATTTTATTTGTCGATATAAGTGGAAACCTAGTTCAAGTTGAGCCCAATTCATGTGATACACTGAGAAACAACCTTGAATTATGGCCTATTTTGAAGAAAGGAAAACTTTCTTCCTATAGTGATGCCATGAAGGGCCATGACCCTAGCTTTTCTATGGAATTTTCCAATTCTTAGAAGGATGGTCTCATTGAGTTCAGAGGCCTCTCATTTATGGTCTTTATGGAGCCCATATTGGTGGCTATTGGTCTCTCCATGCAAGGTGCTAATATACCAAAAAAAACTAAATGGAACTACCAAAGAGACATGGAGAAAAATTCCTAAATAAAGGTGAGAAGGTGAATAGATTACAAAATAGATAAAATAGAGAAAACATGTCAAGTGTTTGGAAGAGGATTATTGAGGTTTTAATAAGGTATTAATATTGGATGATCACTTTAAAAAATTTCATTCCCATATTTTTCTAATGTTAAATTATTTTCATCATAATATCAAAATGAACTTCACTTTCTAGATTCACTCCTTCATGGAGAAATTTGTTAAAGAAATCCAAGATAACAGGGAGCCTTTTCCTCTTCATCAAGGCCTAATTGAGAGGATTTACTGGCACAATGTGATGCTTTCCCCAACCATATATTCTCTACCATGGGTAATATATATTTCAATTTTTCACAAAATTTCTACTAAGAGCATGGAGGGGAATCCCATCACCCCTACCTTTGCTACATTGTCTACCCCTTTCCATCATCCTAGAATCACTAGGTCTAATCCTCCTCATGCCTCCAAATCTAAAACCCTTTTGTTTGATCACCCTACCCCCTCTGGTAAGAAAAGAGTGTCTTTTGAGAAGCCCCCCTCCATTTCCATTTTTTATGATAACTCTAGATCCTCATGGTCCCTGATGCTCGATGACTCCTATAAAGATTACCCTCCCAAATCTCCTTTTTATACCTTTTATGCTAGTCTCCCATCAGGTCCCCTAAGTGGTTTATTGGCTAGACTATGGGTTATGAGGACACTCATTTCAAAGTCACCAACATCCAAAATTATATTTTTAAGTGGTCGATTTTGAAGCTGATAACAATGGAGAATAAAGTCCAAAACTTGGAATATTCCATGCTCAACAAGTCCATGGATTTTTCAAGTGAAATGGAAGATACAAACCATTGGTATTTGCTAATAGGTATTAAAAATACCTTTGATATAGGTCAATCTTAAAAAATAAGTTGCAAAGATTAAAAATACAATTGATTACACTGAGGAGAGTATGAGATTAAGGGATGATGTTGCTAATATTCCCAAAATCCAAGATAAAATCCTCCTTGATTTGTAGGAAATTATTGAGTATAGCTCAAGGAAATGGTTAAAAAGATTATGGTTACCATTTAGGTGTTCCAACAAGAGATGAAGAGTTTCCAAGCCAAGTGTGCTAGGGATGAACAAACAAAGGCCCATCAAACCATCTCTAAGAAAAAGGGAAAGAATGTGGAGAGTGTTCCTCCTACTCTTAAGGATAAGAATAGAAAATATAATCAGAAGGATTTTCCTTTGAAGAAAAACTCCAAATTTTCTCCAAGGAATGGTAGGCCATTAAGGGTCTTTGTCTTCTTGAAGATCAATAGTTTGTTCTATGTGTTTTTGTCCTTAGTGGGTCTTGTGTCTTTTTTTGTGTCTTTTGTTGGTCTTTTTTTTTTTTAGTTGTTAGTTTTTATGTTGTCTCACCTCTTGTGATACCCATATAATAAGATTTTATTGTTGTCTTTTAATGGTTTCGTTCCCTTCCAAATTTATCATAATCAAAACTATTCCATGAAAATCTATAGAAATAACTATTATGAAATTATTTTGTATGCATATATGGATTTTTTGTACATACATTTTTTGTATAACATTATATGTTGATATGAATTTATTTTTGCATTCATCATATTCATAGCACTATATACATTGTATGAAATTTTAACGACATTATGCATATGAAATTTTACATTATATATGAGGGTATGTGCAGGATCATGATGGGCCAAAAAGTGGCGATATGTAAGTGATATGATGGCCCATGTGGCTGACGACTTTTTTTTAACCCAAAATTGATGAAATGAAAAGGGTTTTTAAAGGATATTCTCAGCTTTCCACCAATATAAATTATGCTTTACTTTGAATTTAATAAATTATTATTATTCATTTTCTATTTGAATTACGACTAAAGTCTTGATTGATAGGTTGATTGAAAAACGTCTATAACTTTCAAACGGTATCACATTTTTTGAATACAAAACATACATGTCACATTCTATGCTTTGCATATTATAGGATTAAAAATATATATTGAATTTTGTGAAGTTTTGACCAAGTTAAGGTGGTTAGACAGACGAGTTTTAATATTTTTTAAAAGTTGTAATAAAAAATTTATAATTAATTATTTACTTGGAAACAAATTACAAAAAAATATGCATCACATCGGTAAATGAGTCCTCTACTTATATCTAAAATCTCATAAAAAAAATATTATCATTTTATTATGGTTAGGGTGGTCAAACAGACACCTACTTATTATATTTTCCCTGAAATTTAAGTACTACTGCATTGAAATTTCAAATTTTCACCAAATAGATTTTTAATTTTTTTAAATAAACCTAGTAGTTTAGAAACTAAATTAAATTTTTTATAGATTCTATTCTTACATATTTTTGAAATAATATAGATAGCTTATTCAAATATTTAAATCAAGTTGACTAACTCTGATTTTATGAATTTTCATCGCCACTTAAGGGCTTGTTTTTTCCATAATGATCCTGCACATACCCATGATGCTCAATTATAATTATATATGTCACCATATTTATTAATTTATATGATGCTATCATATTTCCATGTGGTTTGACATGTACAATGAGTGAATACAAAACACATATAAGCCAAAATTACTTAATTCAAATATATTAATATTCAATTTCCTTATTTTAATTTATATGTGTGTGTGCTTGTGTGTAATGATAAAATTATAGGAAAGAACCATAAATTAAATATCTATAAGATAAGTCATGTTTCCTTTTTTCACACTTTTAATGTTGCATAGGAAATCATCATTTTGACTAGATAACTTGTGGATGACTTGGATGAAATAGTTTCTCTTAGGAATCTTAAGAGACTCTCTTAGTGTAATCTAGCCCAAAAGGATAAAGAGAATAAGGGAATGACATGAGGCCTCCACTTGACTTGGGTGAACTAGTTGCTCTTAGGGCTCTTAAGAGACTCTCTCAATGCAATGTAGCTTGGAAATATTAGGAAACCTAGGGAATACAAAAAGGTCTCTACTATTATTCATCAACTTACCTCAATGTTTTTATTCTATTGGTTTGGTCCCATGAGGTGTATAATAAAAAATATGGCTATTGGAAATTTTACACTACTCCCAAATGAGATACTTTGCAAGAATGCATTCATTTTTGGTATAGTCAAATAGTATAGATTTAATAAAAACTAAGATAGGTTATTATAGAGGGACTTGACATACATGTATCTAGGTTTAAATGAGACATTGCTAGGTGTCATTATTTGAGAGTACATATAGGTGAAATTTTGGCAACTTTTTTCTCTTAGGCATCTTAAAAGACTCTCTTTGTGCGACGCATCCTAGATATATTGAGAGACCTAGAGAACAAAATGAGGCCTCTATTAGGAATTATTAGTACACAACCTAGAATAATGTAATAAATAATAAATTAACATGTTAATTTTAATTTGTTTTATGTTACTTTTTAGTTATTTATTAGTTATGTGTTAGTTGGTATTTAGTGGTTTGGGTAGTTATTAATTGTTGAATGGCTTTATAAATCCATAGAATATAATCATTTGAGTGCTAAAGACGAATTAATAAATTTGTGTGATGGAGCCTTTGGCAATAAGTGTGTATGTGATTATATTTTCTAAATTCCTATTATAGAGTTTTAATTTCTGGGGTATAAATGTTCATTTGTGTCATCATGCCTCCTAGAAGGAAAATTGAAGTAGCTACTTTGGAAATAAGGGTGGAAGACCTATTTCAATATCTTTAAGTGAAAATCACTACAATAGGGGAAAGAAATTAAGGAGGCCCTAACTATGAAGAAAATAATGAGGGGGAAGAAGAAGAGAGAGGAGAAAAATCAAGGATAAATGAAAAACCCTTAAAAGAAGGTGAGGGTATGGTCTTGAGATCCCTTGTTAGGATCTTAAGAGGAACAAGGTTACATGTTAATAACTTTCTTAAAACTTTGAATCTAGAAGATATGATTAATTAAATCAGTTAATTGAAGAGTACTTAAGAGTTGTGCAAAGAAAAATAAAGAGAAAGGAAAGCGAAGGGGTTGCCTCAAAAGGGAAAACACCAAACACATAAGGGATCTATGGATTTGGGGTCAGTATATTTGTTTTCACAATGTTTGTGTAGAGAGCTCGGAACTATCATCATCCCCTAAATATGTATAATTGGAAGAATGACACAAAGAGAGTGAAAAAAAAGAAAAAGAAAGAGTCATTTTGGGTCAACAGGGAAGAGACATAAAGTGTCTCGACACATTGTATCATCCCCAAAAGGACAAAAAAACCAAACGAAAAAGACAAAGAAAGAGAGCCTTTTGGGTCAACATAAAAGGGACATTATTGTCTCAATTACTTGCATCATCCCCAAAAGGAAGGCGAAAGAAAAAGAAAAAGAAAAGGGGCCTTTTGGGTCAACATGAAAGGGAAATTTTTATCTCAATGCCTTGCATCATCCCCAAAAGGAGAATAAAATCCAAAAGAAAAACAAAAATGGCCTTTTGGGTCAACATGAAAGGGACATTGCTATCTCAATGCCTTGCATCATCCCTAAAAGAAGAGCAAAAGAAAACAGAAAAGAAAAGGTGCCTTTTGGGTCAACATGAAAGAGACATTGTTGTCTCAATGCCTTGCATCATTCCAAAAAGGAAGGTGAAAGACAAAGCGAAAAGAAAAAGAAAATCCATGATATATAGAAGAATGAAGGTACAAATAGAGGAATGTCACAAAGAGAGAGAACATCAAACAAAATGGTATAGGGAACACATTATGCACATACAAAAGAAAAATAAAATACAAAAGAATAGTAGGGAAAATTCAAGTCATCCACCTCCCAATCTTGTTCAGTGTAAAATTCTTGGGGGCGACTAGCTAGAGGGACAAGAAAAATTGTAGAACTAGCATCAAGGTCAATGCTTGTCCTAGGAGAGTTTTCATGCAAGCTCATGAAAGAGGAAAATGGTGTATTCAAATTTTATGCACCTCTTCTTCTATCTTAGCAATCTCATCATCATCGTCATATAGATTAATGACAATAGGAGGGTGAATGATGATGTCAGTTGAAGCATTTAACTCTAGTGGTGGTTTTTGTATAGGAGTAGGTTGCGATGATGGGGGAGGAGAATCATCGTGCATTGATTCAAAAAAGTGTGGATTATGATTTTAGTTATTTTTTTCTTCATGTAACTGGCAAGCAAGGGCACGACGTCAATGTCTATGCTCCCTAGCTCCTCTATTTATTTTGATTCTATTTTCAAGTTACATTTGTGAAGGAATAGGTTGATCAACCATAGGTCGCTTTTCATCCCTAGGGGGAGGAACGGAAGGAACCATGGGAGGGTGGTTATCTACTTTCTCCTTTTCTTTATAAACTTGTTTTATGCGACAAAGCAAGATGGAGTTTCTTGTAAAATCTCTAGGTCTCTTGGATGATGTAGATGAGATTTCAGGTGTTGGTTGGCTAGGTAAGTTTGATTTAGGTTGAAGCATGGCTTCATCGAGGATGGGAGTTTTGGAATGGGATGGGGACATGTTGCGAAGAGATAGTTCCATAATTTTAGATTTTCTTTAAATTTTTGATAAGCAATAAAAAATAAATCTCTTCGAGGGGTGATGGGTTCCATGGGCTTGGGCCAAAAGGCTTCAAAGGAAAATTTTCCTTTGGAAGACAAGGGATTAAGCCGCTATGGTGGACAATGAAGATATCATTGTCAAAGGGAAACTTTAAGCATTTGTCAAGAACCAAAGGGTCTTCTTTCATTGATCAAAGCCATGGATGGCCTAGCCACAAATGAAATTGGTCTGAATATGGGATGATAGAGAATGTAACATCCAATGTCTTAGATCCTATTTGCAATGGGAGGAGGATCGATCCGATCGTAGAGCAAGAAAAACCATTATGCATTTTGATCCATGCATTAGATTTATCATAATTATCTTGATAAATATCATACAATACCAAATATTCTTCTGTGATCACATTCTCTCCACAAGTGGGTGTGTGAGCTGAAAATGGAGGATTCTATGGAATAAGAATCTCCATCTCATACTCACCTCAATGGAGCCATTCAAATTAAAAACAAAGCCAGAATTAAAAAAAACTTCTAAAATATGAAATTACAAACTTCTAAAAGGGTATGTGTAGGATCATGATGGGCTAAAAAGTGGTGATATGTAAGTGATATGATGGCCCATGTGGCTTACGACCTTTTTTTTACCCAAAATTGATGAAACGAAAAGGATTTTTAAAGGATATCTTCAGATTTCCACCAATATAAATTATGCTTTACTTTGAATTTAATAAATAATTATTATTCATTTTCTATTTGAATTATGACTAAAGTCTTGATTGAAAAAATCTGTAGCTTTCAAACGGTATCACATTTTTTGAATCCGAAACATGTGTCACATTCTATTCTTTGAATACTATAGGATTAAAAAAAAATTTAAAAAAATTATAAGTTTTGACAAACTTAAGGTGGTTAGACATACGAGTTTTTATATTATTTAAAATTTGTAATAAAAAAATTATAATTAATTATTTACATGGAAAAAAAATACAAAAAAATATGGATCACATCGCGATATGAGTCCTCTACTTATATCTAAAATATTATAAAAAATATTATCATTTTATTATGGTTAGGGTGGTCAAACAAACACCTACTTCTTATTTTTTCCCTAAAATTTAAGTACTACTGCATTGAAATTTCTAATTTTCACCAAATAGATTTAAAAAACTAAAAATAAACCTAGTAATTTAGAAAATAAATTTAATTTTCTACATGTTCTATTCTTACATATTTTTGAAATAATATAGATAACTTATTCAAATTTTTACGTCAACTTGCCTAACTCTAATTTTCTGAATTTTAATTGCCACTTAAGGGCCTATTTTTTCCATGATGATCCTACACATACCCAAAATTATGGAAATTATTTTAAATGAAATCACTCTCCATTGTATCCCTATCACCAAGATCTTTTTTTATGCATTTTCTCTTAGATTTTGTGAGTACAAAATGCACTAAAGAGGTTATGGTGAATGGGAAAATACAATCTAGGATAAGAGAGATATGAATATGCAAATTCATGAGTGGGAATGCAAACAAACCAAATGCTGAAATTAAAAATGCAAAAAAAAGACTATGGATCTCAAAATCTATGTAGATGCAAAAAGCCTAGAGTTTCAATGAAACGTGAAGCTAATGCAAAGAAGATGTAGGGTCCAAAAATGAGAGAAGGTTGTGCTTAAATAAGCATCCTTAGGGTGAATCTAGTTTAATAAACACAAATGTGGGATAAAAAGGTGGGTTGGAATGGAGAGATGAATTAATCAAATTTAATGGATTAAATGATTTAATAATGTATTTAAATAATATAATGAAAATGATTTATGAATGAAATTATTTATTTAAATGATTGTGCAAATGTATTTATGAAATGCATTTACGTTTATGAGAATATGATTTTGAAATGAATATATATAATATGAAATAGATGTATTTAAATGATTATAGATATATTTAAATGGATTAATGGATTATGAAGTAAATGACTATGAAAATGCATTAATGGATGAATATTTATAAAAAAATTATGCAATTGTTAAATGAAATATGTGATGATTATGAAGAATTGTTTTTATGTGTCTACATTTTTCCCCTCTTTCAGATAATGCATCTTGTCACGTTGTTTCAAAGAAAAATTGATGAATTGATACATGCCCCAGAGATATCCTGGTAAGGATTATGATAAGAATGATATGCCCCCTTGAGAGATTGATCAAATAGATTGTAAGAATATTAATCTCTCGATAGATGTCTAGAAAATGATTAGATACTTGATATTGCACAATTGATAGAGCGGTGATGCATAGTTGATAGGCGTAACTAAACAATTGATGGAAATGATCAGTATAGCCGACCTGATGAGTTGATTAAGTTGATTGAGATTGGTTCTTACACAAGACAAGTTGATGTAATTATTGATTGATTGATTAAGGGGACATGGAATTTTGAGAAGCAAGTTGATTGATTTGAGATTTGATTCAAGAGACATATATCAGTGAGTTAAAGCAATTGATTGATTTCTCTACGACAAGACAAATGAAGAAAATGAAATGCAAGAAATGGAAGATGGAAGAAATGCAAGATGGAAGAAAAATTAAGTTGATGAAGCCTCTTGTTCCTTTTAAGTTCTTTTATCATCATCGAGCTTATTATGTCGCAAATTAGTATAAGCATATAGATAACATGAACATCTAGATGACCTAAATACTATTTGCGTTTTTATTTAGCAGGAACGTATAAGCATCTAGTTATAAAGACCTTAGATGACCTGAATAATTATTGCATAGAAGACACTATCAAACAAGGAATGCTCTCATCCACACTAAACTCATAGGTCCTTGATGGTTCTAGATAACCCTGTCTTAAGACGAGTCATCCTCTAAATGAGAAATAATCCACATACAACAAACAAGTGAACATGCCCCATCCTCACCTCTCTAGTCCAAGACATCTTGGAGAAGATAAAAGACATGCCACCAAAGATAAAATCATAAAATGATCAAAGAGAAACAAAAAAATGCATCACTTTCGATATAGAACTAATTCTTGGTATGATTTTATGTGTTTGGTTGGATTTTAAAGATGGGTTGATAGGTATGTTGCGATATTTGTTTGATTGTTAGTCATGATGCAGTTTGATTTCGTTGAAGTTCAAAGTTGTGTGGTGATCTGAAAGTGTCACTGTTTTAGGGATTTTTGAAGTAATTTGATTTTTTTTGGAATTTTGGAACATTTGATTGTTTTTTGGATTTTTTTACAACATTTTATGATTTTTATGGATTTTTTCAAGACATTTTATGATTTTTTTGGATTTTTTCAAGACATTTTATGATTTTTTGGATTTTTTCAGGACATTTTATGATTTTTTTGGATTTTTTCAAGACATTTTATGATTTTTTTTTTGGATTTTTTCTGGATATTTTATGATTTTTTTGGATTTTTTCAAGACATTTTATAACAAGAAGAGATGGATCTCAAGCGAGCAGATAGACAAAGAGGGCAGTTTCTCTGACCGCGAGATGTTCAATATCCTAACCCATAGCTAAGGGTGAAGAAATGCCCTAGTGAGGAATAAGATCAACCTAGTACGTATGGTAGAGCAAGCAAGCAAGGGGACTGTCAAACAATTCACAAGCCATGGTGAGTATGAAAAGGTCGTTTTGAAGTGGAGAGTGAATGAAAATGGGATGAAAATATCAAGTAGAGCTCCAAAGGAAAGAGGAGAAAAGCCTCTATACATGGCGTTGATTTCTCAGTTTTCACCATGGTACTTGCTCAAGGCACCACTGAAGTGGTTTCTCTTTACATTTTCCATCATTTTTTTTTCAGGACTTTTTCCCTTTTTTTGTATTTTTTTAGGACTTTAAAAGAGTGTACCCTTTGAAGTACTCAAGTATAAAACCTGCAAATGTGCATACTGTTGATGGGATCACTAAGCAATTCACCTTTTGGAGTAGATAATTGGTATTCCCTAGATCCATACATAGCAGTGATAACGTATGGACCCAACTAGTTAGGCTCAAATTTACCCTTCTTTTCTCTATCTTGTTGATCACGAAGATTTTAATGAAGGACAAGATCCCTAACCTCAAATGCACGTAGTTTGACTTTCTTATTATAACTTCAGCACATTTGCTACTGATATGCTCTAAGATGAATGAAAGCAATTTGTCTTTGAACGCATATAATAGCTCCAATTCTTGCAAATGAGAAACTCGGTATTCTTCATCATTGATTTGATTGTGCAAGGAGATGCGCAAAGAGTGCAGCTCGATCTCGATGGGAAAGATGGATTTAGATCTATAGACAAGGCAATATGTGGTAGCACTTGTGGGAGTGTGAATACTCATCTAGTAGGCACACAAGGTGAAATATTCTGAGCCAATTTTTTTTTGAATTTTCAATAACAGTTTACAAACCAATGCACCCGTTAAGGTTAGCAGCTAAACCAAAACGATGCTGAAGTAACTCTAACCAGAATGTACACCAGGATCCCGATGTGGGCAAGGTGTGAGCATTGGTCAGAGGATCTTAATCAAAATGCTTATGCAAGAACTCTAACCAAGATGCGCCGGCGGACGAAAAGCATGTGGTCAGAGGATCCTTGAAAACTAATGTACTGAAAGCACACTCGACACCAAGTATGTGCTACTCAATCCAATACGGAAAGGAGGTGACCATATGGTAGAGATAACAGAAGTTACAATGCTTGAAAGAAATAACTATAATGCTGAAAGTACTCGACACCAAGAATGTGCTTTCTAACCCAGAGTGGGAAAGTAGCTACCATAGGGCGGAGATAAAGGAATGACAATAGAAAATACTGAAAGTAGAGTTGAGCATTACAATTTGATAAGCAAGATTATAAACTGTTGTTAGTACTACTGCCAGCTTACAACATGCTAGACATTGCCTTGCTATCAATATGAATCAAAATGTAATAGAGCTGAAACAATATTTATAGAATTCCCTTCAATGAATAAGAAAGCTTTAATCAGAAACTGCACTTTTGAAGCCAACCTGATAATCTGATTTTTGATAGTCCAGATTTCCACATGCACGAACAGCAGCCATGAAACTCACAAATTCATTCACAACTTGCTCCAAACTTAATGAAATCTCATGAGACGAATTGCATAATGAACCTAGTATGATGGTGACCAAATTAGAACACTAAAAGCTGATAAAAAACCCCTATGTAATTTATGCACGCAAATCAATGCAAGGGAAGATGGTACAACCCAACAAGAAGTTCAACCTCTCTTTAAAAATCAAAAGCTTTACTAAAAATTCCACAAACTAGAGGAAAGGGTTGCCCCTACCAAACAAAGAGAAGTAGACAGTACCCAGAAGAATCTTTTTGATATTTTTTGACTTATGAATAAAAAGGACAATCTGCTGTATTAAAATGCAATTTCCAAAATTCTCTAACATGCATAAATTTGAAACTAGAAAGCTACAAGATGATTACAATGCACAAATCCCAATGCAAACTCACAACTACACTATTTCATCACTAGTTGTTGTGTTGCAAGCAAGAAGCAATGCCCGAGCTAGGAGGCCTTCATTCCTCGAAGCGATCCAATACCATTCCGGCAGAGTAACAATACTGTAGAAAAAAGATCTTGAATTGAGAACCAAAGGCTTCCTTTTATAATTTTCCATGGACCTTCTCGAAACCCTAACCTTCATTCCAGAGTCAAACCCTAATCCCAAGAGATGGCGTCCCTTTCTTCAATTTGACTTTTTAATTAAATTCATAGCTTTGGAAATGGCATCCCACTTAAGGCTCTTAAATCAACCTTAATAAATGCAATATTAATTCAATGATGGGGCCACCCTTCAAGTCCACCTTTTAAAATAATATTAAGTTAATAGACTAGGCCAAGGTGGTAAACTAACATTAAAATATAATGTTATTTGAGTAAAATGAACTTATCTCTCTAAAACTACATTCCGAAGCTAGAAACTGAATAAGCCAATTGAGTCAGCTGAAGAGGAAAGTCAACTGTGCTAAGACCAATAGGTTCACTGCCCAAAATAGAATTTACTAAAAATAGTAAATTCCTAAAGATGCTCAAAATGCCAAGAAGAACATACCGTTGCGAAGCTCTCTGAAAACCCAGAAAGAATCCACTACTGAAACAACCAACTCTAAGCAAGAACATCCTTCAAAATAGGAAACCCTAATTTTACCTTCCGACTAGCCTACGGGTCTCCGGAATAGGCCAACGGTCACTAAAAAGATCAGACTTAAGAAGGGGACATTACAGTCTGCCCTCCCCAAGATTGCTTGTCCTCAAGCAATCGCAAACCAGGATGCTATAAAATCTCATCATTTTCCCAAGTCGCATCCTCCATAGGCAGGTTCTTCCACTTCACCAAGTATTCTCGGATTGTTCTTCTTCTCAACAAACGCTCTCTGAATTCAAGAATCTCCTCTGGAATCAAAACCAACTATCCTTCTTCATCCAAAGGTGGCAACTGTGAGGAGGCAACCACATTGTGTCCAAGTGCCTTCTTGAGGCGTGACACGTGGAAGACATTGTGTACTCTACTATCAGAAGGTAGCTCCAATTCATAAGCTACTGCTCCAACCTTTCTGATAACCTTGAACGGCCCGTAGAAGTGAGGTTTGAGCTTCTCAGCTCCACTCTTCTTGAGAGTAGACTGTCTGTACGGCTGTAGTCAGAGATAGACCATATCTCCAACCTCAAAAGAATGCTCAGTACGCCTCTGATTAGCATACATCTTCTATTGGTTCTGTGCCATCTGAAGATTATTCTTCAATGATTTCATGATGTCTTGACTCTGCTGCAACCAGTCCTTGGCTTGAGGTGCTTTGCTATCACCAAACACCAAATCAGCAAAGCTAGGTGCTTCATACCCATAAAGAGCCAAGAAAGGAGACATCTTAATTGACATATGAAAGGAAGAATTATAACAGTACTCGCCTATGTACAGCCATTTCACCCATGCTCTTTGATGCTCCGACACATAGTTTCGTAAGTAGCCTTCAAACCACTTGTTCACTATTTCAGTTTGTCCATCTGTTTGGGGGTGATAACTAGTGCTTGGATTGAGCACAGTACCACTCATTCTGAAGACCTCTTGCCAAAAAGTGGTTAGGAACTTGTTGTCCCTATCACTCACAATGTTCTTTGGCAACCCATGCAGCCTAAACACCTCATGAAAAAACAAATCTGCAACTTGGGCTGCTGAAAATGAGCTGGTAATGGCGAAGAAGTGAGCAAATTTCGTTAGTCTATCCACTACAACATAGATACAATCCTTCCCTTGGTCCTTGGGCAACCCTGTGATGAAATCCATCGAGATGCTTTCCCATTTTTGATTGGGAATAGGGAGTGGTTGCAGCAAACCAGCTGGCAGTGTATGCTCATTCTTGTTCACTTGACAAACTGGACACTCCTAAATGTAGCGTTGAACTTCACCTTTCAATCCTTTCCAAGAAAATATTTCTCGGATCTGCCTATATGTCTTAAAGAATCCTTGGTGACCAGCAAGCGGAATGTCATGAAATGTCAATAAAATCTTCTTCCTGAGCTTAGAATCAGCCACTAGAAAGATTCTCCTCTTATAGTGTATCAACCCCTCAATCACCTTGTACCTTTCATCATGAAAAGTACCTTCAATAATGCTGGTTGCAAACTGATTTTTGGCATAATCAGCAAGCAACATGTCCTTCCAATCCACAGTAAGCTCACACAATGAGCTTAAATGGGGTCTCCTTGACAGAGCATCAGCCAAAACATTATTTTTTCCTTTGACATACTCAATGTCAAAGTCGTAAGCTTGAAGCTTACTCACCCACTTTTGTTGCCTCTTGTTCAGATCCTTCTGATGCATGAAGTGTTTGAGGCTATTGTGATCAGTCTTGACCACAAACTTGTTTCCCACCAAGTACTGCCTGAACTTGGCTAATGCATGCATAATGGCAAGCATTTCCTTGTCATAGATAGAGTATGTTCTTTCAACACCCCTCAGTTTTCTTCTCTCAAACACAATAGGATTTTTGTCTTGCATTAAGACAGCCCCAAATCCTTCACCAAATGCACCACATTGTAGCTCGAAAGGCTTGGAAAAATCTGGGATAGCCAGAACTGGACAAGAACTCATGATCCTCTTAAACTTGTCAAAAATAGTTTGAGCCTTTTCTGACCAACAAAAAGCTCCCTTTTTGGTGAGATCAATAAGAGGAGCAGCATTCTGTGAGTAACCCTTTACAAACCTCCAATAAAATCCACAAAGACCCAAAAAACCTTTCAACTAAGTCAAGTTTTCAAGGGGTGGCCAATCAACTACTTCCTTGATCTTTTCAGGATCCACCTTCACTCCCTCAGCACTGATTATGTGGCCAAGGTATAGTAGCTCCTCCATTCCAAATTCACATTTGGATGCTTTTGTGAACAAGCTCTCTGATTCCAGGATGCTAAGCACTTCCTCCAAGTGCTTGAGATGATCCTCCTAGGTCTTACTAAAAATCAAAATGTCATCGAAGAATATTAACACAAACCTTCTCAACTGCTTCTGAAAAACTCGGTTCATACATGACTGAAAGGTAGCAGGAGCATTAGTCAACCCAAATGGCATGACTAAAAACTCAAAGTGGCCATAGTGGCATCTGAAAGCTGTCTTCTCAACATCAGATCCCCTCATTCGAATCTGGTGGTAGCCTGATCTCAAATTGATCTTCGAAAAGAACTTGGCTCCATGTAGCTCATCAATGAGCTCATCTATCCATGGAATGGGGTATCGGTTTTTGATGGTGCTTTGATTCAAAGCACGATAGTCCACACACATGCGCATGGTACCATCCTTCTTCTTCACAAGAACCACTACTGAAGCAAAGAGGCTCTTGCTTGGGCGAATGAAACCCATCTCCAAGAGTTCCTGAATATTTTTCTCAATATCATCCTTCTGCTTCTTAGGGTACTGATATGGAGTTGTAATAACTGGTTTAGCTCCTTCCTTAAGCTCTATGATATGCTCCGAACCCTGTTCAGGTTGTGGTCCAGGAGGTAAATCAGCAAATACCTTGCTCTTCTTTGTGTGTAAAGACTGCACATCAGTAGGATAGTCTCTCTTAGTGTCAACCAGACTAGCAGGAAGGATCATACATTCTGCAGCCCACTCAACTTGATCATGACGAACCAGCCTTGCCATTCTCTTGAATGACACAACCCGAGGACCCCCATTGGACATTCCTCTTAGTACTACCCTCTTCCCATCGGATTGAAACTTAAGCTCCATCGTTTGCAGATTTAAGGAGATCTCTCCCAATGAACGTAGCCATTGAATGCCTAAAACAACATTCATATCTCCAATGTTAACCACATAGAAGTCATCCTTGACTTCATAGTTTCCCAATTGCATAGTCATGTTTGAGATCTTCTTGGTGCATGAGATGTGGAATCCATCAGCAACCATGACCTTGAAGCCTTCAAACTCTTCTATTTACAGCCCCTTCTTTGCCACCACAACTTCATCAATGAAGTTATGTGTTGCCTTGGTGTCAATCAAAGAAACTATTCGCTGCCCCTTAATCATCCCTTGAACCTTGAAGGATTCATTTCTTTGAAAGCTCGAAAGTTGAGACAAAATAACTCCACTTTCTTTTTCTTCTTCAGACTCTTCTGGAACTCTTTCCATTTCACTATCTTCAAAATCAGATTGCTGGTCTGAAAAATCAGAATCACTTTCACTAGCTGAATAGTACTCAATCTAATTAAATTTAACTCCCTTTGGACAAACATGATCTTGAGAACATTTTTCCCTACACTGGAAACATAACCCCTTTCTTTTGAGTTCGTTCACTGTCTCTAGATCCAATCTTGTGACATGAGGATTATGTTGTTTGAACTCCTTGTGCTGAGGTCTCGAAGGAGGTCTTTGATGAGGTCTTTTTCCTTTATCCCCTTTGTGAAAGGGTGGATTGGATTGAAACTTTGCCTTAGGAGCAGCCCACTCCATGTTTCTTGCCTTCTTCATGGCCTCCTGTAGGGAGGGTGGATCAAAAGCTTCAATCCATCCCTTGAGTGGTTCCATCAAACCTTCACTGAAAAGGATCACCAATCGCCTCTCCGTGATTCTAGTGACCATGATTGAGAGTCTCTGGAACTCCGCTATGTAGGCATCAACTGTGCCATACTACCTCAACTACGCCAATTCTCTGAAATGAATTTCAGGATCCTTTTTCTCAAATCTCTCAATGAGCCTATTGGTGAACTCATCATAAGTTGTGATGGATCGATGACCCAAGGTAACTAGGCCATGGTACCACCACTCGTGCACCACCCCATCAAGGTGTAACATAGAAAACTTGATCGCCTCTTCTTCTGCCACAGGTCTGAGAGCTAGATAGTTATCTAGCTTCTGTATCTAAGCTCGGGCTGAACTATTATCACTCCCATCATAGTGTGGAATTATAACCTTGTTGACAGCTTGATACAAGTCCCCTTGCAGTGGTGTTCTTCTTTGCTCATAATGTCTCCCTTGTCCTTTATTCTTTCTTTTATGATCCATAAAGTCATTATAGGACATATCCATCTTGATGTCGTTAGGGAGAGAATCATACTCCGCACGGCCAAGCCTCAACTGCTCCACGAATGAAGCATTTTCTTCAGGATCAAGCTGATTGTTTACTGGTGCCAAGAAGGCGGGTTTGAATGGACTAGCTGAGATGTAAGTGTTGTTTGAAAAAGGTTGAGCTGCATGACCATCATGCTGGTTGGAGGCAGTGTGTTCTCCTCTATGTCCTGGGTTGCTTTGTGGAATGATGTTCTGGCCCACTTTTCCCATCATGAGCGATACCATATCCATTAAGGCATCCATTTTCCTTTCAAATCTTTGTCTGGGACTTATGGATCTCTCTCTTCCCTTTCCACTATTATCTCTATTGCTGGTAACCCTCTCATTACCCCCAACTGATCTCTCACCTTCTGCCATGTCTGTTTCCTAAGAAGACTCCCACTGAGCCCTCAAAACCTCTGAAGCTGTCTGACCTTCTGGAGCCTGATAGGGCTGGAACTGTTTTCCAGCCTTCTTGTCTTCCCTTGCAATGTACCTCTTTTCTCTATCACTCATAGATAGTTTGTTCACAGGATGGCAAGATCTTGGCTCTGATACCACTGAAATATTCCGAGCCAATTTTTTTTTGAATTTTCAATAACAGTTTACAAACCAATGCACCCGTTAAGGTTAGTAGCTAAACCAAAATGATGCTGAAGTAACTCTAACTAGAATGTACACTAGGATCCCGATGTGGGAAAGGTGTGAGAATTGGTCAGAGGATCTTAATCAAAATGCTTATGCAAGAACTCTAACCAAGATGCACCGGCGGACGATGAGCATGTGGTCAGAGGATCCCTGAAAACTAATGTACTGAAAGCACACTCGACACCAAGTATGTGCTACTCAATCCAATATGGAAAGGAGGTGACCATATGGCGGAGATAACATAAATTACAATGCTTGAAAGAAATAACTATAATGTTGAAATTACTCGACACCCAGAATGTGCTTTCTAACCCGGAGTGGGAAAGTAGCTACCATAGGGCGGAGATAAAGGAATGACAATAGAAAATACTGAAAGTAGAGTTGAGCATTACAATTTGATAAGACAGATTATAAACTACTGTGAGTACTACTGCCAGCTTACAACATGTTAGACATTGCCTTGCTATCAATATGAATCAAAATGTTATAGAGCTACAACAATATTTATAGAATTCCCTTCAATGAATAAGAAAGCTTTAATCAGAAACTGCACTTTTGAAGCCAACTTGATAATCTGATTTTTGACAGTCTAGATTTCCACGTGCATGAATAGCAGCCCTGAAACTCACAAATTCATTCACAACTTTCTCCAAACTTAATCAAATCTCATGAGATGAATTGCATAATGAACCTAGTATGATGAAGACCAAATTAGAACACTAAAAGATGATCAAAAACCCCTATGTAATTTATGCATGGAAATCAATGCAAGGGCAGATGGTATGGCCCAACAAGAAGTTTGACCTCTCTTTAAAAATCCAAAGCTTTACTAAAAATTCCACAAACTAGAGGAAAGGGTCGCCCCTACCAAACAAAGAGAAGTAGACAGTACCCAGAAGAATCTTTTTGATATTTTTTGACTTATGAATAAAAAGGACAATCTGCTGTATTAAAATGCAATTTCCAAAATTCTCTAACATGCATAAATCTGAAACTAGAAAGCTACAAGCTGATTACAATGCACAAATCCCAATGCAAACTCACAACTACACTCTTTCATCACTAGTTGTTGTGTTGCAAGCAAGAAGCAATGCCCGAGCTAAGAGGCCTTCATTCCTTGAAGCAATCCAATACCATTCTGGCAGAGTAACAATACTGTAGAAAAAAGATCTTGAATTGAGAACTGAAGGCTTCCTTTTATAATTTTCCATCGACCTTCTCAAAACCCTAACCTTCATTCCAGAGTCAAACCCTAATCCCAAGAGATGGTGTCCCTTTCTTCAATTTGACTTTTTAATTAAATTCATAGCTTTGGAAATGGCATCCCACTTAAGGCTCTTAAATCAACCTTAATAAATGCAATATTAATTCAATGATGGCGCCACCCTTCAAGTCCACCTTTTAAAATAACATTAAGTTAATAGACTAGGCCAAGGTGGTAAAATAACATTAAAATATAATGTTATTTGAGTAAAATGAACTCTCTGAAACTACATTCCGAAGCTAGAAACTGAATAAGCCAACTGAGTCAGCTGAAGAGGAAAGTCAACTGTGCTAAGACCAACAGGTTCACTGCCCGAAATAGAATTTACTAAAAATAGTAAATTCCAAAAGATGCTCAGAATGCCAAGAAGAACATACTGTTGTGAAGCTCTCTAAAAACCCAAAAAGAATCCACTACTAGAACAACCAACTCCGAGCAAGAAGATCCTTCAAAATAGGAAACCCTAATTTTAACTGCTGACTAGCCTACGGGTCTCCAGAATAGGACAACGGTCACTAAAAAGATCAGACTTGAGAAGGGGACATTACACAAGGTAGGATTTAGTTGAATATGCCAATCTCAACCATCTTCATTGACCATCTTTTTAAGAATTTTGAGAATGGTTTTATTAGAGGCCTCAACCTGGTAATTACCTTGAGGATAGTAAGGTGTGGAAAAATGGTGTTGTATATGGAATTTCTCATAGAGTTAATGAACATCTTAATTCTTGAATGGACAACCATTATTTGTGATGATGGATAAAGGAATGCCATAGCGGCAGATGATGTAGTTTAGTATGAAAGTATCTATTTGTTTTCATGTGATATGAGTGAGATGAACGAATTCAATCCATTTCGTGAAATAGCCTGTGGCAACAAGAATGAAATTATGACCATTGGATGAAGGTGGATGAATCTTTCCCATGAGATCAATTCCCCACTGATAAAATGGCCACGGTGTAGCAAGAGACTGCAATTCCTATGCAGGAGCATGTATCAAGTCTACATGTTTTTGACACTGCTTGCATATTTTTACAAACTGATAAGCATTTGTTTCTATTGTGGGCCAATAATAACCCATACATAATATTTTATTGTCTAGGGTAGGACCACTAGAATTTTCCCCACATATACCTTCAAGTACTTCTTGTTTAGTAGTTTTCACCTCGTCATGCTTAAGACATCTAAGTAAAGTACCATCGAGACCTCGGTAGTAAAGGGTATCTACTAATATTACATAGCAGTAAGCTTTACAAATAAAGGTTTTATGGGATTTATTGGATAGGTCGGATGGCAAGATGTTATCTCAAAGATAGGTATAAATATCACCATACCATTTGGAATTAGGACCAACAATAAGACAAATCATTTTAGATTATGGTATATTGTAAGTAGGTTCCAAAATAGGTTCTACCAAGAACTCATTGTTGGTGGCATTGCTTGGCATTTCCACAAGTGAACCAATTGTTTCCATTGCATCAACAACTATGTTACTATCTAGGGGAATCTTCTCGAAAGAGATTGATGTGAAATAGGCCTTGAAATCATCTACCATTCTTTTGTAAGGCATCGATTTTTCATCTTTTGTTTTTTAGTCATCATTAACTGGTTTGATCAATCACTAACTGTGAATCACCAAGAACATAAAACTCAAGGATTTTCCATTGCACAAGCATACGGAGCCCAAAAATTAATTCCTCGTATTCTAAAATATTGTTGGTACATGAAAATTGCATCTTATAAGCTTTAGGTATACAATCCCCTTGCGGAGTGACAAAGAGAATGTCAACACCTAAATCACCTTGTGTGAAGGATCGGTCAAAATATAAAATCCAAATATGTATAGATTCCATGTTGAAGATTGATTCATCGAAAAATTATGTGATAAGAGGATAACGATCTATCACAAGAGCATGAAAAAGTTGATCTGCTATAGCTTGTCCTTTGATTTATTTTCTTTCTACATACTCAATATCAAACTCACTAAGAATCATCACCCATTTAACCAATCGTCCTGTGAGTGCTGCTTTATTCAAGAGGTACTTAAGAGGATCAATTTTTGCAATGAGCTTCATCTAATTTGTAAGCATGTAATGTCGCAACTTTTGTGAGGCAAAAACTATGGCAAGACACTCTCTTTCAATAGGACTATAATTGAGCTCATATCCCACTAAAGTGTGACTAATGTAGTAGATAGTGTGTTCCATTCCTTCAGAGTCAATTTGTGCCAAAAGTGCCCCCAGTGCTATGGTGGTTGTGGATATATACAGAAGTAAAGGCTTGTCATTTGTAGTGGATACTAATATTGGTGGTGTCATCAGATATTATTTAGTTTTTTGAAAAGCTTGTTCACACTTGTCATCCCATCTAGATGAAACATTCTTGTGTAATAGATGCTAAAAGTGTTGACATTTATTTGCAAGATGCACTATAAAATAGTGGATAGACTGAAGTCTTCCTTGTAATGATCTTAGTTGTTTGATATTCTTAGGTGGAGGTATTTCAAGTATAGCCTTTATTTTTGTAGGATCAACTTCAATTCCTTTAGATGAAAAAATGTATCCAAGGAGTTTCCCAAAGGTTACTCTAAAGACACATTTCTTTGTATTCAACTAGACCTTGTATTTTTCTAATCTTGTGAAAATTTTATCCACGATCTCTAGATGTCCAACTCTCATATAGGATTTTCCAAACAAATAATCTACATAGTCTTCTAGATAAGTATGCATCATGTCATGAAATATAGTGGTCATGCACATTGGTATGTTGCTCTGGCATTCTTCAACCCAAAGGGTATGACATTCCAACAAAAGGTTCCCCAAGGACAAGTGAATGTTGTCTTTAGTTGATCTTCAAGAGCAATTTTAATCTGATTGTAGGTTGAGAAACCGTCCATGAGGGATAACATTTTGTGCCCTGCTGTCAAATCCACTATCATGTCAATGTTTGGAAGTGGGAAGTCATCCTTAGGACAAGATTTGTTTAAATCTCTAAAATCTATGCAAACTCAGATGCCCCCATTAGGTTTTGAAATTGGTACTAAATTTGACATCTAATTAGCATATTCAATAGGTCTTATAAATCCCACATCTAGCAACTTTTATAATTGAACTTTTACCAATAGAGCAATATGCGGGTGCATTTTTCTCAACTTTGGTTTAACGATTTTTTCCCCCGGTAGAAAAAACCAGTGATGCATTACTAGACCTGGATCAAGTCCTGGCATATCTGCATAGGACCATGCAAATTTAACTTGTCTTTCCTTGTAAAACTATATATGCTCTATTCTGTCTTCAACTGTTAATGACTTTGCTAGATGAATTATCTTTGGTTTTTCTTCTGCACCTAGATTAGATGGTATTGTCTTCTCCACCAGCATAGATGATTTTTCATGAAATATTGCTAAGGGAAGTGTGTCAATCCTTCCATCCTTGGGAATCTCAAGGAGGTTTTCACCTTTGGATACATCCTTGTCTTTTTCTTATTTTAGGTCTAATAGCGCCGCAAATAAATTTTCACTACAAGCCCTATTTATATTTTCAATAATTTTGTGATTGAAATGAAGGGAAAAGAATGTGGATCTACTGACCCAATAGTGCAGAATACATTCCCTTAACACCTTTACTTTAAGGGAGAGAAGAAAAAAATGAAAAACTAACATTTTCAAAAACTTGTAGAGATGCATACAACCATGGCAATGAGAAACCAGAAAGATAAGCAAACAAAGATGACACAATATTTACGTGGGAAAACCCTTTCAGGTAAAAAACCCACCACACAAAGTCAAATCTATTGTATTATAGTAATGAATCGATTACATACAATAACCAGACTTCTTAGTTCAACTCACAATCACCCAGAGAGTTTCAGATTCACTGTTACAATGTTTTTACAACATACAGTTCAAAACCCTCCTCAAGAACTCACATCCTTCTGTTCTTCAGCTCACAACTTCAAACTTGCTCTACAACTTACAACTCAACTCTTGACTTGTCTAACTTATGAGAAATAACACATCACTCATCCATATGTAACCGACTCAGAAGAGCAATGAAGTCCATCCTCAAATCACCTAACTGGTCGGATCTGACAGATTTCTTGCAACGAGCCGACATTGCATTCAAAGCCATTACTCAAAACGATTGAGCTCGCCACCCTTCATTGAAAAATGCAACTACCACAATAACTATCTCGGTATCCGTCCAATCACTATTCAACCAGGTGCCACGCGTCCAGGACCCATCAGCAATCACAACTGATAGAGCAACCAAAACGGTCAAACAGACATCGGGTGCGACCAAGACTTCAAGTCATTTCTAACACTGCTAGAGCCGGAGTTGGAATAGGAGTCGAAACAGGACTCCACCGAAAATACACACTGTCAGAGTTAGAGTCAGAGTCGGAGATAGAACTGGAGTCGAAACATGACTCCACCAAAATTACAAGTTCAGGAACCAATTCGGCTCTACATCTGCCCACGGCAAAGAGGAACTCATCGGAAACAGTTCTAACCAGGTAAAGTCAACCTAGGGTCAAACCAAGATAGGAACACAAAAGACCAGAGTTGGAGTCAGAGATAGAACAAGAATAGAAACAGGACTTTACCAAAAGTCCAAGATGAGGAACCAATCTGGTTCCAGTTCCGCCTCTGCCAACTGCAAGAAACAACAATCCAAAACTTGGACAAAACAGAGGAAAACAACCCGAGGAGAATCCAAACATCCAGAGGAACTAGATCATAAAAGCAGGAGTCAGACTTGGAGTCAGAATAGAAATAAAAATAGGAACATGGAAAATGGACATTGCCAAATTCTAGAACTAGTTCCACCTCTGCCAGAACCTGCGAAGCGAGAATCAACAGACGATAGGAAGTGGAGTTGGAGCAGGAATGAGAATCGAAACCCAGAACTTAGGAAAACAAAATAATGCCAAGTTCCATCTTGGTTCTGCCTCCGCCAAAGACCCAAAACTTAGGCAAACCAAACAATGCCAAGTTCCATCCTGGTTCTGCCTCTGCCAGAACTTTGCAAACAACACAAAATCACCAAGGCATGAAAAGGAGGACTTCAAGCTGGAAGTTGAAACATAATTTCTCAACAATCTCCCATTTGGTGAACACTTCCAGCTTCCTCAAAACATCAAACCTTACTGTCAATCATAGGCCCCAAGGCCCATCGATTTTGTGCACCATCTGAACTTGTTTATGCTAACCGGCTTTGTCAAGGCATTTGCAACATTCTTCAAGGTGTCAACCTTATCCATACTGACCTTGCCATCTTCAACCATATCCCTCATGAAGTGATATTGCACATCTATGTGCTTGGTCTTGGCATGGAAGGTCGGATTCTTTGCCAAACAAATGGCACTTTGACTGTCACAGCAAATTGAAATCTGCTCAACATTAAATCTAATGTCTGAACACAAATGCCTCAGCCACACTGCCTCCTTGCAAGTATGAGTTGCTGCCATGTACTCTGCCTCTGTCATGGATAAAGCAACTACAACTTGTCACTTGCTCATCCAACTGATTTTTCCACCATTAAGCATGAAAGTGTATCCACTGGTGGATCTTCTGTTGTCAATGTTCTCTACCCAATCAGAGTCAACATATCCCTGAATGCAAAGAGACCTTTGTGATGCAACCATATTGCCATGGTAACACAAAGCATAATCTAAAGTACCCTTCAAATACCTGAACACTCTCTTTATAGCATCCCAATGTGATCTCATTGGATTTTCCATAAAATAGCTTAGAACTCCCACTGCTTGGGCAATGTCTAGTCTTATGCAAACCATAGCATACATCAAACTACCTACTGCACTTGCATAAGGCACACTGGTCATGTCCTCCATCTCAGTAGCAGAATTTAGACAGTCTTTAGTAGATAGTTTCAATCCTTGCATGATTGGAACAACTAGTTGCTTGCAATCAGTCATGCTAAACCTCTCTAGAACGGTTTTCACATACTTACTCTGACTGAGCCAAAGCTTTCTGCTTGTTCTATCCCTAGTTATCTCCATCCTAAGAATGTACTTTGCTACTCCAAGATCTTTCATTTTGAACTTAGCAGACAACTGAGTTTTAAGATCAGAAATCATTGTCTTGCTATTACTAATGAATAACATGTCATCCACATATAGAGTAATAACAAGCACATGATCATTCTCACATTTATAATAAATGCAATGATCAAATTTTGATCTAACAAACCCAATTGACAACACAAATGTGTCAAATTTTTGGTACCACATTCTAGGAGATTGCTTTAGACCATAGAGAGATTTATTTAACTTGCAAACCAAATTTTGTTTACCTCTTTTAACAAAATGCTCAGGCTGAGACATGTAAATTTCTTCTTCCATCTCACCATGGAGAAATGTTGTCTTCACATCCATCTGCTTAATTTCATAGTCATACACAGTTGCCAATGACAACAAAAATCTTATGGATGTCAGCTTTGCTACAGGGGAAAATATCTCTCCATAATCAATTCCCTCAACTTGGGAAAAACCCTTTGCAACCAGTCATGCCTTATACTTCTCCACACTTCCATCAAGGCCTGTCTTTCCTTTGAATATCCACTTGTAGCCAATAGGCTTTTGCCCTTTAGGCAGTGGTACCAACTTCCAGGTATCATTCTTTTTCAACGAATCCATCTCCTCATTCATGGCTTCTAGCCAAGACTTTGAATTAGCCATGTTGATTGCTTCTTTCATAGTCCTAGGCTCATTAGTGCTGGTAATTAAGGTATAAGCACAATTTGAATCTAACATAGAGAAACCATACCTTTCTAGTTGCTTTCTTTCTTGTGTAGATCTCCTTAGAGGCTGAGGTTGTTCTTCATCATCAGAATTTCTAGAGCTGCTTGAGCTCTCCTCAATCTCAGGTACACCATGCAGCTCTTCCCTTTCTGGAGTTTGGGGAATCTCAATTGCATCCTTCTTCTTGTCACTCTGATTTGTCTCAAGTTGTTGATCACTTACTAGAGGTTTCAGCTCATGAAATATCACACTTCTGCTATACAAAACCTTCTCAGTAACAGGGTTCCAAAGCTTGTATCCTTGCACACCAACTCCATAGCCGATGAGAATACATTTCATAACCTTGTTATCCAACTTTGATCTTTTTTCATTTGGCACATGAACATATGCCTCACAGCCAAATACCCAAACATGCCTTAATGAGGGCTTCTTACCTGACCATGCTTACAAAGGTGTCTTATCAACAAGCACTGAACAAGGAGATCTATTAATCAAATAACATGCTGTAGCAACATCCTCAGCCCAAAACTTCTACTCCAGACCAGCACCACTTAGCATACTCCTTGCCTTTTCCATCAATGTTCTATTCAACCTTTCAGCAACTCCATTTTGTTGTGGAGTGTAGGGGGTTGTCTTATACCTTTTAATTCCATGATCAGTGCAGTACCTTTCAAAATCTGCAGAACAAAATTCACCTCCATTGTCTATCCTTAAACACTTTATTTTCCTTCCAGTCTGATTTTCTACCAAAGATTTGAATTCTTTAAAATGACTAAACACTTCTGATTTACTTTTAAGAAAGTATACAAATGCCCTTGTCGAACAGTCATCAATAAAAGAAACATAATATCTAGACTTTGATAATGAAGGAACATTAACTGGACCAAACACATCAGAATGAACATAATCCAGTATACCAAAAGATTTGTGAGGACTGGAGGAGAAAGAAACATAGTGTTTCTTTCCATAGATACAATGTTCGGATAAATCGAACTCAAGGTTACAATCATCAAGCCCTTCTACAAGGTTTTTGTTCTTCAACATTTTTAAACCTTTCTCACCTATGTGACCAAGTCTATGATGACATAACATAGTGTGTGAGAAAATGTGTCAATTAAATTGAATCTAATCTAATACACCAATGAAACATTAGATTGAAGAAAACTAAATTAATAAAGTAAATGCAAACTCTAAATAGCAGCTTCTTCAAATTCATTCCATTTTCCTCTATCTCCAAAGATTCGCTTCAATGTGTTTGCTCTCAGTTGTGCAAACACAGCTTATAGAATGGCACTTGAGAGAATGAGATTATTAAAATGCATATGCATCTACAAGATTTAGCTTATTGAATTGAAATGCTATGAAATGCTTAATATGCGACTATAATAACTACGCATGAAAGTATGAGATTCGAGATCCTTTTTAGCTCATGAAAGGGCTGTATTTATAGATTTTTGAAGGTAGGAATTCGATTGGCCAAGATCGATGTTCAAGTTCAAACTTTTTGGAATGAATAGTGAAAGATCGAGAATTCGAAAAGAAGATGGAATTCTGAGAGACAGAAAACAAAGAGACAATTGAAAGGTGACTCTCATAATATTTATTTAATTATGTGGGAGAGAAATGTGAAAAGGCTTTAATTAAATATTGTAAATATTTAATTATGAGAAAAGGAAAAAGCCTTTTAATTAAATATTAAGAATATTTAATTTTTGTGAGAGAAGTGGGAATTTAGAAAATGATTAAATATTGAAAATATTTAATTAAATGTGGAGGGAAGAATAATCATTTAAATTTAGAATTTGAACTTTGATAATTAATGTAAATAGATTGTAAAATCTATTTAATTAATTAAAAGGAAGATAGCATTAATTAAATAAATAAATTTATTTAATTAATTTAGAAGAATTAGAAAATGAACAATATAAATAAATAATTAAATTTATTTATATGTAGAAGACTTAAGAAACATTAATTAAATAATTCATATTTAATTAATTAATAGGTTCGATCGACCATGACCATTTTTAGATGTGTACATTTTGCCCCTCTTTGAAGTGATGTGTTTTACGCATTGCTTCAAAGAATTTGCCCCTGACTTTGAAAAATTGTTGATGATGCTATATGCCCCCTCGAGAGATGAATCGTGTGATGAGAATGATTATGAGACTGATTTGCAAGATGTTCAGATGATTTCAGAGAAAAAAATGGTGATTTAACTCTTGAAATAGTACTTTTCCCAGTAATAAATGCTATTTTTACCCCTTTAAAAAAATGAAAAAGGTGAAATGGCACTTTCATTTGAACAGTAACCTTTGAGAAAAATTGGAGCTCTGAGAGAGATAAAAGTGATGCCAGTCCTATATGAGAGCCACAGATTTGAGCAAGGTTGTCGTCATTAGAGACCACCGACGTATGGACCTCCGATAAGTCGATCCAAACCTCTCCGTAAAATTTTTCTGCATTTTTAGATGTTTTTTCAAATTTTTTCAAATTTCAAATTTCTATTTTAGCGCATGCAATAGGTCTTTTAGCGCATATGGTAGATAGTTTAGCACATCCAAGCTCGCGCATAGGAATAGAACAACCATGCATAGAGGCCACATAATCGTGCATAGGGGAATTAGCGCATAGGATAGATAAAATGGCACATCCATGAAACCTATCTGCGAACAATGATAAAGTAGCGCATAGGTGATTTAGCACATCCATGCACTGTTATAGCGCATTTGATTAATGAGTTAGTGCATAAATGAAATGGTGCATCCATGGACTGTTTTAGTACATCCATGGAATAAAATGGCACATTCATGGTTTTAGCGCATTGATTGACTATTTTAGCGCATTTATGAATTTTTGCCGATTTGCACTTTAGAAGAAAAATTGATGCATACTTGATGATTGTTGCTAAATTAGACAATAGATTTTTTTTACGCATTTGAATATCATCGATGAATAGATTTGATAATTTTGCCTTCGTGCCTGAAGAACAAATATATTTGATAAATTTTGCTTCCATGCGATATGAAAAACAAAATAGAGATGATAATTTGCTTTCCTGATTGAAAGTCAAAATAGATTAAGTGATGATGACTGTTGAATTTGTTTCCATGCAATATGAAAAAAAAATTAGATGATAGATTTGCTTTCTTGTTTGAAAGGCTTGATAGATTTGCTTTCTTGATTGAAAGGAAAATTGAGTCATGATGACTATTAAATTTGTTTCCATGCGATATGAAAAACAAATTAGGTGTGATGTAAACTCGCTTGATGTATTGATTGATTGATGATATTCATTTGCTGATTTATTTTGTATGCTTGCTTGATAATTTTGTAAAGGAGGATTTTGGTCTCCTTCAGATCAGAGAGAGATTTCCACAAACATGGGAGATGATTCCCCGACTGTCCCCTGATGATTTGGTAGTGATAGATCAGTGTGGCTTGAGAGCTCTGTTGAGTATCCCACAGTATCGGGTCAATAGGGGACTGTTGACTACCCTAGCAGACCGGTGGCACAACGAGCACAACACCTTCCATTTGCCTACAAGAGAGATTATAGTGACGCCAGAGGATGTCTATAGGATTTTGGGTATTCCTGTGGTTGGAGAGCTTGTGATTTATGATCACAAGGAGATTGGGGGTACAGATGCTTTCAGACGAGTCTTCCAAGATCCTCATGTCTATAGATATGAGATTCCCTGGAAGGAGATGATGGAGAGGTATGCCCCACTACCGTCGATTTTGGTAGGGATGATCAGTGGTTTCCTTTGTCCTGATCGCAGGTCAAAGGGACTATCATTAGGGTGGGGTCGGATCTTGGAGGACATGCTTCTCCACCGTACCAGATATGCATGGGGATCATGCATGTTAGCCCATCTGTATCATGAACTTCATCAGGTTGTGTATATAGGTGGGAAGAGTCTTTCCTGCGAGGTGAATCTTTTACAATTATTTGCATGGGAGGATTTTTCCATCACTCGACCTATTGTCAAGAGATATCGCCCTCTCTGATTACCATACGTTTATGCATACACAGGGCCCCCCAATCGAGGCTGGAAAACTAGAGTACTGGCGACGAGTACTGGATGATTTGGACACGGTCATTTGGCGATCGTATGTGGATTGTGACCCGTGGCAGATAGACGACCTAGAGATGCCATATGTGGCGAGGTCGAGATACTTGATTGGATGCACCCCCTTCATTATTGAGAGATTTCTTAGCCGAAGGGTTCTGAGATAGTTTGGATGGGTTCAGATGATGCCCCAGGGGACGACACAGTATGTCAAGTGTCGAAGAGACATACCAGAGTGGGGGCCAATTTTGACCATTGAGGCCGCCAGAGAGGAGTACCTTGAGCTGCAGCCCGATGATTGGACTAGTCCAGATGAGCCTGCCCCATTGATGGGAGGTCCAGTTATCCAAGCAGGGGTACAACAGCCACAGGGACATCTAGCAGCAAGGCAGCCACAGGATCAGGGGTAGGTACAGGTAGACATTGGTGGGGAAGCTATGGATATAGATGATGAGAGCTCCGAGATCGAGGGAACAGAGGAGGAGTCAGGCGACTCCAATGATGGGGATGATGGGGGTGGTGGGAGACATAGACTGTTCTTTGATATTCCCTTCAGTACCAAGCCACAGACATCTAGAGCAGTGGGTCAGGCCAGTACTTCAGCGCCACGGATCACCATCAGGGCTCCATCACAGGGACAGGTAGATGCTATGCAAATTGAGGTTCAGACTCTGAGGAATTAGTTAGCATAGGCCCAGGCGACCATCAGCCAGTTACAGGGACAGATAGCATAACCTCCACCTCTAGGCCCACAGATAGCACAGCTTATGGCCAAGAGGGATAGCTTCCGAGAGAGATGCATACAAGCTAAAGGGGTAGCTGAGAGATTACTGAGGTCAGTGGAGAGCACCTCTATTGCAGAGGTTGTGGCTGAGGGATTAGAGACTGCTCAGGAGGTCGAGTATTATAGGATGTAGTATTTTGAGGCAGTGCCACCTAAGCGGTGGATAGCCTTCACTTAGTCAAGTACTCGGTCTCAGACTCACTCACGTAGTCACTCCAAGAGTGTGTCTAGGAGTGTGGGCCAGCCACCTAGATGAGAGAGCAGAGCCTCTAGGAGCAAAGATCCAGTGAGACTCGCTACCTCCGGTGGCAGCAGTAGCCATGAGCCACGGCTAGATGCCCCTCCCTAATGAGCAGTTATTATACACATTGATGCCATTGTATGATATATCTTTTTGAAACATTTCATATCCTTGTGTTCCTGGACATTTGTTTTGATGAGATCTATGATATGCAGTGGCGATTTGATTATATATGTGTTATGGATGATTTATGCATATGTTATGGATGTTTTATTTGGATTTTTATATGTTATGTATGTATGATGATGTAATGATGGTAAAATTTCTTTTATGATGTATGTATGGAATGCAATATATAAGATGCGAATTCTTTTTAGATGAGATGTGTAATGTATGATGATGATGATGATGAAAAATGCAATTATGTAATGATCTTATCATATATGATGCAATGACGTAAAAAAATGAATGCAATTTCTTATTTTATGAATGTATAAAATATGCAGATGTATATGTTAATGAATGATGAATGATAATCATGCCTATAATGTAATGAATTCCTATGATGTATAATAATGGAAAATGATATGATAAGGAATATGATAATGAGATGATGAGATGCAACAAATGTCCAGTCTTACTCAACCATTGTTAAAAAGATATTGTAAGAATGTGATCCACCCTCAAAAATCTATTTAAAAGGAACCTCAAGATGGAAATGAATTATGCAATCCTAAATGAATTATGCAACCCTAAATGAATTATGCAACCCTAAATAAAATTATGAATCATTCTTCTTGTTGCCATTTCTTGCTATGTTTAGTTATCATCATTGAGCTTTTTGATATGTTGAAAGTTAGTACAAGCATCAAAGGGTATGTTAGCACCAGTGATGACCTGAGTATTGCTTCCATAATGTTTAATGTAGCAAGTTAATATAAGCATCAAGGTATAATTGAACCAAGATGACCTGAGTATTGCTTGCATAAACAGACAAAAGTTAAACGTTTTCTTATGCAAATTTCGAAATGTCATCAATGATACGTTGTAGAGCATGTCCCACGACCAATTCGCATAATACTAATGATTAACTTACAGATAGCAAGCAAAAAAAAATCATACTTCTTCCTTATGATTCTAGTTCAGTACATCATTGAACCACTCCAAAGATATGATGTCATCAAATATCAAAACAACAATTTGCAACTTATGCTTGTAGGTTTTGTCATTAATTTTATTCAGATTAAGATCATCCAATTTTTCTTTTAAATCATCTGTCAAGATAAACATGTAAGCTCAGAAACTATTGTTTTAGACATTCTGATGCTAGACACACGCTGCTGACTACCTTCTAGAAAAGCGAACTTCCCCCTAGTGACCTTGTACTCTAACTCTTGCTAGACACAACCGTTGCGATGGATAAACCTCAAATCATCAAGCCATGATGCGATCCTTGTCGTTTCAAGGGAAATGACGTGAATGTGATAGTGAAGTGTGTGATGCTGATGCGAGAATGCATATGCAGAATGAATCCTAATAGATGAGAGGGCTAAATAAAATCACAAACAATGCCTGTTTTCCAGGTTTTCACTGTTTGTTTTTATTGCACTTTTTCCTGATTTTATGATTTTTTTGCTATTACCAAGACGCCTGTTTGCCAGGTTTTCATCAAGGCAATGGATTTTTTTACTTTTTTAATTTTTTTAATTTTTTTTTAGGGCTTTTTGTATTATTTTTTATTTTTTCAAGTGCAGAACCTCTTCAAATGAATGTTGTTGACCAGATCTTCAAACAAGTCTCCTTCTGTTGTCGACAACTGATATGCCCCCAATCCATAGTTTGCAATGATAATGAATGGGCCTAGCCAATTTGCTTCAAACTTTCCTTTCTTTTCCCGATCTTGTTGATTTCAAGGTTTTTCTCTGAGGACCAAATCACCCACTTGAAAACTCTGTGGTTTGACTCTGTGGTTGTAACTGCGAGACATGATTTGTTGGTATCCCTTCAAGTGATTAACCGTAGTTTGACGTCATTCATCAAGTAGTTCTAGTTCTTGTAACCTTGATACTCTGTAGTCTTCATCATTGATTATCCCTTTGAGTGATACTCGAAGTGAAGGGATCTCAACTTCTAGTGGTAAAATAGCTTCTGCTCCATAGACCAAAGAATAAGGAGTAGCTCATGTTGGTGTGCGAATGCTTGTTCTATAGGCCCATAATGTCGGATTTAACTGAACATGCCAATCACGACCTGCTTCATTCACTATTTTCTTTAAAAAATTTAGAATTGTTTTGTTTGAAGCTTCATCTTGACCATTCCCCTACGGATAATAAGGTGTCGAGTACCTTTGTTGGATGCGAAATCTTTCACATAGTTCATCGACATCTTGATTTTTAAAGGGTCTACCATTATCTGTTATAATGGAGCTAGGAATGCCATATCTACAAATAATATGATTCAAGATAAATGAAGAGATTTGTTTACCCGTAACAGTTGTTAGAGGAACAACTTCAATCCACTTAGTGAAATATTCAGTGGCTGTAATGATAAATTTGTGTCCATTTGAAGATGATGGATGTATCTTGCCAACCAAATCTAATCCCCATTGAATGAAAGGCCATGTTGTGGTAAAAGGTTGTAATTCTTGAGCAGGAGCATGAATCTGATATTTGGCACATTTCTTCACAAAGGCGAATGATTCTTTCTCCATGTTTGGCCAGTAGTATCCCAATCTTACAAGTTTCTTTGCTAAGGTTACTCCACTTGAATGTGTCCCACAAATTCCACCATGGACCTCTTGTAAGGCTTTTTCTGATTCATCGCGTTCAAGACACCTAAGGAGGGTACCATTCAAACCACGCCGGTATAAGATGTTAGCAATTAATGTGTAACAAGATGATTGATGAATGAAATTTCATTTTTGATTCCTAGATAAGCCTAAGGGTAAAGTAGCATCTTTCAGGTAAGTGTAAATTTAGCCATATAAGGAAGAGTCAGAACGCATAATATGGTAAATGATTTGTGTTTAAAGATTGTCACGAGCAAGAGAAAACAATTGTTGCAACAGGAAATCATATCATCTCTGATTATCTGACAATTGGAGTAGAGAGGCGATTGTAGCCATAGCGTCTGCTGCTTTATTATCAATGCGTGGAATCTATATGAACTCAATGTTAACAAAGTATTTCTTGAGATCTTCCACCATTCTTTTGTAAGGTATCAACTTGTCATCTTTAGTGTGATATTCATCATTGATTTGGTTTATAACAAGTTGTGAATTGCCAAAAACCTGAAGTTCTACGATTTTCCAATCTACTACAATTTTCATGCCAATTATCAATGCCTCATACTTAGCTATGTTGTTTGTGTAGGGAAACACTAGCCCATAAGATTTTTGGATCGTATGTCCTTGAGGTGTAATAAAAAGAATTCTTGCTCCTGAACCATGTTGAGTATAAGAACCGTCAAAGCAGAGTGACCATGACTGTTGAATATCCGCTGTAAAAATATCGGCATCAGGAAAATCAACATGTATTGGGTGTTCTGCTATCATTGGTGCTTCTGCTAGTTGATCTGCAATTACTTGTCCCTTTATATATTTCTGATCCATATATTGAATATCAAACTCGCTTAAGATCATGACCCATTTAGCCAACCTGCCAGTTAAGGTTGCCTTGCTTAGAAGATACTTGAGTGGGTCAATCTTAGCCACAAGCTTTATTGTATGAGTCAAGATGTAGTGTCGTAATTTTTGAGAAGTGAACACCACTGCTAAACAAGCTTTTTCAATGAAAGTGTAATTTAGTTCGTGACTTGTTAGAGTTCTGCTAATGTAATAAATGGCTCATTCTTTTCCTGAATAGTCTTCTTGTGCCAATAATGCTCCTAAAGATACTTCTGTGGCAACAATATGTAACATGAGGGGTGCACCTTGTATTGGTGGAGCCAATACTGGAGGATTCATGAGATATTTCTTTATTTGTTCAAAGGTTGCTTCACATTTGTTCTCCCATTTGAATGGAACATTCTTGTGCAAGAGATACGTAAATGGTAAACTCTTATCCGCCAATTGAGCAATGAATCTGCGAATGGATTGTAACTATCCCTGTAAAGAGTGTAGTTGAATGATGTTCCTTAGTGGTGACATATCAAGGATTGCTTGTACTTTAGATGGATCTACTTCAATTCCCTTTTTTGACACAATATATCCTAATAATTTTGGATTTTACTCCAAAGACACATTTCTTAGGATTAAGTCTTACTTTGAATTGTTCCATTCTTTTGAAAATTTTAGACAAGATATCAATGTGTCCTTCTCTAGTGTTAGACTTGGCAAGAAGATCATCAACATAATCCTCCATAAATGTATGCATCATGTCATGAAAAATCGTTGTCATTGCTTGTTGGTAAGTAGCTCCTGCATTTTTCAATCCGAATGGCATTACATTCCAACAATAAGTACCCCAAGGACATGTGAACGTTGTTTTATCTTGATCTTCTGGTGCAATCTTTATTTGGTTATATCTTGAGAATCCATCCATTAATGAGTACATTGCATGTCCAGTAGTTAAATCCACAATCATATCAATGTTTGGTAAAGGAAAATCATCTTTAGGACATGCTTTGTTCAAATCCCTAAAATCTATGCAAATTTTGATCCTTCCATCTGGCTTAGAAATAGGTACAATATTGGATATTCATTCAACATAATTGATGGATCGGATGAATCCAACATCTAAAAGTTTCTTTAGTTCCTCTTTAACCAACAATGCAACATGTGGATGCATTTTTTTGAGTTTTTGTTTTACAGGCCTTGCCCCCGATGTAATAGATAAATGATGCATGATGAGATCTGGATCTAATCCCAGCATATCTACATAGGACCATGCAAAACTAACTTGATTATCTTTGAGAAATTCTATGAATTTAGGTACTTCTTCATTTGTAAGAGATGCAGCCAATTGCAACACTTTAGGCTTTTCTGTGGTACCGATATTGAGTGCCTCTGTTGGTTCAATCAAAATGGAAGATTTTTCCTGATAGTACTCCGGAAGAGTGTCAAGTTTCCCATCCTCTAGTGCCTTTGAAAGGTTTTCACCATTGGATACGCTTTTTATTTTTCTCTTTTCTTGATCTAATACAGCCTTTGCTAGGTTTTCACCATTAGATCTTTCTTTCATTTTTCCTTTTTCTTGACCTAATACTTCCTTTGTTAGGTTTTCACCATTAGGTCTTTCTTTTATGTTCTTTATTTCATAGCTCAGAAACTTGGCACTTTCCTGTCGAAAACTCTGATCTGGTGATTCCCTAGTGGAACTTGTTTTGGGAAGAGAAGAACAAAGAAAGTTTATTATGGTTTCATCATTTGGAAAAGTTGGGACATCAATGGGTGCGATTTGTTCCCAATCAATGAGTTCGGGATGAACCAAAGGTAATGAATCATTAGATTGAGTAAGGTATTTGGCTGTGAGGGTCATGATGTTATTGTCAACATTATTATAGAGGGACAAAGAAAGTTTATTATGGTTTCATCATTTGGAAAAGTTGGGACATCAATGGGTGCGATTTGTTCCCAATCAATGAGTTCGGGATGAACCAAAGGTAATGAATCATTAGATTGAGTAAGGTCTTTGGCTGTGAGGGTCATGATGTTATTGTCAACATTATTATAGGGGAGATCTATGATGGTATCCTCCTCAAAATGATCTATCTCACTTTGAATCGAATTGGTCTCACTAGAATCCTGATCACTTTGTAAGACACAATCAAGCAAAGGTCTTGAGCTTTCTTCTTGTAAGAATGTAGGTGAGAATTTGTGTATGACATCCACCCTTTTATCTCTCCATAATTCATTGTCATAGATGGTGTCCCATTCATATTCATTGGAGTCAGTGTCAGAATCATTTTCTTGCATTTGTAGAATGTTTCCAACTGACTCCTCATTGGATGTTAAGTGTGCTACTTCTTCCTTAATATCCTCAACATATCCTAACCCAGTTTTATCCTTTGGGTGCATTGTTTTTAATTGGACAGGTTCAACAATACCTTATTTTCTTTTACCTAGAGGGCCATTTCCTTCATAACCCATCTATTGTATGATAGCATAACCCTTTCCATATTGTTGTGTGGGTAACTTGATATGTTGCACGGATTCTTCTTCATCTTTGTAGAGCCAATCAAAAATAGCTCTATCTTCCTCTCAGTTCCTTTGATAAACCTCCCATTAAACTTGGTGATGGGGGTTGAAGTTGAGGCTAAAACTGCTGCAACTTGTTGTGTGGATGTCGATTGTTGACCATGGGATCTCAGAGATAGGGGTAGATTAGAGAGAGATAAAGAATATTCTCCCACCCCCTTGTCTTTCAGTTTTAGCTTGCTGCCAAAATTGCTTATCGTTTCTTGCACTTGTTCTTTGTTTTTGGGAGTAGAGATGGCCAAAGCCTCTCTGTTATGCGAGATGAATGTGTCTTGAGTTGCTCTTAGGTTAGAACAAGTTTGACTACTATTGTGATCAGCTGGTATTGTTACTTCTTGTCCATCATATGGAAACTTCAAACATTGATGGTAAGTAGATGGGACAGCTTGCATGTCATGAATCCATGGACGACCCAATAGTATGTTATAGGTTAGATCTTGATCTAGAACTTGACAAAAGTATTCTTCACAACAGGTCCCACTCTAATTGGTAACATGATGAGTCCTTTTGAAGTCCTTTCCTCATCATCATAGGCCTTGATTGTAAACTTTCTCCTTGGGTCTATAGAATTTGCTGAATATCCCAAAGCTAGGACCAATTTCAAAGTACAAATATTTAATCCAGCTCCCCCATCTATAAGGACACGTCTAATGCGGGCTTTGTGAACCATGACTTCTAAGTAGAGTGATGAATTATGTGGATGGGTTATGGATGAATCATCTTTCAGAAAAAGATAAACATGTGTTGGAGGAAAAGTGTCCCACCATGGCTTGAAATTTATTGGTATCTAGATCAGGAGATACAGTCATATCAATAAGAGCCTTTTCTAGAATGTCCTTATGTGTAGGTGATAACTTCAAGAGCTCCAAGATAGAAATTTGGGCTGATTTTTTTCGTAATTGCTCCACCAAATTGTATTGACTTGGAGGGGGAATAGCTATTTTAGATGAGCCGCCTTTGACAATGATCTTGGCTTGTCCCCTTGTAGTAACATTGACCTCTTGATATTCTGGCTTACCTTTGATTCGGATAGCATTGATTTGAGGGTCATCAGTATAGATATGATTGATAATAATGTCTTGGATGTGATTAACATTCTTGCCCTTATCATTCAAGGATTCCCATTTGTGATAATTAGGGAGCATATTTTTGAATGCTTGCTGATCATTATTGACATTATATCCCTCAACCGTGATGGTACGATTATCAATCAAATCTTGAACGATATTCTTTAACCCATGGAAATTGTTTGTCTTATGACCTTTGCACCTATGATAATCACAGAAGTGTGAGTCATTCCACGATGGTGGTTTAACTGAAGGTTCATAGTCTTTTTATGGTGGCAATGTAATGGCATTTTGATTCAATAATTCTTTGAGAATGGATTCCAAAGATTGACCCAAGGGAGTGAAATTCTGTCGATTTGAAAAATATGATGGTCTGGGCATACCGAGATTGCCAAAATCATTTCCATGAGTATTAGTTGTGTTTCTTTGATTAGAAACATTACCTTGGGCGTTAGAAAGTCCAACATTATTGTTACGTTGAGCACTTGACACATTTAGAATGACGGGTTTTGAATTTATGTTGTTAGCACCCACTACCCCACCATTTCCAACATTTTTATTTTGGGTCCAAAATCATGACTTGTCATTGTTGGTATTATGATTGTTGTTGTTGTTGTACGAATTTGAACCCTCTTTATCAACTTTTAAAACTCCATGCTTGATCAATGCTCCCTCAATAGTGATTGTGTTTTCAATCAACTTTTCAAATGATGGAGGACAATGAAGGTTGATTTTGTAACTCATTTCTTGATTAAGACTATCGATAAAGATTTCCATCTTTTCCTTTTCAGGAATAGGACGAGAATATCTAGCAAATGTTTTTCTCCATCTTTGCAAAAATGTAGTGAAAGATTCCCCTACTTTTTGTTTTATCTTACAAAGATCAAGCATAGTTATCTAATGTTGGATGTTGTAAGAGTATTGTGATATAAATTTATTCATCAACTCTTCAAAGGTTTTGATAGGGGGAGTGATCTTTGAAAGCCATTCCATGGATTGTCCACCCAAACTTCATGGAAACAATTGCATTAAGTAGGTGTCTTCATGAGAAAATTCTAAACTCATATTTCAGAAATTGCTTATATGTGGGTAAGTGCAAGAAGTTGGGTCCACGAAGAGGGGAAGTTTCGGCCAAAAAAAAAAATCTCGCAAAAAACGCGTATGCATTATGCATTGGGTACCCGAGCCTAAAAAAATGCATGTTTTATAAAACGCATACGCATTTTTGAGTGCATACAAATCATTTATTTTTTTAAAAATGCTTTTTAGAAACACGTACGTGTTTTAAAATGCATATGCGTTTGTCTTTTCAAAACACGTACGCGTTTCTAAAAAGCATTTTTTTAAAAAAATAATCAAACAAATAAAGAGCACATATGCGTTTTGTAATGCGTATGCATATTTAAAAACGCATACGCGTTATTAAAAACTTGAATCTCCAACCCACTTACAGCCTTGGTTTTAGGCTCGGGAAAGGCTTGGCAATCTGAGCCTTAGCCTTTGACCTGCAACTAAAAAACTAAGGCAGATTGAAGAAGAATGTCCATCTTTGACAATATGGTTGATGGACTTTTTTTCTGAATCAATCTATAAAATTAAAACCCATTACAGAACATGATTTCTAGTTTCTAAATATATAATTTTTATTAATATTAGATTATATTTGATATTTTTAAATTAATTTCAAAGCAAACTAGTCCTTAAACATGAAATATCAGACTTTTTTTGTTTTTTAATAACTTTTTTTTGGTGAAGTTTCTTGTAAAAAAAATTATATGACATCAATCTTTAGACAATTCTTTATAGAATGAAAAAAAAAGTTTCAAAAAATGTTTAGTTTAGGTCAAATTATGTTGTCCGTACATGTTGATTTTTAAAAACAGCAATTAAGGCCAATAAAAATTTAATAAAAAAAAATATTCAACAAAAAATTATAAAAAAAATTCCTCGTCAATCTTCATGTTGTTAGCTCTCTTTCCTCAAAAGGAATTAGCAAAATATTTTTATTTGGGTCAAAAAATGGTGTCCGTACACGTGCATGGTATGGTAAAAAAACAGGGACTTTTAAAAAGTGGTTTTTATAGATCCCTATCAAAATTTAATTTCTACAATTTGGGTATTTGAATAATTGACATATTTAAAAACTAGATTCAAAATTCAAAATTTTATATTACTGATTTTTTAAAAAATTCATTGTGTAAGTGCCTCAAATTTTTAGTCCAAGTGTGACAAATTATGAAAAACAACAGAAACACTTCCACTTTTTGAACTTTTTGTGGACCCAACTTCTTGCATCAGGCCATGTTCAATGGGGTTAGTTTTCCCATTATATCTATCAAACTTTGGGATTTCGCAATGTTTTGGAAAAGGAATCATTTGAAGATTTCTATCAAATGGATAAGGACATATCTCCTCCAAAACATACTTCTTTGTTGTTCCCCCTTGTATTTCTTGTAGTTTCCCTTGTAGTTCCTTAAACTATTGAGTAAGGACACTAACATCGTCAAGAGGGGTTTCAGGACTTTCTTTAAACCTCTCCATGTCAAAATTTGATGGTAACTTAGCTCCTTGCATAGCTAAATTATAAAAATATTTTTCCTTGTTTCGTTCCATCATCTTGTCCATAAGAACATGGAAGTTTGGATCTTGTTCAGCCTCTTGGAATTTTTCTTCTGTTATTTCTTCCAAATGCCAAGGAATCTCTTCCTTCTTAGTATTATCACCCATTTCACTTGCTATGCTTTTGTCTTTTTCCAACTTCTTTTGAGATCTTGTGACAACAGGCATAAACTTTATTCAAACTCTACTATCTTTGATCAAAGGAATGAAGTAGTGCAATAGTGATGAAAGTCAATATAGAATGAAGATTCTATGACTTAAGAGATTTTTAATCTTTAGTTCATGATTCCCTTAGTGAAAGGATGAAAATCCTATTTGTGGGAATTAAACCAGAGATTGAAAAATAAAGGTGATTTTTGCACTTTGTGAAGTTTGATCTTAGTTTTGTAGGTAGATGAATTTAGTGGATGCCTAAATGTGTTTGGACTCTCAATTGCGGAATTTGATTTGGATAAGTAGCATATGTGATTGCAAGTTTGTAAAAATGAGAAAGACGACTATGCCCTGATTTCTGAAAATCCAAAAAATCACACCTAAAGTTTGGAAGACAGATGCGCCAAAACAAAGACTGAATGCGCTAAAACAGAGCATATATGCACTGAAACAGTGCACAGATGCGCTGAAACAGAGACCCAATGCACTAAAATAGAGACCCACTGTGCTAAGACAGAGACCCAATGCACTAAAACAGAGACCCAATGCGCTAAGACAGAGACCCAATGCACTAAAATAGTTCTAAGACCGACATGTTTTTGACAGTTTGGCTAAATTTTCTTGTTTTGGATGATCCTAATCTGATTTAAATGTGAAGAACACAGCATAGAAGCAGACAATTGTTTTGTTAATCCTAAGATCTAAACAAAGACTGTATGTTCTTGAGATTTCCACAGGTTTTAAACAAGATAAGCAGTTCAATCAGACTCACTCTTAATTTGTCAAATAGGTCATCATCATAATCACAGCCCGCAACTTAAAATCGCGTCGACTCACACAGCCTTGTCACCCCCTAGAGGGTGCCCATGTTTTTGTCTTTCCCAGGTGTGTACTCAAAGTGACGGAAGTGGATACCGAATCCCTTGAGCAAACAATCTATGGCGACTATATGGTGAGTGTCTTGGGGGTAGATTCTTCCCTCCCCTTGCACCGTGATTAAAATGATGTTTGGTTACTAACATGGCTCGCCTCTACACTAGGTTCGTAGTAAGTCTTTCCTTTTGGCGTGATAATAGATATACTCCCTCGAGAGACCTCCCAACCTTTAGAACAAAGGCTTTGGGGATGATTATCCTGTCTACTGCCGTCAAGTTGGATTTTCATACATAACTTGCTTTTGATTATAGTGGGTTGGAAACCTTGGCTTTAGGTGTTCCCACTTAGGTCGTTCCCGTTGGGTGAGTACTTTTTCCCACTATGGCAGGCCTTCTAATGGATGTAATAAAGCATTAAATTGCATAAAATAAAAGGTAAGTCTAGTATTTTGATCACCCAGTTAAGGGGAGAGCATAGACCTATTACCCACAATCATAGCATGCAAATAATGGTTCAATTTTAAAACCCAAACTGAAAGTTTTTCTATTCTAAGTGAAGATGTTGCTTCACTAAAAACATGGGATTCATTTTAACCAAAAGAAAAAAAAATGTTTGGTGACTATCCTAGGATTGGTTCATTCTGTTTAAAAATAGCATCAGAAAAATTCTATCTGCGGATTGCGTCGGAATCAGAATTAAAAATTTTACAAACGAATGCGCCGAAACAAAATTTGTATGCACCGAAACAGGAGTTGTATGCACCGAAACAGGAACTGTATGTGCTAAAAGATCCGGTAAATGCGCCGAAATAGGTTACGAATGCGCTGAAAGAATTTCCAGGGATGCGCCAAAACAGGGTTCCTATGCACTTAAAGGGGTCACGGATGCTCTAGAACAAGTTATGTATGTGCCAGAACAATCATCGTATGCGCTAAAACAGACTTCGTATGCGCTGAATCGACACTCGTATGTGCTAAACCGCGGTTTTTTGTCCGTCACCTATGAGAAAAATTCTGCAAAATAGAAGTTAAATGCAGGGCTTGGCCCCATGGTGGGCACCAGAAATGTGTATGAGAAAATGTGTCAATTAAATTGAATCTAATCTAATACACCAATGAAACATTAGATTGAAGAAAACTAAATTAATAAAGTAAATGCAAACTCTAAATAGCAACTTCTTCAAATTCGTTCCATTGTCCTCTATCTCCAAGGATTCACTTCAATGTGTTTGCTCTCAGTTGTGCAAACACAGCTTATAGAATGGCACTTGAGAGAATGAGATTATTAAAATGCATATGCATCTACAAGATTGAGCTTATTGAATTGAAATGCTATGAAATGCTTAATATGCGACTATAATAACTACACATGAAAGTATGAGATTCAAGATCCTTTTTAGCTCATGAAAGGGCTGTATTTATAGATTTTTGAAGGTAGGAATTCGATTGGCCAAGATCGACGGTCGAGTTCAAACCTGTTGGAATGAACGTTGAAAGATCGAGAATTCGAAAAGAAGATGGAATTCTGAGAGACAGAAAATGAAGAGACAATTGAAAGGTGTCTCTCATAATTAAATAAATAAATATTTAATTATGTGGGAGAGAAATGTGAAAAGACTTTAATTAAATATTGTAAATATTTAATTATGAGAAAAGGAAAAAGCCTTTTAATTAAATACTAAGAATATTTAATTTTTGTGAGAGAAGTGGGAATTTAGAAAATGATTAAATATTGAAAATATTTAATTAAATGTGGAGGGAAGGATAATCATTTAAATTTAGAATTTAAACTTTGATAATTAATGTAAATAGATTGTAAAATCTATTTAATTAATTAAAAGGAAGATAGCATTGATTAAATAAATAAATTTATTTAATTAATTTAGAAGAATTAGAAAATGAACAATATAAATAAATAATTAAATTTATTTATATGTAGAAGACTTAAGAAACATTAATTGAATAATTCATATTTAATTAATTAACAGGTTCAATCGGCCGTGACCATTTTTAGATGTGTACACATAGTCTTCTTTGCTGGGAATTTTACCTCCAAAGCATTTGCAGATAGTGAAGAGTTTTCATCTTTCTCTATAGGTGCAGAATTAAATGACTTTATAGAGGCACTATTACAAAGAATAGGTCAGGCATCTAGCTTGTACAGAGTGCCAGTATGAACACCCTTAGCTAACACCATTGCACCTCTAGCCATTTTACATCCCTTACTAGAAAAAGAAACTTCTACATCAGTATCATTTAACTTACTAACAGAAAGAAGATTTCAAGCCAAACCTGGGATGTGAAGAACACCACCAATTCCTTTGACTCTCCCGTCAGGAAACTAAATTCTGACCCTTCCTCTGCCAACAATCTCTAGCATTGAATCACTTGCCAAGTATACCTTTCCACCATCATACTTCTCATACTTTGAAAACCAATCTCTATTGGATGTCATGTGAAAAGAGGCACCTGAATCAACTAACCAAACATCATCTGATGCCTGAGTTGTCAAGGCTACTGCAATGAAGGCATCTGCATCACTTTGAGAAGATTCGTTGTTAGAAGCATTCTTCTTCTTCTTCTCCTTGCAGTCCTTCCTGATATGACCCAGTTGCCCACAGTTCTAGCACTTTACCTTGAACTTTTTACCAGGAGACTTTGATCTCCCTTTAGATTTGGATTTCAACTTGTTGTCTTTCTTCTTACCTTTCTCCTTTGTTCTACCTCGAACAGAAAGAGCATCTTTGGCCATCACAGAAGATTTCCTTCACATTTCTTCAGACATAAGCGAAGCAACCACATCATCAGTCTTGAAAGCAATGGTTGTGCTTCCAATAGCCATCATAAGATGATCCCAGCTGTCAGGTAATGAACATAACAGGAGCATGCAATGATCCTCCTCCTCAATCTTTACACCTACAGATGCCAGTTGAGTAACACTCATATTAAACGAGTTCAGATGGTCTGCAACAGATGCACCTTCATCCATCTTCAAGGAGTACAACTTCTTTCTCAGGAACAACTTATTTACCAGGGACTTTCCTTCGTAAATATCACCAAGCTTCTTCTATAAACTAATTGGAAATGTTTCCTCATGAACATTCAAGAGCACAGAATCAGCTAGACTCAGTCTTATCAATCCTCTTTCTTTTCTATCAGCAAGATCCCAAGCTTCTTGGGTCGTAGTTTGTGGTTTAGTTCCAAACACTGCAATCCAAAGGTCTCTATCCACAAGCAAGTCCTCTATCTTGAGTTTCCATAACTCAAAGTTGCTGCCATTAAACTTCTCAATATCTATTATACCAAATGTACTCGCCATCTCACAACAGAAACAAGTTTAACAATGCAAGTCTCCCACTGAAACAATATTAGTGCAAAAAACTAATTCGCCCTAACAAGGATAACATGAATTGGCCAAGCTCTGATACCACTTTGAAGGGAAAAGAATGCAAATCTACTGACCCAACATTCCCTTAACACCTTTACTTTAGGGGAGAGAAGCAAAAAATGAAAAACTAACAGTTTCAAAAACTTATAGAGATGCATACAACCATGGCAATGAGAAACCAGAAAGATAAGCAAACAAAGATGACACAGTATTTACGTGGGAAAACCCTTTCAGGTAAAAAACCCACCACTCAAAGTCAAATCTATTATATTATAGTAATGAATTGATTACATACAATAACCAGACTTCTTAGTTCAACTCACAATCACCTAGAGAGTTTCAAATTCACCGTTACAATGTTTTTACAACATACAATTCAAAACCCTCCTCAAGAACTCGTGTCCTTCTATTCTTTAGCTCGCAACTTCAAACTTGCTCTACAACTTATGACTCAACTCTTGACTTGTATAACTTATGAGAAATAACACATCTCTCATCCATATGTAACCGACTCAAAAGAGCAATGAAGTCTATCCTCAAATCACACAACTGGTCAGATCTGACAAATTTCCTGCAATGAGCTGACATTGCATTCAAAGCCATTACTCAAAACAGTTGAGCTCGCCACCCTTCATTGACAAATGCAACTGCCACAATAACTATCTTGGTATCCATTCAATCACTATTCAACCAGGTGCCATGCATCCAAGACCCATTAGCAATCATAGCTGACAGAGCAACCAAAATGGTCAAACAGACATCGGGTGCGACCAAGACTTCAAGTCATTTCTAACACTATTGGAGCCGAAGTTGGAACAGGAGTCAAAACATGACTCCACCAAAAATACACACTGCCGAAGTCGGAGTCGGAGTCAGAGATGGAACTAGAGTCGAAACATGACTCCACCGAAATTACAAGTTTAGGAACCAATTCGGTTCCGTGTCCGCCCACGGCAAAGAGGAACTCATCGAAAATAGTTCTGACCAGGTAAAGTCAACTTGGGGTCAAACCAAGACAAGAACATAAAAGACTGGAGTCAGAGTCGAAGATGGAATAGGAACAGAAACAGGACTTTACCGAAAGTCCAATATTAGGAACCAATTTGGTTTCGGTTCTACCTCCGCCAACTACAAGAAACAACAATCCAGAACTTGGACAAAATGGAGGAAAACACCCCGAGGAGAATCCAAACATCTAGAGGAACTAGATCATAAAAGCAGGAGTCGGACCTGGAGTCGGAATAGAAATCGAAATAGGAACATGGCAAACGGACATTGCCAAATTCCAGAACTAGTTCTGCCTTCGCCAGAACCTACGAAGCGAGAATCAACAGATGGTAGGAAGCAGAGTCGGAGTAGGATTGAGAACCAAAACCTAGAACTTAGGCAAATAGAACAATGCCAAGTTCCATCCCGGTTCTGCCTCCGCCAGAGACCCAGAACTTAGGCAAACCAAACAATGTCAAGTTCCATCCTAGTTCTACCTCCGCCAAAACTTTGCAAACAACACAAAATCACCAAGGCATGAAAACGAGGACTTCAAGCTGGAAGTTGAGACATAATTTCTCAACATGAAAGACTTGTCACCCTCCCCAAAGTAAGCCTCTCTATTGAGTTCTATGGTGAAACTTGTCTTATGATCCTCAAGAGGTGTATCTTCTCATGCTCCCAATCTTTTATGATTGCCTCATCATTTTTAAATACATCCAGTTGTGGCGGTCCCTTCTGGTCCAAATCAATGAGTTTGGGGTGAGCCAGGGGTAAAGGGTCATGATTTAAATCAATATTTTGACTAGGTTCAAGGGTACAAATGTTATGATCAGGTTCAAGGGTAGGGATACTATCATAGTCATAAATTTCAATGAAGTCATCAATGGATCTTTCCTCATTTGTCTGTGTAGCATTAGAGGACTCTACTTCCTTACTTGAAGTACATGCGGTACTCAAGGTCTTATCTTTCTACGCATCATATCCTAAACCAGGGACATTTTGCATATGAGTAGGCTGTATTAGTTCCAAGATACCTCGTTTCTATAAGCTGGAGGAATTTTACCATAATATCCCATTTTTTTCATAAGATAAAATCCTTTACCATATTGTCCAGCAGGTATCTTTATTTCAGGTTTTTATTTTTCTGTATCCTCATCTTTGTATAACAATTTTAGGAGATCAGCTTCCTCTGTTTCATTATAGAGGACTCCCCATTTTTTGAGATTGATTAATTTACAAGCCACTATAGTCTCTGTATTTTATGTGGCCTTAGTCATCTATGGTTTTCCATAGGTATGGTGAGATAAAGGTAGCTTGCCAATGCAAAGGGCATGATTCAAAGTATATTCTCCTAATCCTTTTTTTTTACATGTATTTTGGTCTCAACTTCCTTGGATTTTGAGGAGGATGCTTTTAAGGACTCAGGATCAACATATACTTGGGGTGGAAATTCCTCACGATTTCTTGGGATTGTGATTTTATTTTTAGGACTTAGATTATAACAATACATGAAAGGGTTGGGATCTCCTTGTATTGTGATTTCAACACCATTGTGTGGGAATTTAATGCACTGGTGGTATGTAGAAGGTACTTCTTGCATTGCATGAATCCAAGGCCTTCCAAGGATGATATTATAGGTCAGTGGGAGATCAAGGACTTGGAAAACCACATCCTCTACCATAGGGCCGACTCTGATTGGTAGAGTAACTAATCCTTTAGATGAGTGTTCCTCTTTGTCATATGCCTTTATGGTAATATTGTTCTTTGGATCAACTACATTTTTAGAAAATACTAATTTTGTGATCAATTCTTGTACAAATATTGAGACCTTCTCCTCCATCTATCAAAACTCACTTGATCTTGGCATTATTGGTGAGGAAATCAATGTGTAAAGTTTCATCATGCGGTTGTTGACGGGATGAATCATCATTTTTAGTAAAATTGAGAGTATAAGGTGAGGTGATATGTACCACCATAGCTTGGAATTGGTCCACATGTAGGTGTGTAGGCACTAGAACAGTAGCAAGAACTTTATCTAGAATCGATTTATGCTCAGGAGATAGGTGTAGCAACTCAATTATTGAAATTTATGTGGGAGTTTTCCCTAAATATTCTATGAGGTTATATTGTGAAGCTGGTGTAGTAGGTTTTGAATTAGGACCTTTAAGGGTGATTTTTCCTTTGCGGGTATAACCTTGCAATCAGGTTCTTTTCCTTTTAAAATGAATATTTTTACATAATTATCAACCTTACTAATTTTATGTATGATATAGTCATACTTAGCAGTAGTATAGTCAAGGGACTTTCCTTTATCCTTGTCATGCTTAGGGAAAGGGTTCTTAAACACCTCGCAATCAGAGTTACCAGAAGGAGTGTTTTTGTCAACTGCTATCTTAGCATCATCAATAAGGCCATGTATTAAATGTCAAAGTTTATTGCAACTATTAGTCTTATGTCCTTTATGTCTATGATAATCACAAAATTGATCCTCATTCCACCATGGGGATTTGACTTGTGGATTATATTCCTTCACTTCGGGTAGCTTTATAATATTAATTTCAAGAATCTCTTTTAATGAGGATTCAAGTGATTATCCCAATGGTGTAAAATTTTGTTTAGGGAAATTTATATGTTTTTCTTTTCCTTTATCTGAAGATGGGCATTTGAGATTGTAGACAGGCATTGATGTTTTAGTTGTTTTTGCATCAACAACTCCATCTTTGACTACATTCCTTTTCTTTACCCTAAAAGGTATCTTGTTGTTTGAATATGATTTTTGATCTCTATCATTATTAAGTTTTATAGTTCCATCATCGATGAGGGTTTGTTTGATTCGAAATCCCATCTCTATGGATTCACAAAAGGAATCCAAGTATTTGAGGTGATGTTCCCTTCCAATTTATTTGTTCAAATTTTTTCAAAAGAGGTTGACCAATTCTTGATTAGGAATGACATAAGGTAATCATTTTTTTAAATGTCTCCATCTTTGTAAAAATGACACAAAAGATTCACCTAGTTTTTTTTTGGTTTTGAAAAGGTTTGTCTTGGTCACTTTAAATTCACAATTGAAACTATAATTGGAGATAAATTTATCAGCCAATTCTTGAAAGGATTTGATGGTCAGGGGTAATTGTGAAAACCATTCCATAGCTTCTCCTCCTAGATTGTGGGGGAATAATCTCATAAGGTACATTTCATCAACTACAAATTCCATGGTAGTAGCACAAAATTGTCTTAAGTGGTTTTTAGGATATCCTTTCCATTGTATTTGTCAAGTTTTGGTATGTCCCAGTGGTTAGGAAAAGGTGGCATTGGTATGCTTATATTGAAGGGATAAGGACATATATCTTCAATGGAGAACTTGTGAGAGGATTCTTTATGGTTATTGAGAGTATCCAATTCTTGTCTCAACATTCTTAGCTCCTCCAAAATAGGATCATTTGTAGGTGTAGGTTCCGATGTATTTGAAGATTGCTTGTAACTAGGTTTTATTTAAAAGGGACTATGATCTTTGATTCTACCATCATTTTTTATTTTGGGATGCTTAGATTCACTGGATTTAGGTTGATCATTCATTGTGAGTAATGATATGTTAAAATCAGGAAGCATTTTGATTCCTTTGTCAACAAGGGCCTTAAAGTATTGTTGTGGGTTATTTTTCACTACCTTCTTAAGAAATTAGTGAATCTATTATCGTTAATAGCTTCATTTATAGTGGATTGGGTTATTTCTTCTTCCTCAATTTCACTTTTTTTACTACTTGTAACACTAATATGATCTTCCCCATCAAAGTCTCTTCCCCAAGGGCTCCTTTCTTCTTGAAATATTTTTTCTCTTGTCATAGGATGCAATGAAAGGGATATGATTCTAAGATGAGATATGGAGTTGGTATGGTATGATGTGACAAGCTAATAATGCAAGAGCTCAAAGGAAACTCTAGGTCCAAAGTTGGTTATGATGTAAAATATTTACTTGTGTTATGATGGATAGACACAAGGACCAATGATCAAGAGAGGGTATGTAGGAGATGATGGACTCCAAAAGGATTTCCCTAGTCAAGGATGATGAACCTTAAGTGATGTGGGTGATAGATAGACAATGGTTTGATTTGAAGACCTAGGAAGAGTAGCCTAAGTGCAAGCTAAGGGTTTGCATGAGAAATAATGGGTATGCAAGGGTGGATGATATGAAAGGACTAGGTGATATGCAAGGACTAAGTGGAATGCAATAACTAGGTGGGATGCAAGGATTGAAAGATCAGAACTAAAGGATGATGGCCCCAATAAATCTAAGTGATAAGTTCATTTTAGATGTTTTTGGGTATTTGACCTTTTGGGGTTTGCAAATTTTGAGATGTTGCAAATTACTAGGTGTGATGTTTGTTTGAGATGTATTTCTGAACACACGTGCAAGACATAGAAGACAAAATTTTCTTGTGAAAAATTTGGATCTCAAGATGAAAACAATCATGCACAATCCTAGGGTTGGCAAGGACAATATTTATCGGATCCAACTTGGATTACTCCAGCTATGCTTACTCTTAGTAGATGATTTAGAAGATTGGCCACATTGGCTCCCCCTTACATGATACTCACTTCTCAGGTCAACCAATTTTTGAGTTCTCATGAATCTCCCATGAAAAACTCTTCATCTCTACTAAGAGCTACAAGAACATGGGATGACATGAGAGGTGTTCCCTCTTGTACCAACAAATAGAAGGATTTTGGCAACTAAAAACAAGAGGTGTCTAGTAAGGGAATCCATTTGAGTGGTGATACATGCGGCAAGATTAGCTCTAATAAGGAGGATTCCCATCCTGCAGAGGTTATGCTCTACAAGGTTTACGAGGATTCACTTGTCAGAATAACACATCTACACTCATGGTTCTTGAACTTTCCTCAAGAACCCATTTTATATATCGGTTGGAAGTAGATTGGCTTTATCCTATTACCGGTTGGGTCATTCCCTTGGGGTGAGTACTTTTTCCCACCAAGGTAGGTCCTCAAAAGGATTAAACACTTACAAAGATGATGGGTCTATTTTTTTATCACCAAGTTCGCACAATGTGAGAGCATATCCCTACCATATCAAGCATAACAAACAGTTTCCATTCATCCCCTAGTTAAATCTATATGATGGAAGACAATTGTTCATTTTAAAACACCAATTGAAATGTTTCTAATCTAAAATACAAACGGTTTCAAAATCATGCCTTCAACGAACGTCCTACATCAAAATATCATTAGTAATTTCATGTCTCCTTTCTTTGACAAGCATATGTTTTGATTTTCAAATCTCTGCCAAACGAACCTACACAAAAGAACCAAATGAACAAAATCAGTCACAAAGCTAAAACTAAGCCAAAATAAAAACTAACATAAATCCTAACGAAATTAATTTCATCTAAATTTTTTATAAATCTAAAATATTAAATATTGAATTTAAGATTAATTATAAATCTAAATCTAAATAAAAATTAAAACCTAAATCTAAAGTTAAATTTAAAACCTAAATCTAAAGTTAAATTTAAAATCTAAATCTAAAATTAAAACTTAAATCTAAATCTAATTCTAATTTAATTCTAAAGTAAATTTAAAATCAACACTAAAAAAGAAATCTAAAAATTAAAATCTAAACTACATTTAAAAATAAAACTAAATTATAGTAGTAACTAAAAGTATAAACTAAATTAAAAATAATCTAAATTAATTAAAAATTAATCTACTTAAAAGCTAATTTAAATTAAAGATTAATTAAAAATTAAATTAAATCTAAAATTTAAAATCTAAAGTCTAAATTTAGAAAAAAATTACACTAAAGCAAATTTAAAAATTAAACTAGAGCTAATTGAAAATTAATCCAAAACTAATTAAAAATTAATCTAAAAGTAAACTAAAATCAATATAAAACTAAAACTAAATTAATTTAAAACAAAAAATAACTAATTTAAAACTAAATTAAGAATTAAAAAAGTAAACTTAGATTAGAAAGAAAAAACTAAATTTAAAAATCAGTATAAACTTAAATTGAAATGTAAATTAAAAATTACAAATTATCAACTAAATTTAAACTAAAAGCCTAATTTAAGACCAAATTTGTAGCCATGAAAAAGCACATACATGACACATGAGCCATTTGGATGGAATGGAGACCCACGCATTTTAGAAATGGTGTAAGAAACCTTCAAACAAATGAAATTTCAGACCAAAATTCTAGAAAGTTGTTGTTGCTCAAGAGATATGTTGAAAATAATTCATTACAGAAATGGCGTAAGAAACCTTCAGGAAAATGAAATTTTAGAAAACAATGACAAATTGTTGTTGCTCAATAGATATGTTGAAAAGACTTCAAGTAAACATTATTGGTAGGTGTACCAAATTCTCCAGCTGCTGTCAAAACAAAGTATAAATAATAGAAATTATAGAAACATGAATGGAGCGCTTAAGGAAGAGTAGATGCAAATTGAAAATGAGTTTTCAATCTGCCATCATAAATAATTTCTTAGATCATCTATCAAGAGTGTACAACCAGCGTAAATAAACTAGTAAGCCTGCATGTACATTTATCCACTCCTATTACAGGAAAGATTGTGCAAACACTAAACATTATTCATAATCTGTAAAGAAAAGCATCTTTGCATTTTATATGAAATCCTCAAAGTATTCCTACAAGATATTTATGAAAACATCAAAATCCCAAACCGTGATTTTATCATATCTCCAATGTTGTGATCTAAGTTTTTACAATTTTTGGACAGCAATTTGAAAACATCAAGACACAAAAAATTATTGAATTTATCACAAACCTAGTTTATAGTTTGTGAGACACGTTCTTCACATTGGGTTCACCAAAATATGTGCTGAAAATGGAGGATTCTATGGAATAAGAATATCCATCTCATACTCACCTCAATGGAGCCATTCAAATTAAAAACAAAACTAGAATGGAAACAAACTTCTAAAATTATGGAAATGCTTTTAAATGAAATCTCTCCATTGTCTCCCTATCACCAAGATCTTTTTTTATGAATTTGCTCTCAGATTTTGTGAGCATAAAATGTGGTAAAGAGGCTATGGTGAATGGTAAAATGCAGCCTAGGATAAGAGATGATATGAATATGCAATTCATGAGTGTGAATGCAAACAAACCAAATGTTGAAATTAAAAATGAAAAACAAAGACTATAGATCTCAAAATCTATGTAGATGCAAAAATCCTAGAGCTGCAATGAAACATGAAGCTAATGCAAAGAAGATGTAGGGTCCAAAAATGAGAGAATATTGTGCTTAACTAAGCATCCTCAAGGTGAATCTAGTTTAAAAAAGAAAATGTGGGATAAAAGTATGGGTTGGAATGGAGAAATGAATTAATCATTTAATGGATTAAATGATTTAATAATGTATTTAAATGATTTAATGGAAATGTTTTGTGAATGAAATAATTTATTTAAATGATTGTGCAAATGTATTTATGAAATGCATTTACGTTTATGGGAATATTATTTTGAAATGAATATATATAAAAAATATGAAACGAATGTATTTAAATGATTATAGATATATTTAAATGGATTAATGAATTATGAAGTAAATGATTATGCAAATTTATTAATGGATGAATATTTATAAAAAATTTGTGCAATGGTTAAATAAAATATGCAATGATTATGAAATTTTTTTTTTATGTGTCTACATCGAGATCTATTAATATCCCATTAGTGGGCATATCACAAATATGGTCGGCTATGTAAAGAGGACCATCGGGGAGATTTTTAAGTATGTCTTGAGAATAAAAAGTAATATCAAGAGATGTTTTAGGTTTTCCCTTCGAGGGATAACGTCTATCATGCCTACCATTTCATTCATAGGCTTGACATAGATCACATGTGGAAGAAGAGCCGAATGTTCATCGTTTGTATCAACATTCATAACATCATTCTATAGAGTTTCACTAGCTTTGACAAATGAAATATTATTTTTAGGCATAGGGTTAGTAAAAATTTGTAGATTTTGATTGGGAGGGGCAACAAACTTATTGCCTTGATCATTAATACCAACAACGGATAGACAACCAGAATCAATGAGGTCTTCAACAAGATGATTAAGATGCTTGCATTGCTCTATGTCATGTCCATTTTTTCTATGAAAATGGAAATAAGCTTTGGAGTTGAATTTGGGAGGTAAAGGCTTGCTAAGATTGGGTGCATGGACAACAAATAAGGTAATCATTTGTTGTTGTAGAAGCTAAGACATTGTGTTATGGAGAGTGTTGGGTAAAGGTGTGAAATGTCTTTTCAGATCTCCATAATTGAAGGGCACCACGGTATTAACAACTACTACTTGGTTGTTGGAAAATTGAGGGGATGCTTAAGGAGGGTTAAATTGTAAGAACCCTTTGTTTTTCTTTCTAAATTGCCAAGAAGCATTTTGGTTACTATTTTCAGATTTCTCAATTTGACTAGAAATGGATTATGTCTCTTGACTACTAATCAAATTGTGATAATCGCAAAGGGTTGTGAATAAGTGCATGAAGGAAGGGAACTCCATCATGGTGAGATTTTCATGAAGATTTGTGAGAAAATTTTCTATAAACATCTTTTGAAGATGTCGGTCAGGAACCTTGACATCGATTTGGGAATAAAGTGATTGATAGCATGAGATAAAATCAGTTATCTTTTCATCATTGTTTTTATTACATCGCATCAAGTCAACCAAGGTATTTTTGGGAGTGTGAACCCCAATCATATTCCTGCACAAAAACAAGAAGAAAACACATTAGTAAGCTTATATGCAAGATAAAACAAAGATTCCCCATGAAATCCATTTACAATGCTCAAAATAGGAAAAATGAAGAACAAGACATAAAAATAAATGAAATCCTAATTAAGCATGCAAACTCTTGATCCCATGGGGGAATTGGTACCAATTGGTGTGTCAAAATTGGCCCTTTCCCAACTCTTTTGTTGCAATGTTGATGATTTTATGAGTGATCCACCTTGATGAAAATTCAATCAAGTTCCATGATGAAAAATATGCATAACCTAGCTAATAATTTGATGGAATGGGTGAAAGTAGATATGCTTGAGGATGAAGTTGAGTATGGTAAGTTTACTCAAATTGTGGATGTTTGAATGGGAGGAAGAGTTTGTCATTTATATATTTCCAAATTGGAAGAATGAGTGAAATTGAGCAATGTGGGATCATTCAACATCCAATGACCAAGTGTCACTTGTCAAGATGTGAATGGTTGAAGGTTGTGCAACTTTTGATCAAATTGCTGATAAATGACATTAGGTGGAATTTCAAATTAGTGAAATGACTTGTTGGAGAGGGATGAAAATAGAGTTATGGACACTTGGATCAAGGAAAAAAGACTTGTAAGGTGAAATAAATGCCTTGTTGGAAGGACCAAATCCATTTGAATTTGAATTCAAATTTGAGGGAATATTCCCCCTTTTATGTCATGTAGGGAAAATAGGAGATTTTATAAATCAAAGTAATTGATTTATTGTGCAAGTTGCATTCTCTAGAGAATGTGTCATAGATTAAGATTAAATTAATCATGGGTTAATGTGAAATTTTATTCACGAACCGCTATCCTTCGTGGTTATATTTTCCTTCATGGCTTTTCCTTGACCGTTATTGCTAGCAAATTTTTGAAAATTTTCCATGTGGCATTATATCAGAGCTTCCTTTCATTCCATGTTGCTTTGCCTGCCGAGTTTTGTGCGTTCAATGTGTGGTTGTCTATCACTTCTTTATGAGTTGTGACCACTCAACTATTACCTTTTTCTTGGCATCTTCCATGTGGCTTCCTCTTAAAGCTTTTCATTGGGGAATCCCTTTTTCTTTTTCCAGGCTTCGTGTGTTCAACGCATGGCATGTTTCTGTGCACCGGTTATCTGGGAGTTTCCACCTATGCCATTTTTCCTCCTTTGTTGCTGTGTTTTCTTCTTCACTACCACATGTTCACTGCTGCTACTACATGTCCTTTTTTCTCTGAGGGTGGGTTTTCTCATGAATTGTTGGGTGATTTTCCCATTTGGTGTCGGCTCAAGGAGATCTGGGACATCAATTTTATGCTGAGGCATCTTTCTCTCTATGGATTTCAAGTGGTGGCCTGGCTTTTATAAGCAACCTTTCTTCTCTTTCATTAGGTTGGTTTTGGATAGATTAGAAAAAACTTCCCGAGCACTAGGAATTGGCCTTTTGTAATATTTTCTATTGGACTTGTTGTAGACTATGCAAATCAATTTGGCCTCTCTATTTTTCATGCATTTGATAGAATATTTACACTGTTCTTTCATTTTACTATAGTGTATGAATGTCTATTTTCAGCTTTTGTAATCTCATACAACTTAATAAAATGCAAACCATGTTTTACTCTTTTGTGTTGGCCTATGTTGTGTTGGGTTATGCTATGCAATGAAATGATGTTCTTATGTTTGAAGTATTTATTGAGATAATATATTTGATAGATATTAGTTACTATTCGAGCCTTTTCTTTCAGCATTGTGCTTATTTATTTCTCTGATGATTTTGGCGCATTGCCTTAGTTTAGTTTTTACTATTACATGCTATCTTTCTAACCCTTTACCTCCCCCCATTAAAAATGAAGTACCAACTTTGATAAAATCTTGAAGGTCACTTAGCTAAGTGCACAAGTCCCTTAGTGGTTAAGTTTCCCATAAGGTTGCTACCCTCGAAAATTCTTGCGTCAACAATTTTTTTCTAGCACGTCCGATGGGATGTGAACTAGCACGTTCGCCTGATATAAGAGTGTATGAGCCATAGGCCTATAAATAGGTCACAAACTATAAGATTCCCTAGCCTAATCATTACTCCATTAGTTTATGTCCATCCGAGAGGTCGGCAAGGTATTTCTTCACCTCCCTCTTCTCCTCCATCCCCTGCACAAATGGCTGCTAGAAATTATGTAGCCTGGGATGCTAGTAGTCCTTTAGTAGCGCCTGTGCCTCCTATAGTATGGGCTCTAATTCCCACTTATGCTTTAAAATTTATCACTAAGTTTTCCATGGATGAATCGAAGACACCTAAAAAGCACTTGCAACATGTGGCAGACGTGTGTCTGGTGCATGGTGTTTCTAATCAAAATGTAGCTCTAAGATTGCTCACCGCCTTTTTTTGAGGCAAGGCTTTGAACTGGTATCAAAATATTCCATCTAATTCAATTGCTACTTGGGATGGCCTTGAAGATCCATTCTACGAGTATTTTTCAAATGCTGGTGACAATTCTTTGCTATATCATCAGCTGACCAGCATAAATCAAGCTCGTCATGAAGCTCTGCCTGATTTCAATGCCCGATTTCATTCGACTTGGAAGAGAGTTCTTGTTGGTAGTCGGCCTCCTCCAAATTTGGCATTCATGTTCTATTTGAAGTTCATTAATGCTAATATTTCCATGATTCTATAGGCTCTTGGCAGAAATATTGTACTCGATTCTTACGATCTTGTTGTCACTATGGAGAATAGCCTTATTGTTGCTGGAAAGTTGGCTCCAAGACCCATTATGCCATTGTTCTTGGAATTCAATGCTACAAAAGCTGAAGCAGCTTCAACCAGTTCTCCTACAACTCCTCCCCAATCTATGTATGTATACCTAGGAACCATCCTAAGTGTTTCTCCAGTGCATAACCCCCTGACGGTTGAAATGAATGAGATGAAGGAGAAGATGTGAACTATGACAAATGAATTGACAACTATGAAGTAGCAGCAGTATACGTACCAAAATCCAACTTACCAAAATTATCAAGGCAGAAAAGCTCCTTACCAGTCAAATTAGTGGCAAGATAGATCATGCGGCAATACTCAAGCTCAACTAAATAACCAAGTTGTTCCAGTGACCCTGCCGATGCAGACCATCAATCCTAGTTCAAGTAAGGAGCTAGTGGTAGGACAAAATAACTTTGTCGAAGACACTAATTCATGGTGTTTCCCTTGCAATGATGCACACATGCCCCGAAACTATTTTTCAAGGAATTTGCAATAGAAGATTGTAGATCAACGTAGCCAAGGTAACGTACCTAATATCGAAAACTAGATATATGCATCTCTGCAGATGGATAATGCAATCTTGGTTGCTCAAATGCAAAGGATGTCCATAAAATAGGAGTTAGATATAGCTCTAGACCAATCATTCTTTTCATGGATAGAAGGAGAGGAATCAACCTTTCCAAATGACATTCCCATAACTCAAGTGCCTTGGGTGCAATCAGACTACAACATGCATTCAAAGCAAAGACTCACCAGAGAATTCACATCACCATTGAATGATGGTCTATCCAATTAAATGCCCAGTCCATTGGAAAATATTTCCTCAGTTCCATAGTAGTCCAAGGCAGCTTCTCCCAGTTCTCTGAATCCACCTCCTTAGAAAGAAAAATCTCCTATAATCATCCTAGTTGTTGTAAATAGCCAGATACACCAGCTACGAAGCCGAAGGAGCAAGCAACCATGAATCATCAGTCACGAACATAGTTCAATGTTGTGGAACAGCTAAAGAAATCCTCTAGCAATATTTCTTTGTGGGATATCCTAGCTATTTCGGAGAAAAATGTGTTATTATAGAAAGCATTGTTGGGAGAAGATGTGAAGATGCCTAGGCAGCCTAGTGAAGAAAATAAATCCAAGTCAGACCTAGATAAAGTGCTAATGAATCAACCGCAAGAAAATCTCAAAGCCGGAAAAGAGATTAAACCTAAACCTGAGCCTTTCTTTCTAATGGTTATCATTGGCAACAAGTTATTGCATAATTTTATGATCGACTCTGGTGCTAGCACCACCGTCATGCCTAAGCAAGTATTTGATGCACTGGGACTCAAATATGAACCTCTTAACAAGGGAGTCATGTAGCTCAACAAGAAATAAAGTTCATACTATCAGGGTAATCAAGGGATTTCATATGACATTGTTTTCCTACCCCAGTATTACTATGAATCAGGATACAGTACTCATTGGCGTTCCTCCTCTATTCGGGATATGTTTGTCCTGAGAGTTCATTGTAAATGTTGGAGGCTATTTAGTACTGGACTGGTCACACCTAATCTTGAGAACCAAGCATGGAGCTAAGATGAAAATATTATCTGAAAATTTTCATTCTAAACATGTTGTTGAATGAGGCCATGATAAACTTTGAAGCAACACATACTTCAATCACCTAGGAAGAGAGGTTCAATGTTGAATTTCTAGAGGAAGAAGAAGCAAGTAGCTCCTAGATAGAGAGTGAAGAAGCTCGATTGAATGAGTTTATAGACACATACCCTTTTGGAAATTATCATGCAACTAGGCTCAAAACCTAAGTCATACATGAAGAAAGATAGATTATGCCTAGAGTTACTAAAGAGTCTGAAGGTGAAACATCCTTGGAGTTATGGACTTTGCACTTTGATGGAGAAGGATGCAAAGTAGGAGCTGGAGCAGGAATATGTTTGACATCTTTGACCGAGGATAAGACATTGAGGTCTTATCACTTCTAGTTTGCATGCTCAAATAATGAAGAAGAATATGAAGGCCTTGTCCATGGTTTGAGCCTTGAAAAAAAAGTGGGGGCAAAGCAAATAAGGGTGTTCAAAGATTCAGAATTGGTGGTCAACCAAATTCAAGGGCTATCCGCTATGGAGAATTTCCGTATGCGATCATACCGGTATAAGGTCTGGGATCTCATTGAAGGATTCAAGGCATTCAACATTCAGGCTATACCAAGAGAGAAAAACTCTGAAGCTAACCAGATGGCCACTATCAGGGCTCAATTCAAGCTAGCTTCCGAGTTGTTTAAAAATAAAAATACAGTGAGAGTAATTGTGTGGCTTGCTATTCCAAATAATGATCAACACTGGAAAGTGTTTGATAGCTATGCTCATACTGGGTCATTTTTCTAGCTATCTAGGGAATTTTCTAATCAATTGCAACCAAAGATCGCCAAAGCCTACATGGATCAAGTAATCTAGTTGAAATCCAATAAGCTTCCCAGGGACCTAGTTACTCTGGAGAGTCTTTTTTATTCTGATGATGCAAGAAAAGATAAAAGGAAGCTTGTAGCTGACAAAGGCGACTACACCAATTTGCATATCGAAGAAGATAAAAATCTCAAAGTCAGAAAAGGAGTATCCCAGAAGAATTAAGACAGGATGAAGCACTTCTGCGAGGAGTACCCGAGCATAGTAGCCTAGTCATATGATGATCTTAAGGGATATGATCCCAAGATTATTCATCATACAATTGAGCTACTCGAAGGAGTGAAGTCGGTTTGTTAGAGGAAGAGGCTAGTGAACTCAAATATTGAGTCACTCATGTCACAAGAGTTGAATAAATTGATTACGTCTCGAATACTGTTCCCAATCAAGCATAGCACTTGGGTGTCTAACTTGGTGCTAGTCTGGAAGAAGAATGTTGATATACGGTTGTGTGTGGACTTTCGAGAATTGAATAGAGCATCCTTGAAAGACCATTACCCCCTACCTTCTATGGAGGTATTTCTACAAACTATTGTTGGTTCTGAAATGTTTTCAATATTGGATGGTTTTTTCGGCTACAATCAGAGTCATGGAAAGGAGGAAGATCGGCATAAAATAGCATTCAACACTAAGTGGGGAACATATGCATATGCTAAGATGCCCTTTAGAGTTTCAAATGTCAGAGACACCTTTCAAAGAGCTATGGATATTTCCTTTAAAGATCTAATACATAAGATTATCCTTATCTATCTGGATGACCTGATAGTTTTTTCTAATTTTGTTGATGATCACTTTTATCACCTCGAGCTTGTCTTCCAAAAATGCCAGGAATTCAAGATTTCTCTAAACCCGAAGAAGTGTGTGTTTGGGGTCCCTCAGGGGAAGCTATTGGGATATGTTGTCTCGAAGGAGGGCATTGCTATTGATCCAGAAAGATTTGATGCAATCAAGGAGCTTCCTCTACCCATAAACAAGAAAGGAGTGCAATATTTTTTTGGTAAGGTCAATTTCATTAGTCGATTCATTTCAGAATTTGCAGGGATTGTTCCACCGATTACCCTGATGCTAAAAAAGGACCAAAATTTCAAGTGGACGACGGAAGCCAAAAAATATTTTGAGCTAATAAAAGAGGTTATTTCTTTAGCTCCTATATTGATTAATCTGGACCTATCTAAAGATTTTATTATGTATGTTTTTGGTGGTGGCAACAGTATTTCCACAGTGCTGATGCAAAAAGATGATAAAGATAAAAGGGAATCACCTATTTATTTTTACTCACTCACCCTAAAGGAGTATGAGGTAAAGTATAATTTTGTAGAAAAGAAAGCCTTTTCTATTGTAAAAGGGCTAAATAAATTCCGACACTTGATATCACGCAATAAGGTGATTTTTTGTCTATCGCATCCTAGTGTGTGAGAATACATTATGGAAGGGGAAATCACCAAGAAAAGAGCTAACTGGATTACTAAGATCCTAGAGTATGATATTGAGATTAGGCCTGTCAAGACTGTTAAGGGAAAAGGACTATGCAAATACCTAGCCAAAAATAATGAACCAGTAGCAGAGTTCAAAGTCTCAAAACCTGTGCTACTAAATGAGGAAAGCTTCGAGGATGATTTGCTAGAGGTTAGGATAAATTTCATTCAAACAAGAAGGTATCCGACCAATCTCCATTCATTTAAGAGATGTTTCTATCAATTGTAAAATAGTAGTTATGTTCTCTTAGAAGGAATGATTTTTAAAATAAATTTTAATGGTGTCCTGTTAAGATGTGTGAATGAGGAACAAGCCAAAAGGATATTAGATCAATATCATAGTGGCCATTCTAGAGTGCACTTTTCCACAAGAACGGCTGCAATTATAATCATATGTGCTGGTTATTTCTGGCCAACACTATTTAATGACTCATTTTCATTAGTAAAGTCTTGCAGTGAGTGTCAATTTTATGTTGGGAAAGAAAGAATGCTACTATGCCACTAAGACCTAGTAGTGGAGGAACCTTTTGCTCAATGGGACCTTGAATTCATTGGTATGTTTAACCCTTTTTCATTAGTTGGACACAGGTGGATTTTGATAGCGACTGATTAATGTACCAGATGGGCAGAGGCTATGCCATTAAAAAATGCAATGAAAGTAGAAATTGTTAACTTCCTAGAAGAATTGGTAGCCAGATTTGGCCCGCCAAAAATGATTATTTCCAATAATGCTAAAGATTTTCTCGGCTCTAAGATGAGCCAATTTTCATTGAAATATGATGTTTTCTTGAAAACCTCTTCTAATTATTACCCTCAGGGGAATGGCATTGCGGAATCCATGAAAAAAAACCTCATTAGGTTGATAAAAAGGATAGGCTCAGAACATTAGAGGGAGTGGCATAAAAACCTCTGAACAACGCTATGGGTAGATCGTATCATGCCCAGATATTAAAGACATCCCCTTACAAGATGGTGTATGGGAAGGAGGCATTGTTTCCTATTGCTATGGAAATCCCTACTCTCCAATTGCTCAAATATTTTGAAGTTGAGCAGAACGGAGCTATGGAGGTATAGTTTTATGAGCTACTAGAGGTACAAGAGAAAAGAGAGAATGCTATCGAGGCCATGAAGAACCTCCAGTAGGTGGTGAAGAAGTGGTTTGCCAAAAATACATCTGAATAGGAGCTACAATTTGGAGACTTGGTGCTCAAGTTCAATGAACGAAGAGCAAAGCCCGACCAACACGACAAGTTTGATAGTTTTTGGGAAGGGCCTTTCAAAATCACCTAGTGCAAACAATATAAATCTTTTGAGTTAGAAACTATGGAAGGTGATGCTTTGGGTATTCCAATTAATGGAATACACCTTAAAAAGTTCAATTAGTTCAACTTATGCAAATAAGTTTGTAAATTTGTAAATATGTAAATATTTTTCCTGCTTTAAGTTTTGGGTTTTCTCAGTTCTTTTTGAATAACAACAATAGTATTGAAAAATTGAGATAGAATTAACAATGAGCCCATATATGAAAAACTTGCATATTATTTTTTTTTGAGCATTTACATTATATACGACGAAGGCCACTAGCCATGTATCAAAATATACATATATATCCACTACGAGGGGCAGAGGTTGGCAAAAAAAAATATTGGACCATCTTTCTACATTTCTCAAAGGGAGGAAGGACCAACAACAACAGGTGGTGCAAGGTGGGGAAACACCATCCTCTTGAAGTCCTCGTACCACTACATGTTTCAGAAGGGTTCAATATTATGCATCCGCATCAGGAAGTAGTAGCCAATGTGAACCTTGGACTAATGTTATTCATTGGTCTCCAGCTCAAAGCCGAACAGAAAGGGCCCGGTTGGTATGAGTCCTCCATGCAACAATAGTCGATGCAGGTTTCAGACAGAAGGGACCCTATGATCAAATATAGCGGCCCACACTACATGCTCCAATCCTCCGAGGTAGCCTCGAGGGAAGACTCGCTTGGTCAGCTTTAGAATTTAGCATTTGGAAACACTAATGTCCAAGAGTGAAGCAAAAAAGTGAGAGAAAATGTTGGTATTTACCTTATATTGGTCCTCGTACTTGACGTAGTCTCTACCTATGACCCATTTGATTGCCTTTGCATATAACAGGTTTTTCACTCCTGTTATGCTCTTCAAGCACCTGCACCTAACCTTTCTTAGAAATGTGGATTGGATCTTTTTAAAAACTAATCTAATTGGAATCTCCATAGTTGCTTGCTACTCCAGCTAAATGATAAAATTGCTAAGATAAACTAGGGCCTAATCAGTGAGAATACTGAAAGTAATTGTGATTAAGAAGGTTGCCAAGGGTCCTATTTATAGATAGTTGGATTTAACCTAATGAGGCAAGCTATGATTATGTCAGAAGAAAATGGTGCTAGTTAGCCTTGTTATTCAGTGTTGCGGCATGTGAAGTGATGTGAGTAATCAAGTATAGTTGCAACTTGCTTCATTCGAGTTGTTGAATTGAATGAGAATAAGCCAATTGTCGGCATGATATGTTGTCGTCATGATTAAATCAAGGAAAATATTTTGATGAGGCCATTGGGTGATATGCCTAAGTATGATCATGAAATCAGTAAATGCAAAAAGAGCTTGTGAAATATATGGTAAGGTTGTATCAGTGCATTGTCCAAGAAAATTAGGTGCCACCTTATGTGAATTCATGTCTCTTAAATGTGAAGAGTATTTTGGAAGGTTGGCAATCTCTTCGCATGCACAAAAAAGGCTAGTGGTGCATGCAATAACTAATGTGAAAAGCTAGCATGTACGCTTGCTAAGCAATTTTTCACAAAAATAAAAAAGTAGGTTAAGTGCACGGAAGGATTTTATTTTGAAAATTTAACAAAGAGTGTAACCGTCTAAGTCATTTGCAAAGAAGAGAAAGTGTTTATAGAAGCTAAATTTTTTAGAGTTTGTGAAGCTTCTTGCAAAATATAAAGAAATGGTTGAAGTTGCAGGCAGTTCAACATAGGTTGTGGTCACAAAAATTATTGATGAGCGAAGGTTGATGACACCCTATGTGAACATATATGACCAAGATTCTTATGCTACCCTAGTTATTCAACAAAGCCATCTTGGCCCTTTACCAGTAAAGTGGACCGACAAAAAATTGGCACAATTTCTCCTACAAATCAAGCCCTAGTATCAGAGGATTGGAACAATATTTTGGATCTTGAGTTATCTTAGAACCCCAAGAGCATGACGGACGCTTCATGTGAGAAATTGAAGAAGATATCAAACCCTTTCCATAGATGTATATGGAACTGTGGGCTTCCCCAATACATGGTTCCTCTAGTGCATTATTTTCCAAAAATTGTGGTAGCATGTGCAACAAAATTTGACCCTCAGAGCGGAGTCATAAGTGGCCCTAATTTGAGAGTAGTTACCAATTCCTAGGCCTTGCAAGATATGATATGCATTCCATTCCTCTCACTCAATAATGTTGAGAATTTTGAAATTCTCATAATGCAAGACTACTAGAGAGTACTTTGAATAGCACAACAGTTTTTTCACATTGAGACTACTCAACCGATAGATGTTTCGGCACCTCCCAGATTCCCAACTACTCTGGGTGCTTTAAATTCGGTTTCCACTTCTATCTGCTCTATGTTGGCATTGGTTTGTGGGTTGGATACAGACAAAGGGGTCTTTGAATTCCAAATGAGTCTCAGCTTTATGCTGAAGAAGAAAAACACACCTCCACTTATGGACTTTGTGAAGGTTATAATTTTTGGGATGAGACAGCAGCTGAGGGATTTTGAGCTAGGTTCTAGGTTTAGGTATTATTCTTTCCTAGTATACATGATTTTGTAGCAGAATCCCAATTATTTCAAGTAGTTCATGGCCCTTGTCGTATTTGATGAAAGTGGTGTGAGAAAGCTAGTTTTGACATGCACTCTCATTTTATCAATTTTTTTTTATTATTATGCATTTTTGGACTCATTCCTAGCTCCAACTTTGTGGGTTTTGGATGGATCTGGAAGAAAAATTTCTATGTGATTATCGTCAAGGAAAAAATCATGGACGATAGGTCTCTTTCCACCTTGCGATTGGTTCTTTGGTATGGATTTCACTAAGCTCTATATGCAAGTTTTTGTCTGGAAGCCCTTCTAGCTCCCACATTTTATTTCTGACAGAGTGTTGGCCTTGGAGTCGTTTAGGCAGCAATGTAATATTGAGAATGACTACTGGGAAGGAAGGAATTTGACTTTGTATTTGACGCTACCGGTCATGTTCGACTTTGTATTGCTAGTAAAGAAAAGGAGATCGAAGGTTAACAACTCAGAGGTATTATACTCTAAGTTGGGTAATCTCGGGTTGGTGGTCATCAGTGACACATGGAAATACAACTCGAAGAATAATCTATCAGAAGTTGGCATAAAAATTCCACACCAACCTCGATCATTCTGGGACCTTTGGAGAAATTGATGAGGGGAATTAGAAATTATACGTCGGCTTGGAGTATTTGCCTACTGAAATAGGTCAACTATCATGGTTGAAATTTTACCACGTTGTGGCAAAGTGCAACCCAAAGCATAAGATGAGTCAGTTTTTGTGCAACCAATTGAATAAGGTTGGATGGAAGCCTGAATTAATTAGGGACTTCTGGACATACAAAAAAGAGATAAAGATAAAAAATGATATTTTCCAGGAGGTGGAGTCAGACAACCAGTTTGATGACATCTGGGTACACGAGCATTCAGATAGTGAGAACTCCCCAAATCCTTCGAGGTTTTAGAAGTTCTATGAGAAAAGAAGTGTTGCCATGGAACTCGAAGAGGAGGTAACCCAAAATGCCCCCATTTTTGAAAAGGACCCAATGCACAGGGCGACCGTCAATGGACAACATTCACAGTAGGAGGACTCTTCAAATACGCTAATGTCGGAGCCTTCCAGCTCCTCTAGATCAGGTAGGAAGAGGCATAGGAGTTTCGGTCATAGGCCGAGGGTTATTGTAGATCTTGAGGATTCTTTGGATGAGAAAGGCCATGAACAAGAGAGTCCACCAGAGGGAAAGAGTCGCAACATACAGAAGTGGTGGTATCAGTTATAGTTCTTCAGGAACCTTAGGTATTATTTCCTCCTTGTTATCTCTCTACTATGTCTTTGGTCTCCTCCTCGTGTGCCCCTACTTTTTCATTTGCACCAACTATTCCTATCGCTGGATATCTAGGGTAGTCAAATATTTTTCCTCTTGGGTTTCCCTATCCATCTCCTGCTTTCCTTTTCACCCATGAAACACAAATGGTAGCCCATCTGGACCTTTTGAGTCAACAATTCTCATCCTCAAGGCCCAGCGTGTCAATTGGTGCTTCCCTAGCCTTTCCTCATACCATGTTTCCATCATCTTGAGGTGGCCAATTTATTCCACCCTTCTCCCTGGTTATTATTACCAAGCCTATCAAATCTACCAATGCTTTGAGCACGCTTTCCTTTCCACTAGTAGTCCCTTGGGAGTTTCCTTTTTCTAGTGGACTGGGCATTTCATCTCAAGAATATTTTTTGTAGGTGGATGCAAATAAAAGCGCCTGAGCAAGACAAATTCAAAAAAGAAGAGAAAGGATGCAGGCAGACATGTATAGCCTCTTTTTCAAATGGTATTCCATGAGAGTCAAAATTCATCGGTGTTTACAAAAATTACCCCCAACGTGATCAATCTGGTTCGAGAAATGTTGCCAAGTGACTATTTTGTCAACGACATTGGGCTAGACTTGCAGTAGGCTCATTTGCAAGATAAAGTTGATCTAATGGAAGATACTCAAAGGGTGGTGGCCACTGACTTCCTCAAGCTTAGTTACCCAAAAAATAAAAAGGAGGAGAAATTGATGGAGCTGAGAAGGTTGATATTTTGGCAAACAAGAATAAGGCCCAGGAAAATGAGATTAATCGCATGTTGAATGAGAGGAATTCCTTGGAGGGCAAGGTGATTGAGCTTCAGGATTTGGGTGTGGATGTCGTTTCGGCCCTGCAAAATGAAATTGAGAAATGTCGGGTGACCAAGGCAACCCTCCATGTTGATTTGAGGCAGAGAGATGATGGCATGAAGCAACTTTGGCAGAGCATGAATGATGAAGTAAATAAGATGAATGTCACTCTGGAGTTGAAAATTGAGAAGAGAAGATAGGTTGAATTGGCCTTGGAAGAGTGGGAGAAAGAAATTTCTACTTTGAGGAGTCAGTTATCTATATTGGAGAGAGGCTTATCAGAGCTGAGGGCGGAACTGGGCAAAAAAGCTACAAAATTAGACCTTTCGAGGGGCCAGCCTCTTGCACCACAAATGAGCTTGCTAGAGATTTCCAAAGAATTATATGCGTCTACTAAGATAAGTTCAAGGAATTGTGTCTTACTTTGCAGCCAAATCTGAAGTTTATGGCACAAGTGACCAACCTATGTGAGACAGTTAGTGAAACAATGCAACAGATGCAAGAGATGACTTCTGATAAAGTTTCAAGGGCCAAGCAATTGTTATGCAAGCTGTATACAACTTCTGATGAAGCTTGGAGCAGCATAGGTTTTGAAGATCGAACAACGATGGCTATGGGTGTAAAAATTCTCATTTCCATGCACAAGGTCGTCCAACATGTAGAAAAGTGTAGAGCTAGATTCAATCAAATTACCAGTGATGTAGGCAAAATTTTCCAACTTAACACAATGAGGCCTCCCATCGCCCTTCATCGCAGATTAGGTAGTAACAGGTGTCAAGCACATAATTGAAAGGATCGAGGAGAAGAAGTAGGATCTTTCTATTTTCCAATCCTTTGATTAGTCTCCGACCGTTGAAAACATTGAATAAATAGTACATCAACTAGCGCAACTCTTTTTCCAGCTTGAATTGGAGGTGAATGTATCTAGCAGATTTCCGTTTAAGGCAATTATCAATCTTAAGTTGGCACACAAAAAATTGTGTGCTCTCTAGGCGCTATCAAATGAGGTCTAGACCGACCTTCAAGCTACCCTCTCTCATCTCTTAGCAATAATGGTGGTGTTGAACTAAGGTTTTTGGTGTTCTTCATTCTATAGGCAAAATGTCCCTGTGAGTCACAAAATTGTAAACTTTTATTCACAAACTGCTATCCTTCACAGTTATCTTTTCCTTCATGGCTTTGCCTTCATCGTTATCACTAGTAGCTTTTCAAAATCTTCCATGTGGCCACCTATCAGAGCTTCATGTCATTCTGTGTTGCTTTGCCTCTGCTGAGTTGATCCCACTCAATGATTACCTTTTTCTTGGCATCTTCCATGTGGCTTCCTCTCAGAGCTTTTCACTGGGGCATCCCTCTTTCTTTTCCCAGACTCCATGTGTTTGAGGTGTGGTGTGTTTCTATGTGTCGGTTATCTAGGAGTTGCCACCTGTGCTGTTTTTCCTCCTTTACTACCACATTTTCTTCTTCACTGCCATGTGTTCACTGCTTCTACTGCATAGCCTTGTTTTCTCTTAGGATGAGTTTTCTAGTGTGCTATTGGGAAATCTTCCTATTTGGTGCCAACTTGAGGAGACCTGGGATGTTGATGTTATGCTAAGGATCTTTCTCTCTATGGATTTCATGTGGTGGGCTAGCTTATATAAGCAACCTTTATTCTCTTTCATTAGGTTGTTGTTGGATAGATTAGAAAAAACTTCCCGAGCACTAGGAATTGGCCTGTTGTAATATTTTCTATTGGACTTGTTGCAGACTATGCCAATCAATTCGACCTCTTTGTTTTTCATGCATTTGATAGAATATTAAGACTGTGCTTTCATTTTCCTATAGCGTATGGATGTCTATTTTTAGCTTTTGTAATCTCATAAAACTTAATAAAATGCAGACCATATTTTACTCTTGTGTGTTGGCCTATGTTGCGTTGGGTTATGCTATGTAATGAAATTATGTTCTTATGTTTGAAGAGTTTACTGAGATAATCTATTTGATAGATAGTAGATACTATTCGAGCATTTTCTTTCAGCACTGTGCTTAGTTATTACTCTCATGATTTTGGTGCACCGCCTTAGATAAGTTTTTACTATTACATGCAATCTTTCTAACCCTTTACCTCCCTCCATTAAAAACAAAGATCTGACTTCAATAAAATTGTGGAGGTCACTTAGCTAAGCACACAATTCCCCCAGTAGCTAAGTTTCCCATAAGTCTTCTCACCCTGCAAATTCTTGCGTCAACAGTTAATTAATTTAATGAAGAATTAGGAGATGTGACAATTTAGACTTAAATTTATGTAGTGATTTAAATCAAATTAAGAGGAAGGTTTTAATTAAATAAATGTTTTGATTTATTTAACCAAAAGGGATAATGCTAGATTAAATCAAATAAGGTTTAATTTATTCTATTTAATGAGAGTACTTTAGGGTTTTAACCAAATAAGATGAATTATTTAATTAAAGAGGGATTGAGGATTAATTAAATTAAACTAATTAATTTAATCAACAAGGGAGAAAGACCTAATTAAATAAATAATGATTTATCTAATTAAGAGATGAAAATGTGATGATAGGCTAATAGCATGATTCAGGACGAAGCAATGTTAGTAATCAAGATCAAGTGCATTGGTTAATTTTCCATGCCTACATTTCACCCCTCTTTGAAGCAATGTACTTATTGCATTGGTTCAAAGAAATAAATTGTTGTGATCAAAAGTCAAAATTTCTTGATTTTTCAAATGCCCCACTACTGCCCTGATGGAAGGATTATGCTGATATGTTGCCCCTCGAGAGATCAGACGAAAAAATTGATTTTTGGATGATCTCGCGAAAAAAGAGGACAAAGTGCCTAACAAGTCTAATAGTGCCCCACGATGTCGAAAAATGCGTTAAAATGCCAAAAAGATGCAACATGGCCATCAATTTGATAAAAAAAAGATTGGGGGACCAAAACCCTACCTAGATGGCCAAATTAGGTCAAAAAAACCCTTATTTGCAGGCTTAAATAGACCTTGAGGGGTCACTTTCAATACATTTGCATATTTAGCCTTTAAAATTTTCTACACTTTGAGCTCTGAGTCCTTATTGAGATGGCACAATGATAGCTTCCCAAGCACATGTCAGAGAGGGTACGAGTGCACCAATGGCTAGTCGGCGTAGGACTCGTGGTATGTATCCCCATCCTGACTTTTAATTTTCCATTTTACGTGCATTAAATAGGGTCAAAACCAAATTTAAGCTAAGAGGTGCTATATAGTGCCACTACAAATGCTCAGTCAGCACCGCGCAATCCTAAACTATGCCGCATATGAGAGTAGTGTCATGCAACATAGTTATGAGATTATGGTTCTTTGATAAAACTTAGCCACATGCGAAAATAGCAACACGCGACACAGTTAGGGGCTTAGGATTTGTCAAAGTCTATCGCGTAACTTAGTTTAGAACTTTACAAAGAGTGCCACATTTGTTGTTTCAAATGCAAAAATCCAATGTGATAGGTAGATTATTTTATGAGACTTGATACAATGGCTTCCCTTATGTAAGAGGATCTTGATATACATCACTCGAGGGAGCACAAGTGGTTGGTGCTCTGCAGATTGTAGGGTATGCATGTGTACCTTCAAGAGTAACTCGGTATTCTTGGCCTTTGGTTCATTGCGTACGTCCCTCCTTTATGGACACACTTGGGTAAGATGATAGCTTTGGCTGATCGATGGAAAAGTGAGACCTCTTCCTTCCATCTTCCTACTAGCGATGCCACCATCACTCTCAAGGATGTCTGGAATATTCTCCAATTGCCTATCCATGGAGCCAGAGTGATTTATGATCCAGAGGTTGGTAGGGAGGCCTGCTTTGATGTTATGGGTGTTGATGAGCTCATTCTTTCTAATGGACAGATTGACTTGGAGTGATACTGGGATAGACCACCCACCTACAAGTTGATCATTGTAGCTATCATTTCTGGTCTTGTGGCACCAAATTGGTGGGGCACAAATGTGTTTTTGCCAAGAGTGCTTTGCTTGGGGGCCAATGATGATGGCTTCCTTATACATGGATTTACATGATTTTGCATACCTAGACAACTAGGCTCTTGGGGCTGGAGTTACATTTTTGAATATCTAGGCATGGGTGCGGATTCCAATGCTTCTTCTAGATGTCACCTCAATTATTCTTGATATTGATGAAACCATTGTTTGGTAGTATGTTGGGGAAAAAATCCACTTCACTCATACTGGCACAGGTGGGATCTCCCATTGGTGATAGGTTCTTGATGAGATGAGAGAGTTCATTTGGAGGCCTTGGATGGGCATAGGCCCATGGTATGATGACATAGAGCAAATTTTATTTTCTCGAAAGGATAGACAGATGCAGGGCTGATAGCATGCCATGATAGAGCGCTACCTTCTACACAGGGTGGCTTGAAAGTTCAGCGAGATTCAGGATAGGCCGGCTGATCAGTATGTGGTGATCTTCACCCATAGTACTAGAGAGATAGCATGAGGCCAGCCCATCCTAACAGCTGAGGTGGTGTCCTCGTTCAGACAACTGGTGTCTAGGTTGTGGCCGTATGATTAGGGGTTGGTAGATGTAGGAGTGACCCAAGCATACGGAGCTTGGTTTAGGCCTTGATTGAGATTGACAGTTCTTGGTGTGACACTCCCACATCAAAGGTCTAGAGGCATATCAGCTGGCAAGGGCAGAGGACAGGGGGCAGAGGTGACAGAGATGGGGACGGGGATAGAGGAGGGGGTGGACCACCTCCTCAATAGACACCTCCTAAAGATTAGGCACAACAGGAACCTCCCTAGGTAGGGGTACAAGATAACCAGCCTAGAGATGGGGATAGGGCAATCCCGTAATAGCAGCCACCAAGGCAGCCAGATCATAGAGACACATTGATCCAATAGTTGCAGGGTTAGATTCATATATTGACTGCGCAGAGGGATCAGGCTCAGCAATAGGTTTTGACGATCACTACTGAGAGGGACCAATATTGATCCAAGAGGGATCAGGAGGTTGGTCAGTGAAGGTAGTTGGAGGGTATGATTGAATTATCCCAGGGTCAATCAATTTCTTTATGAGCCTACATAAAGGTAGTCAAAGAGGCTAAGTATTATCGACAGCATTATAGACAGGCAGTGCCAGCAACAGGCCAAGTGACATACTTCTCTCAACAGATAGGGATGAGGCCTCCAGAGGATCATGATGGGAGGTAGGTAGGAGAGGGGTGCAGCCAATAGGGCTAGCCCTTGATCACAGATAGTTTTCCATTTTTGATTCATGGGCTTCGATTATTGCCCATATTGTATCATGAATTTTGATGTACACTTGATTCGATTTTGTACCATGACAATTTTACATTTTGATGATATATATGAGATGGTCCTACTTATGAGATGTTCTATGATGTATGGTGTATGGATGTATTTTTATTTCCTATGTGCAATGAGATGTTTATGAAATGCTTCTATTTTATGCGCATGTGATATGATAAATGCTTCTATATGATGTGACGATGATTATGAATGCATTTCTTTTTGTATTTTTCTATGCATTTTGAATGTTAATTATATGCAAGTGATTTATGGATGTAAATGGTATGCTCATGATTTCCATTATCCTCTTAATGGTTTTTGCAATGTATTATGTTCAATGAATGTAATGCAATGATTTCTTAAGATGCTTACAATAAAAAATCTATATTATTCCTCATAACTTAAGATGATAATAATGCGAGATGATAGAATGTTGTATGATCTATATGATATGATTTGCACTTATGCTGATGATTTTATGGATGCAAATTGGATGGATTAGCAATGTTTTGATCAACTATCATGGTACCATATTAGTTTGGCAAGAAGATAGAATAAATAGATCCAACAAGTCATCAAGATGATGATGATTTTCTTACTAGGAGTCAGGATTTTCAGAGGGCCAATTAATCTATGTTTGATAACACACGTAGGTACGATGCATCAAGGTATAAAGGACCAGGATGGTGTGGTACCTAGTGTGATGGAATTTGAATTGAAATTAAGATAAGAGTATTCTTGTTCACACTTAGCATACGGAACCTTATTCAAGATGTAGTGTAGACATTCTCAACATCTCGGACCAAACATAGAAAAGCAAGCCTTCCTATGTCATCAAATAGATATCTAAAACATCCTCACCACAAACCGAACAAAGTGTGCATGACTAAGTTATTTTACAAGAGTAATCCACAAGCACAATAGAGAAAAAAGATAATGATTGTTGTCTCATTCCTTTCTCTCTAAACCTGTTTTGTTTAGGCATCATCGAGAGGTCCTTGAAATGAGTGCAAATAAGATAGGTCCCAAAAGACCAAGACAAAGTAAACAAACAAGCCCATGTTCTTCATACCACTAGCCAAGGATAAAATAAGGTGAGATACTTGATGCTTATGTCCATTGTGGGAAGGATTCATCTTAGGACTTGTTGTAATCAGGGTTTTGATGAGATTGATTGGGTGATAAGTTATTGATACTCTAAGTTGATCAACTTTCTTTCTTACTGACCTTGACTTGAGACTTTGATGATTAGGTTTTCACTTTTGAACCTACTAGAATTTCTTCTGAATGACTCACCAAAGGATGAAGATGATGATTGATTTATTGGGAATGATGATTATTATGGGTGAAATAGAGATGAAACAAATGCACCATTTTGGGTTTTTTCAAATATTTGGATTTTTTTTGGTGTTTTGAAAATATTTTGAGGTTGTTTTGATTTTTGGATTTTCTAGTGTTTTTGGTATTTTTGAGATTTATGATGAAGAGACTAACTTAAGACCTATCCTAGGTTTCTCGGGAGCTGATCCATAGATTAGCCTTGCCTACATTATATATGCAGAGACCACATAGTTTGACTAGTGACAGGCTTGACTCAATGATGAGATAGATGGGCAAACAAATTGCCAAATTGTGATGGACGCCTAAAGGAATGACCTAGGGTATCTTGGAAGTTGATCAAAGATCAACCTTTCCTACATTCAAGCTCAAAGACGACGTAGTTTGGACGATGACTCTATTTTGATTTTTTGGATTTTGACATGTTTTGGATTTTCAATAATTTTTTGATATTTTTGGATTTTTGATGGATTTTCTGAATGATCATGAGAATATACACGAATCTGATCCGATGAAGGTATATAAGCATGCCCCTAGTGTGATGTGATAGAATAATTTGATATAGGCAAGTCAAACTAACCTTGTGAATATGCCAAGTAGTATTATGGTGGAACAAGATACGAGCACAAGACCGGGCTATGGTACAGATGCGAATGGATGATGGAAGGATAAATGGAATGCAATGGATAAGTGAGTGCATGAAATAGGCTGTGAAGACCCTAGTGGATGGAGAGTGCTTTATTTATGTTTGGCACCTATTTTCTAGGTTTTCACGAAGGTACTTGTCCAAAGCACCACCGAAGTGGTTTTCATTAGAGGTTGATTTTTTTCTTTACTGTTTTCAATCCTTTTTCTGATTTTTTGTATTTTTGATTTTTTCTGGTCACCAAGATGCCTGTTTACCAAGTTTTCATCAGGGTGATTATTTTTCTTTACATTTTTTATTTTTATTTTTGTATTTTTTGGTTCTATACCTTGAAAGTTTTAGGCATAAAATTTTTTGAGATGAGAATTGTTCAGGGGCTCCTACAAAGGCTTTCCTTCTGGTGTTGATAGTTGATATGCCCTTGATTTATATCTTGTTGTGATGATGAAAGGTCCCAACCAATTGGGCTCAAGTTTGTCTTTTCTTTCTAGATTTGGCACATTCTTTTGGTTTTCTTTTAGCACAAGTTCGCCGACTTGGAAGGTCTGTCTCCTAATTTTCTTGTTGTAGCTACACTTTAGGAGGTTTTGATACACTTGTAGATGGTTGAGGGCATCCATACACCGTTCATCTAATAACTCCAACTCATTTAACCTTGAAACCCGATATTCCTCATCTATAATGAGGTTTTGTAGTGATATCCTTAATGATGTGAGCTCGATCTCGATTGGGAGGATGGCTTCTAATCCGTAGACCAGGGAGAATGGGCTGGCACCTGTTGGCATGCGAATAATGGTGTTGTAGGCCCATAAGGTGAGATTTAACTAAAGATGCCAGCTACGACCAAACTCATTGACTATTTTCTTAAGAATTTTCAGGATAGTTTTATTAGAGGCCTCTTCTTGGCCATTTCCTTGTGGATAGTAAGAAGTAGAAAAGCAATGCTAGATTTTGAATTTGTGGCATAGATCACGGACATCCTAATTTTTGAAAGGAATCCCATTATTGAAGATAATGTATTGAGGGACACTGTATCAGAAAATTATATAGTTCAGGATAAACTTGGATATCTACTTTCTAGTTATATAGGTCATGGGAATTTTTTCAACCCACTTTGTAAAATAATCCATAGTGGTGATGATGAATTTGTGGTCATTGGATGAGGTGGGTGTGATTTTTCCAATGAGATCTAGCCCCACTGTGAAAGGGCCAAGGTGTAACAATAGGATGAAGCTCTTGAGTTGGTCCATGAATAAGGTCTCCATGTTGCTATCACTATAAACAATTTCTAACAAATTCATACCTAGTTCTCAATAACTTCTTATCGAAGGTCATACCACTTGAGTGTGAACCTCAAGTTCCATGTATACCTCAATAAGAACAATCAGGGCTTCCTCAAGATTTAAGCAATTCAATAGGGTTATGTCAATGCTCCTATGATAAAGGGTTTCTCCTAGGATGACAAAATGCAAGGACCTTTTAACAAAGGCTCGTTTAAGGTTTGGGGTTATGTTAGCTAGGAGGACTCCTATTATTAAGTAGGTTTAGATTTCATGATACCAGGGATCACTGGGACCAATGAGTTTGCACACATATTCTTACTCTTGTACCTCAAATGTGGGTATGAGAAGCTTCTCTACCAAGAATTCATGTTTTGAGACATTGTGAGGGATATCCAGTAAGGATCCAATTATTACCATGGCATCATCTGCTATGTTGTTAGCCCTTAGTATCTGCTCAAAGGTGATATCGATGAATGATTCTTTAAGGATATCTACTAACTTCTTGTATGGTTTCAGCTTGTCATCCTTAGTTTGGTACTTGCCATTGAATTGGTTTATAATAAGATGTGAATCCCCATAAACCTTTAGTGCCATGATCCTCCACTGTGTTGCAATCTTGAGACCTATGGTTAAAGCCCCGTACTCTACAATGTTGTTAGTGCAAGGGAATACCAATTTATAGGATCTGGGTCTACAATCCCTCTATGGGGTGATGAAGAATACATTGGATCCTCATCCATGTTGTGTGTATGAACCATCAAAATATATTTTCCAATGATTGGCTATGCTGAGATTAAAGATGGATTCATTTGGAAAATATGATATGAGTGGAGCCTCTGCTAGTTGGTCTGCAATTGCCTGCCCCTTGATAGCCTTGCACTTCACATATTAAATATCATGTTCTGTCAATATCATAACCCAATTTTATGTTCATCCTATAAGAGTGACTTTAGAGAGCAGATATTTTAGTGGATCTATCTTTGCAATCAACTTGATTTGATGAGCCAACATGTAGTTGTAAGCATGGTATTAGGTGTAAAGCACAAAACACTTCTTAATATGAAATTATATCGTAGAAAAATCAAATTGAACTAATTCAAAACAATAATCTACTGAAAGCATCATATTGTTCTCTATCTCCAAAGATTTTTTAAATCACAATGGCTCTCAGATCATGAGGATACTATGATTGTTAAAATGATAATTCAAAGAACGAGATGGATGATAATGCAATGATATGGAGCTAAATGGATAATACTAGATGATAAATGAAATAAACTAGCATCAATTGATATGAAACAGATAATTGCAGCTACAAGAGGCAGCCATGGTATGAAAGCTTGATTGTTGGATATTGGATGCTTGATACTTGATGTGCTTGATGCTTGAATTCATGCAGAATGAGAATGCATAAGTTAGATTATTTGGATCCTTTTCTTGGTTCAATGAGGTTGTATTTATAGATTTCCTGGCTGTAGAAATGCACAGGGAAGGAATTAAGAGGTTTGGATTCAATCTAGAGGATTGAATGGTGAAAGGTGGAGGATATTGAGAGAATTTTAGTGATTGTCTCTACCCATGAAAACACCAGGCAAGAGAAGAGGAAAGATTGATGGAGGAGGATTGAGAGAAGAATTTGGAATTTGTCTCCAATTTGTCTCCAAAACTTCCCATGAAGTTTCAAAGCATTACTTGTGACATATTTTAGATAAAAATTAGACATAGGATATCTAATTCATTTTTGAGGAAATGTAGATGGAATATTCCTTGTGCTTGAATTCAAATATTGTTGATTTATTTAAACTAGCAAAAAGAGGAATAAATAATTTAATAAAATGAACTATAGAAGTTGTTTATTAAATTAAATAGAAGAATAATGGTAATCAATTAATAAAGCATTTGATCTTTATTTAATTAATGTAAGATTAATGTGATAGAATAAAGTAGGGATTTGATAATTAAATAAAACAAAGTATTTAATTTTGTTTATTTAATTAAGATGAATTTAAATGTGAACTATATAAATAAATATTTTTATTTATTCAATAGTAGAGGAAATTAGGATAATTAATCAAATAATTTGTATTTAATTAATCGGATGCTCCAGACCAATTTTAGGTGTATACATTTTGCCCCTCTTCGAAGTGATGTGTTTACGCATTGCTTCGAAGAAAATTTTGCTGCTACTACCAGGATCGATGATAAAGAAAATAATTTTGTATGCCCCAGACATTGATTTTCAGATGATTGCCGATAATATGCCCCCTCGGGAGATAAATTAATGAGTTTTAGATTTTTTATTTTTTATTTGGATTTTTATGATTTTCTAATGATTTGATGATGATTCGATGATGAAATAATTTATCTCTTGGTATAGAATATTGATTCTGCTAGATGATAAAATGTTACCTTGCTTTGCCTTCTTGTGTTTGATGATTTTTTATCGTGTCAGCCTTTGATTTGATATTGATTGTTTATCCTAATAGATTAGAAGATTATTGATCTCATGATAGGTGAGATTCAATGATTGATTAATGATTGATTTCATGATAGGTGAGGATCAATGACAAATTGATGATTGACCTCATGATAGGCGAGGATCAATGATAGATTGATGATTAACCTCATGATAGGTGAGGATCAATGATAGATTGATGATTGACCTCATGATAGGTGATGATCAATGATAGATTGATGATTGACCTCATGATAGGCGAGGATCAATGATAGATTAATGATTGACCTCATGATAGGTGAGGATCAATGATAGATTGATTGATTTACCTCATGATAGGTGAGGTTCAATGATATTCGCTCATGAGATTTGATCAAAGTCTCACTAGAGCTGATTAGATTGATAAGTTGATTGATTTTTGATTGATTATAGGAGGATTTTAGAGTTTTTCCCAAAGATGTGGGACTTGATTCCACATCTAGAATAGGTTGATATAGATATCATTAATCGATGTGAAAAATCTTATAATGCAGGTGCAAAACTAATATGAATGCAGTTTAATTTTATCATGCAACTATATGCAAACTATTATCATTTTAACAATAATTTTGTGCTTTTTTGTCATCATAGAGCTTTGTTGGATGTTGAAATTGAGTACAAGCGTCAATGGTATATGTTAGACCAATGACGACCTGAGTACTACTTTCATGATTTTTGATATTGCAAGCGAACACAAGCATCAAGGTATAATTGAACCGAGATGACCTGAGCATTCATTGCATAAACAGGCAGTGATTAATCATTTCAATGTGAATTATGAATGTCATCGGTGATACATTTGCATAGCACATCCCCTGGAAATTGATACATTCATATGATTAACTTAGAGACATTAGACAATAAAAATATCATTCTCCTTCCTTGCTTCTCTAGTCCAATACATCATCGAGTTGCTCCAAAGAAATGATAGCAATGATCAAAATGCAACATGTTCAACTTTTTCTTAAAGTATTTCAATCATTATTCAAATTAGATCATCCATCCTAATTTTGTGATGTTTTTGTGATTTTTGACTGAATTTTTGACATGTTTTTGGATTTTTGATTTAATTTTGACATTTTTTTGGATTTTTTGATTGATTTTTGACATGTTTTTGGATTTTTGACTAATTTTTGACATGTTTTTGGAGTTTTGACTGAATTTTGACATTTTTTTGGAATTTTTGACTTATTTTTGACATGTTTTTGGATTTTTGATTGATTTTTGACATGTTTTTTGGATTTTTGATATGATACGAATGTTCGAAGTGTTTTGATAGTGATTGATGTTTGCACTTCGATCATTGTTTTTGTTGTGTTTTTCCTAAGCTCGTTGTTTTATTACCCCCAATGATTTTAGTATTTTTCCCCCAAGCTACGGTGAGACATGACCACATTGTAATGATATGTTCTTGAGATTTTATTGCACCTTTTTTCAAATTTTATGTTTTTTTTTGTATTTTTGAGGATATTTTAAGATGAAATGAGATGATATGGTTGATTGAAGGAACAAGATGCCCGACAATAGGGGTAATGCAACCACGGATAATTGATAGATCAAAATGAAAGTTTCACTACAAAACATGTCACACAAGCAACATATCTCTTGTCAAAAGATGATAATGGTATGATTGATTAAGATGCCAGGAATGATCGATTCCATAAGACATGATGATGATAAGATTGATGATTGATTGGAAAAAGATATGAGGATTAGATAATGTTTTGTAGCTAGGCTTAAATATGATTTGTATGATAAGGTTTGAGGTTGAAAAGAGACATGATGACATGGATTTTGATATGCTAGAAGATATGGAATGGAAGAAAGCGAGGAAAAAAATGATGAATGGAGATGATCAAGATTAACTAGATAAGATACAAACACAAGGCCAAAGTATTTTTCTCCTATTCCTCATCAAGACTAAGGAAAGGAAGAAAGGATGTATTTAGTAAGAATGATGGAATATGGATAAGATAAAAGATATGGTATGGAAGATATGGATAAAGCATATAGGATAAGATATATGATGTTCAAGAAGATCCTTAACCTTGTCAAGATCAAAGGTAGATATGTAAGGAATGAGCATAGAAAGTGTAGACATGGAAAATGTACATTCTCGATCTGACACACTTGATCTTGATTAATAACGAAATTTCCTCCTAAACCACACTCTCAACATTTCAACATAATTATATCCCTTAATCTAATGAATCGTCATTTATCTGATTAAGTCTATCACCTCCTTTGATTAACTTAATCAATTTAATTTAATTAACCTTACATTTTTGTTTAATTAAATAAATAATTTTATTTGATTAAATTCTCTAAAGTCCTCTTATTAAATTAAATAAATTAAACCTTATTTGATTTAATCTAATATTGCCCTCCTCAGTTAAATAAATCAAATCATTTATTTAATAAACCATTTCCTCTCAATTCTGATTTAAATTAATTCATCTATTTAAGTCTAAATTGTCACATCACCTAATTCTTCATTAAATTAATCAAATCCATGATTAACTTAATCCTTCTCACTAAAATCCTCTAGAGAATGCAAGTTGCACAATAAATCAAATACTTTGATTTATTAATTCTTCTATTTTCCCTCACAAAGCATCAAAAAGGAATATTCCCTCATTTGAATTCAAAAAGGTCAAGTGGACTTGGTCCTTCCAACAAGGCATTTAAAGCCTCTTACATGTCCTTGACCTTGAGCCAAGTGACACTAACTTCATTCCTTTTCCCTCTTCAACATGTCATTTCTCAAATTTGAAATGCCACCTAATTGCATTTATTGGCACATTGGCCAAAACTTGCACATTCCTCATCCAATCACATTTGGACAAGTGCCACAATGCCATTGGACTATCTTTTGTCCCACATTGCTTATTTCCACTATCTCTTCCAAGATTTGAATCTATAAATTGGAGATCCTTTTCCTCAATCTTCATCCACAACTTACATCCAAAGTTACTCTCTTCAATTGAGAACTAATTTTACTCATCTCATCTATACACTCACATCATTTTCATATTTGCATCAAGGTTATGCTCAAATCTCCTTGGAGATTTGACCATTTCTTCATCAATCTACATTGCAACCATAGGAATTGGGAAAGGGCCAATTGCAACACATCATTGGCACCAATTCCCCCATAAGATCATCAACTTGTTGGCTTAATTAGGATTTTATTCAAGTTTTTTGCTTTATGTTCTTCATTTTCCTAATTTTAGCTTAAATAGGTGGATTTTATGGGGAATCCTTCAAATCTTTACATGCATTTTGATCTAACACTAACAATGTTTGTTGTCATTATGCTTTTGCAGGTTTAGGGGTTCACATTTTGGCACTAGAATGAGGGAAAATCTCGAGTTCAAATCACATTTTTTGTTGAAAATTTCATTGTTTTCTATTTTTTTTTGCTGGTTATAGGTTCGCGGCACTGTATTACACTGCTTACAGAGGTGTGGCACTATATTGCACCACCTAAAACTCAAACTCCGCCGCACCCGCAAACTCCACCACACCCAGAGAACCGCGTGGTGCTATATAGCACTGCACCTGTTCCAAACAACACTGTGCGGCACTGTTTAGCACTGCACCTATTCCAAATAGCATCGCACGATGCTATTTAGCACTGCATCTATTCCAAACATCGCCAAAATTGCAAACAACACTGCAAATGATTTTTTTTTTTTCACCCAATTTTTAGATGGCTATATCTTGGTCATTTTTTAGTCTTTTTCGAAGCTTTTTTTTTTTTGAAATGGGGTAGAATTTCATAAGCTATCCAATGGTGTAGGTGTTTCTCAACTTTGATAGAGTTAAAATTTTCAAACTTTCTCCTAATGTCAAAACACCATGAAACTTGGTCTAAGTTTTAGGGTTTATATGATTAATATTTTATCTAACCCTCATATCTTCTTATTTCTGGATTTTATATGACATTTGAAGCTTGTATTGTAGGTTTTAAAGGATCATGGAGCATGGAAATGAAAGAATAAAAAATTATCACATGATTGTAACAAGTGTTTTTTAACACTTTGGGAGAAATTATAATCCCTTTCCAAGGATTTGTTTACTTTCATGCTCTTAGGATACTAAAATTTCTTTTGGGATTTAAAAGGAACAATACAAATGTTGCTTTCAAATTTTGCAAACAAAAGACTTAAAAATTACCTTAGACAAATATACTAGATTTTGTTTAAAGGTTAATAAATTGAACAAGGAAAACTCACACTTCATTTGGTGCTTAAAAAAAAGTCATCATTGCTTTGAGGTTTAAAATGAACAAATGTTTTCCATGTTTTGCAATATTTTTTACAAGTTAATATCATTCAAAATGTGTATGCACTTCTCTCATGCTTCATTGCGATCTTGAGAATCAAAAACATTTTGGTGATATTAGGTTGTTAAAAAAATTGCCTCCACATTTCTATTTGGGCACTTAAAAATGAACAAAACATGCGAGTGCGAATAAAACTTATTGTGAGTGTTCTCCTTTTGTTTATAAACAAAGGTTGACCGAACTATGAATAATGTTTGTTCGCTATTGTTTATCTTAGAGGGCTTGCCTTGTGGGAAAAAGTAATCACCCAAGGGAACAACCCAACCGGGAACACGCTAAAGCCAAGCGACTTCCACTCGGGATATCAGTGTGGATATTGGAACAAAGGCCAATATAACAAGGATTATTCCGACGAGATGGACAGCAATGGACTCACGCTGATGTTGGATAATCCCCCACGAACGGAATGCCCAAATTAGAACCCTTTGTTTAGAAAAAATCCAAAACCTTGTCTATCTTGTTGGTGCAAAAGGTCATGTCCTTTGAAGCCGCCCCATGTTATACATGTGGTCTTGTTGTGGAAATTGATAGTATGCCATGGGAGATTCATGGGTACTAATGCTTGGCTGACCTAAATAAGTGAGTGTCGTGGAGGGGAGCCAGTGTGGTCAAGCATTTAGCCATTCGCACAAGGTATGTGCAGTTGGATTTATCCAAGTGGGAACCCAACAAGATATTGCCTCATCATCCTAGGAGTGTAAAAGTACTTGGAAGAAATACCTTGCTTGGTCCTCAAAAAACTTGAAAACAAACATTCACAAGACCTTCAAATTTCAAACCCCTTGGAGGAAACAAATACCTTTGATGAATTTAGGCACTCTTGCTTTCCCTAGGGATCATACTCCTAGAGGTTTCTTAGTGCACAAATTCTACTATCATTTGTTTTCAACAAGGTTAAACATAAGGAAATTTTTCCCTATTTTCCTCAATTTCCACACAATGGACCTTGTGGGATGAGAACGAAAGTGAGACATTAGACACATAGTTTGAAAAGCACAATCAAGAAAGTGTGTATGGTAAAAGGAATTGAACTTAAGCAAGATAAAAGACAAATTGATTCACATGTATTTGTTCTCTTTTGGGTCATTTGGTTTCCATGCAGACATTGGTCTTTTGGTTTGAATTGCTTATAGGGAAAAGCATATTCTTCATCACCTTGGTCTTGTAAGTAAGTCCTCTTAGGTTCATCTAGGATCAAAATCATCACTTCACCCATTTCAAACATCAATCAAATCCCATCTCACCAAAAAAATTTGGAACTTTGCAAAACCACTTATGCTAGCCTTTTGGAAAATCAAAATCACCTTGTTTGACTTAATGCACCTAGTCAAATTATCAATCTTCTTGAACAAATTTGCCTCTAGGATAACACAACTTCTTGAGTTCTACTAGTTCATGATCACTTTCATTGGCTTAACACACTTAGCCAATTCATTCTCCTATGCGAGTTTTCCCTAGGATAACACAACTTCCTAGGGTTTACAAGTTCACCATTATCTTGTTTGGCTTAACGCACTTAGTCAAACTATCAACCAATCAAAATCAAATTGAACCAACTCCTAAAGTCTAGCATTGATCCAAAGTTTCTAAAAGTTCACAGCACCCATATCATTCACCCCTTTCATCCTTCATCTCATCATTGATCCCAATCACCTTAGATGTTGACTCTTGCAACAAGTTCAAAACACAAGAGGGACATGGAATTTAAAATTGATTCATCCATCATGAGCAATCCAAATCATCCAAACTATCCAAGACTCACAATTGATTATAAAAACTCACATTTATTCAATTCAAACATGGAATCGTTATCTTCTCCAAACCTTGAAAGTACAACGAATGTGAGTATGCCCAATCCAAAGTTTGGAAAACCTTTCCCAATGGTAGATTTAAATCCAAGTCCAAATTTGCATATCTATCAACCAAATGCTCAATGCATGAGTTTTCCAAACAACATTATCCCACCAAATGCATAAATGCCAAGTGCAACTTTACCAAACATGACCATTTCAAATCCATACTTGGTGAATTATGGGATAGACATGATTAAAAATCAAACCAATGTTGTTCAAAATCCAAGCAATATGTTGACAACTCCATATGTTGATTCAAGTCAAGGTAACACCATGCAAAATCAAAGTTACCTAAATCAAGGAAATATGATTCTCAACCACAAAAATGCTCAAAGTCAGCCTATAATGCCGAATCAAAACATCATACCAAATCATCCCATTTTTCCATCAGTATCACAATAGTAGGTGGCAACCATCCAAGCAATCCCAAAAAATAACATCATCCCCAACCCACCACCACCACCACCACCACCACCACCGTCGCCACCAAAACAAAACATGACAAATTCATTCTCCATCATGTTGGAAGATGCCCACCAAAAGGCACTCCAGAAACAACAAGCTACACAAGCTCAAACCCAAGCACAAGCTCAAGCCCAAGTGCAAGCACAAGCAAAAACACAAGAGAAACCACAATTTAGGGCATTATTGCAAGCAATCCATCAACAAGCAGCTCAACAGTAAGCCCAACAACAAGCATTGTTGGAACAATAGCAGCATGACCAACAACAAGCGTTGTTGGCTCAACAAAAAATACACGCCTCACTCCAACAACAGATCTTGCAACAGATTAATAGCACAATCATTCAAAATGATGATCAAGATCCTTTGACCAATGATAATGTTGAAAATGTCTCTACATTACCTAATGAGTTAGAGGACATATCTCAAGATTTTTCCCCAAAGCATGATGAACATCTTTCGTCAAGGTCTAGCAATGATCCTTTCTAAAACATATGGACATCTTTTGATCTCATAACATTTGAGAAACTTCCTATGCCTACTAAAGATATCCAAGAAAGCAATCCATTCTTTGAAATTGACCCATGTCAAGAACTTGATCCAAAGCATGTCGAAAGCAATTCTGAAATCATTCAAGATCGAGAATTTGCATCCCCAAGCTACTACAATGATATAATGTACACTCTCCTATCCATACAAGATGACCACATCCACATAGCACATACTCCTCCATCTACCCACAAGATGGTTTCTTTGGATGGACACATAGATGATCTTCATTCAAAATAAGATTCTCATACTCTTGAAATAATTACCAAGGAACAAGAGTCTCATATTCTTAACATTTGTACACAAGACCAAGATGTAGAAATATCTTGTGAAAACATATCAGAAGCAAATCACGAAGAAGGCTCCTACATAAGTCATGAATTAGAAACATCATGTGAAAGCATATCAAGAATGAATCATGAGGAATAATTTTGTATGGACATTGAAGCATCAACACTTCTTGAAGAAGCACTACAATCTGATATCTCACAAGATCAAGCTAAAGATATCAATTAGGCATTCATACCACATATGGAGGATCCCATCACTCATAAAGTTGGATCACTCACCTTTGTAAGGGAAAATCATCTTATCAATGAAAGAGCTATGACCTTTGAAGATCCACCACAGAGCAGAAAAGGATTAGCACCTTGTTTCCAAGGTAAATCTTATCCTATTGCAGAGAAGTTTTTTCAGTAGATGAATTATCAAGGCAAAGGATTAGGTCTACATGAACAAGGTATCATTGAACCAGTGCAAATTGTTGGCAACCCTAAGCATCAAGGCCTTGGTTATTCGACAATCAAGGGATCTCAACATATCAGTAATACTTCCACAAAACTGTGGGCAACTTTGTTTCGAGCAAACATCAACATAGGGAGCACGAAGAATCCTTATGATGAAACCAATGCCAATACTACAACCAGCCACATCATGAATCTTCATCCACCCATCACCCCATCCACAAATTGGGACCAACATCAAAAGAAAGACTTGAATCGAAGCATGAAGAATGTTATCAAAGAAAAAGAAGCTAAGAATCATAAAGGACAAATCAAATACATATGGATACCAAAGAATACAAAGAATGACTATCCCTATCAAACTCTGTTAGTCAAAGAAACTATGGGGAAAAATAAAAAAGGGAAAAGTGTCCATCAAAGATCTCCACAAAAAAAAAAGCATGCTTCTCAAGCGATGTACAAAGTGTATCAAGCTATTGGTCCTAATTCCATGCACACTTCCATATCCACCCATCATTGCTCATCTTCTCAAGTTTGGAGAGTCAAAGGCTCCAAACTGTCAACCAATCCACCTTTTATTCCTAAACAAACTCCACCATCCATGCCTCCATGCATGATATCCAATTCTCACATTGACCATGTATTGGCAGCAACCCTTCATCGTAAGGATTCAGAAGGCACTCTATCATGATTTTCGCACAAAGATAAAGTTAACACCGGTATCAGCAAAGCAAATCAGGGATATCAAAAGTTGCATTCAAGTGCATGTGTCTTGGCAAAGCAGCTTCTTCAAATAGGATATTGATGGCACATTATGAAAGAAGCATCAACATCAGCACCACCAGGTGGTTCAGCATCAGCTTAAAATCTTGCAAAAAATACAAAAAAATAAGAAAAATGCCCTGAAAAAATGGTCACCTTGATGAAAACCTAGCAAACAAGCATCTTGGCAACAACAAAAACAATAAAAAAATCCAAAAATCCAAAAAATTAGAAAAAGGATTGAAAACAGTAAAGAAAAAAATCATCCTCTAGTGAAAACCACTCCTGTGGCGCTTTAGACAGGTACCATGATGAAAACCTGGCAAACAGGCGTCATGTGTAGAATCGAGCATCTATATGTGCTAGTTCAAAAGAAAGCATCTTATTTCATCCATAATAAAGCCAACATAAATTTGTTCATCCATGAACCTTTTATCCAACCCATTTCCATCTATCTACCTTAGCTAGATCTTGATGAAGGTTTGGTGCACACTTTACACTTGCTTGTGGTAAACATCTTGACATGGGTCATTTTTATTGATCCCATCCTATCCAACATTATCTGAGCCTTGAAGAATTATCTGAGTGAGCATTCCTCTATTTGAACACCCTTATCTTATCGCAAGATAATCCATATCCATTCATCCAAACATCCACCCATGGCATTCCCTGCATTGCTAGACACTAGGGGTAGATATTTGCATCTTGCTTCAAGAATAAATCTTGATATATCATCCAACTTATGTGGTGATCCAAACATTGGCAAATGTGAAATCAAACTAGTCAAAGTATTTGCAAGACAAAAATCCCAAATCACTAGCCCATGGCATATTTTGACAAGAAGACGTTCCTTATCAAGCTTTATCTTTCATCGAACATTGATCCAACAATTCATATCAGTTTCATCTAATGTGTATCGTCAGCATCACATCAAAATCATCAAAATAATTTTGTTCCAAGTCAAGCTTCATCAATCTTGATCAATCAAATCCAATCAATCATCACCTTGTTTGACTTAACACACTTAGTCAAACAATCACCTTGTGCATGAGTTTACTCTAGGATAACACAACTTCATTGGGTTTACACATTCATTATTGCCTTTATTTGGCTTAACACACTTAGCCAAATTATCAAATCCATAATCACCTTGTTTGACTTAACACACTTAGTCAAACCATCCTTTTTGTACAAGTTTACTCTGGGATAACACAACTTCCTGGAGTTTACAAGTGCATTACCAGTTTTGTTTGACTTAACACACTTAGTCAAACTATCAATCCGTCAGTTCAATTGATCAACATTAATCTTGGTTTTCAACAAAATCTCAAAACAAAGCACTGATATCATTACATATCCACCTCCAAATTGTCAAATATCATGTGAAAAATCCAAAAACATGTCAAAATATCAAAAAATCTTCAAAAAATTCATCATTAAGTCTTGTCAAGTCTGTCACCTTGTCGAACTACATCGTCTTTGAGCTTGAACATAGGCAAGGTTGATCTTTGATCATCCCCCGAGATAGTTTGGGTCAGTCCTTAAGTGTTTGTCGCAATAAAATGGCAATCTGTTTGTCCATCTTATCATCATCAAGTTTTTTGTCATCGAAACTACATCATCTCTGAGCTTAAACATAGGAAAGGCCATCCTTTATCGGCCCCCAAGACACAAAATCCAAAAACATTGAAAAATGTGAAAATACCAAAAACAGCCTCAAAACATTTAAAAAACCCAAAATGGTGCATCCATTTCATCTTGCTTCCACCGTGACCATCTCACTCAAAATAAATCAGTCATCACTTTCACCCTTTGGTGAGTCAGTCAAAAGCAAGTCTAGTAGGTTTAAAAGTGAGCACCCTAATCGTCAAATTCTCGAAAGTCTAGAGCAGTAAGCAAGCAAGTTGGTCAACTCGAAGTATCAATAGCTTATCACCCAAATCAGTCTCACCAAAACCCTGATCACTACATGTCCTAGGATGAAGCTTTCCTGTGATGGACATAAGCATCAGGTACCCCTCACAGTAGTTAGTCTTGGCTAGCGGTACGAAAAACATTAGCTTGTTTTCTTACTTTATCTTGGTCTTTTAGACTTATCTTATGTTACACTCATTTCAAGGACCTCTCGAGGATGCCTAGACAAAATAGGTTTAGATAGAAAGGAATGGGGCAATGATCATTATCTTTTTATCTTCTATGCTTGTGGGATATGCTTGTAAAATAACTTAGTTGTACATGTTTTGTTCGATTTGTAGGGAGGATATTTTAGGTATCTTGTTGACCACATAGGAAAGCTTGCTTTCTTGTGTTTTGGCTTGAGATATTTAGAATGTCTGAACTATATCCTAAATGAAGTATATATGCTAAGTGTGAACAAGAATATTCCTATCTGATTGTCGAGTCAAAGTCCATCACACTAGGTACAATGCCATCCTGGTCCTTTATACCTTGATGCATCATACCTATGTGTGTTATCAAACATAAAGGAATTGGCCCTTTGAAAATCCCAACTCCTAGTAAGCAATACATCATCATCATCGATAATAATGTGAACTTGTGTGGATCCTCCTTCCATCCATCTTATTCTTCTTATTTTTCTATCTTTACTAACATTTTTATCTAAATTCGGTGTGTTTTATCAAAATATACATGAGGCTACCCATGGCCGATGACTGTGTATACATCATCAAAATTGTCTACATCAAATAATTATTGTTCATCCTTTGATCAATAGAACCACTCCTCTCACATTTTATCACGATCTTGATTGGAAAATTGAAAATTTCCACTTGATCTCTCGAGGGGGCAGTATACCAACGTAATCCTTTCATTGGGGCAATAGTGGGGCATTTGAAAAATCAAGAAATTTTGAACTTTGATCACAATAGTTTATTCTTTGAATCAATGCAACAAGTACATTGCTTCAAAGAGGGGCAAAATGTAGACATGGAAAATGTACATTCTCAATCCGACACACTTGATCTTGATTAATAACGACATTTCCTCCTAAACCACACTCTCAGCATTTCATCATAATTCTATCCCTTAATCTAATGAATCATCATTTATCTGATTAAGTCTATCACCTCCTTTGATTAAATTAATCAATTTAATATAATTAACCTTACATTTATGTTTAATTAAATTAATCATTTTATTTGATTAAATTCTCTAAAGTCTTCTTATTAAATTAAATAAATTAAACCTTATTTGATTTAATCTAATACTGCCCTCCTCAGTTAAATAAATCAAATCATTTATTTAATAAATCATTTCCTCTCAATTCTGATTTAAATTAATTCATCTATTTAAGTCTAAATTTTCACATCACCTAATTCTTCATTAAATTAATCAAATCCATGATTAACTTAATCCTTCTCACTAAAATCCTCTAGAGAATGCAAGTTGCACAATAAATCAAATACTTTGATTTATTAATTCTTCTATTTTCCCTCACAAAGCATCAAAAAGGAATATTCCCTCATTTGAATTCAAAAAGGTCAAGTGGACTTGGTCCTTCCAACAAGGCATTTAAAGCCTCTTACATGTCCTTGACCTTGAGCCAAGTGACATTAACTTCATTCCTTTTCTCTCTTCAACATGTCATTTCTCAAATTTGAAATGCCACCTAATTGCATTTATTGGCACATTGGCCAAAACTTGCACATTCCTCATCCAATCACATTTGGACAAGTGGCATAATGCCATTGGACTATTTTTTGTCCCACATTGCTTATTTCCACTATCTCTTCCAAGATTTGAATCTATAAATTGGAGATCCTTCTCCTCAATCTTCATCCACAACTTACATGCAAAGTTACTCTCTTCAATTGAGAACTAATTTTGCTCATCTCATCTATACACTCACATCATTTTCATATTTGTATCAAGGTTGTGCTCAAATCTCCTTGGAGATTTTACCATTTCTTCATCAATCTACATTGCAACCATAGGAATTGGGAAAGGGCCAATTGCAACACATCATTGGCACCAATTCCCCCATAAGATCATCAACTTGTTGGCTTAATTAGGATTTTATTCAAGTTTTTTGCTTTATGTTCTTCATTTTCCTAATTTTAGCTTAAATAGGTGGATTTTATGGGGAATCCTTCAAATCTTTACATGCATTTTGATCTAACACTAACAATGTGTGTTGTCATTGTGCTTTTGTAGGTTTAGGGGTTCACGGAAAGCATAATGACCATAAATGATAAGATGGATGAAACTTGTTCTTAAGTGTAGAGTGCAAGAGGAATATGGAAGATAGGATATGGATGATAGGGAAATGGAGGAAGGACTTAAGCATCAAGTTTCACAACAAAATATCCCTCTAATAAACCATGGCAATGGGAATTAGATACCTAAATGTTGGTAGATTAATGATATGATGGAAGAATCTAAGGACTTATGCAAAGGTTTGGATTAAAGGAGAATGATTGGGGATGAATGTTGGATAATGGATAGGAGTTTGGAAGGCTTGTTGATGGATAGATGGAAAGGATGGAAAGATCAACATTGGCACACACCTTGAAGGGTGGTGGAGTGATGGAGGAAAAATGGATTTGGAAGGTGATAGGTTATTAGATGGAAAATTGGAGGAAGCTTTTGGATTAGAAAATTTGGATGCCAATTTATATTTTATTGCTTCTATGAGACTTTTAGGAATCCACATTATTTTTGACTTTGATTTCTTTTATGGGCCTTTGCGGCATTTCACATTTTTCTTTTTGATTTATGGACCTTTGTGGTCTTTGAAAATTTCCTTTTTGCTTTGATGGGCCTTTGTGGCATTTTGAAATTTTAGTTTGATTTATGGACCTTTGTGGTCTTTGAGATTTTTTCTTTGATGGGCCTTTGTGGCCTTTTGAAAATTTCTTCTGATTTTGGATCAATTTTTCTTTTATTTTTGCATGTCTCTTCGAGGAGACATGTTGATCCTTTGATACTTGTGGATTTTGATATAGAAGCTTTTGATATTTGGCACCCAAATTTCTTCCAAGAGCAATGGGAGGGGTGGATTGAGATGAATTATATGTAGGTATTATGGATGAGTTAATGTGGGTAGAATTTTGAAAGGGTTTCAAGGATGTGTGCCTTTGTTGTTCTTGAGAAATAGGATACGGACCTAGGATAGAGGGAAGGTTTGATGGACTAGGATGAAGACCTAGGATAGATGGTATGTTTGGTGGATTAGGATGATGACCTAAGATAGATGGTAGGTTTGAGTAACTAGCACAATTAGGTGTATAACCAAGTCCATAATGATATGGGTTTCTTTGAACAAAAGGGGTTATAGGATACCTTGTTCATAAAGGCCTAATCCTTTTCCTTTGTAATTCATACTTTGACACATTTTTTTACCAATGGGATATGTTTTGTTTGTGAAACAAGATGTGAGCCCATTTTGGGGAGGATATGAAATGGATGAGAGGATAGGTGTTGGAAGTAAACCAGAATGGATAAAAGTGGAGGATCCGAATTTATAGGTGTGGGGTTCATGGATACCTTGAATAGGTGTGATAGGTTCTTGACATGGGGATGATGGGGTGTTTTGGTCTTGATTTGGAAAGGAATTATGAAGTGGTATGAAAGGCATATCTTGATCATGAGAATGATGAACATCTTCATGGGATGAAAGGGTATCCTTGAATGGAAGCATATCTTGACCTTGATGAGGAAGGGAATTATGAGATTGTGTAGAAAGCATGTCTTGATCATCAGTTGGTAAGACATCATTAGATAGGATGGAAGAAATATCATGCTCTTGTGATGTAATAGAATCATGAGATGGTATGGATTGATGAGATGATATGGAAGAAGAACCTGGAAGGATACTTGTCGCTTGAGATGGAAGGGAATCATCATAAGATTCTTGAGAAATGGGATCTTGATCAAATATTGGAAGAATTTGTGGAATTTTGATAGTGGAAAGAATATTTTGATCTTGATGTTTAGGGGATTCTATGCTAGCATGCTTTGGATTGAGAGATTGACATGAATCATTGGATGTTGAAGATATGATAGAAGAGGATGATTTAGCTTGAGTGAAAGAATCTTGAGGTTTATTTTGGCTTATTGTGGATGGAGATAAATGTATGACATGATAGGATTGCTCAATATCATTTGTGTTTGAGGAATTAGATTTTGGCTTATGGATCTTTTGTAAAAATTCAAAGACATCGAACTTGGATGATGTAGTTTTTGGTGGAGAGGGTGTCGTGTCAAGATTTTTTTTAGAGGAATAAGCAAAAATGTTTGGCAAAAAATATCTCTTTGTGGTTCTTTCCCTTTGCACATCCCAGATTTGTTGTTGAAGGTTTTTCAGTTGATGAGCTAGAGCATTCAATTTATCCTCATCTATTTTGGCCATGGTGGTTTGAGTTTAAATTTCTTGTTCTTTGGATTTTAGTCTTCGTGACCTTGTTAAAATGGACATATGAAAATTTATTATTTTCAATAAAATTTTGATCTTAGTTTGGTAAAGTGTCAAGGATATTAACTTAAGTCAAATAGAATGATAGATTCTATTGATTAGACTAAGTTGATAAGTTTGATTATAGGGTTTCGTTTCTTTGATTTAGGATGATTGATCCTGAAACTTAACTTACTAATCAAATGTGTTTGATTGAGACACTTTTGGATGGTAGATCTTGGTTTGATTTGAACAAATTCAATTGTAAAGTTCAATTTATGCAAGTTTAAGACTCTGTTTTGATTTAAGAAAGTTTATGTTCGGATAAAAATCCAAATTTTGATGTTAACTACCTGACAGGGGATTCCAATACCATTATGTTTTCTTGTTTTCTTTGTGTTTTTCAAGATGATATGATATGAATTAATGTTTTGAAAACACAACAAGCATTTGTAAAATAGTTGTTTCTTTAAGATCTAGAGTCTAAAAAACAAGTGTATGTTTAAGAATCAAAACATGATCCTTCTTGATTTTCACTAGTTTTTGAAAAAGAATAAACTTCAAGCAGACTCACTCTTAAGATCAAAAGGGTCATCATTATACTCACAACCCACATCTTGAAAATGTGTCAATGCACACAGTCGTGTCACCCCCTAGAGGGCACTCATGTTTTTGTCGTTTCCAGGCGTGTATTCATAATTGGATTTATCGTCCTCTGAGCAAACGGTCCTTGAAAATTATATGGTGAGTGTCTTGGGGGTAGATTCTTCCTTCCCCTTGCACTGTGAGTATGACAATGTTTGGATACTGACTCGGCGGGATACTACTCCATGGTTTGTAGATAGGGCTTTCGTGTGGTGTGGCAATAAATAAACTCCCTTAGGAGACCTCCCAATCTTTAGAACAAATATTTTGGGGATGGTTATCTTGCTCACTACTATCAAGTTGGACTTTCATCAACAACTTGCATTTTTATTATAGTGGGTTGGAATCCTTGGCTTTAGGTGTTCCCACTTCGGTCGTTCCTATAGGGTGAGTACTTTTTCCCACTACGGTAGGCCTTCTAAAATATTTAATAAAATGTAAATAGCATGAAGTAAAAGTGAATCTGGCACTTTGGTCACCCAGTTAAGGGGAGAGCATAAGCCTAATCACAACAAGCATAGCATATAAGTTGTTATGTTTTAAGCCTGAAAAGAGATTTTCTAATCTATGTGAAGGTGTTGCTTCATAGAAATCATGTTTGTTCTTTTTAACTTGTATTGTAAAAAAAATGTGATGACTATCCTAGGATTGATAAATTTTCCTTTAAGAAAACAAAAAGTGGCTACCCTAGGATTGATACATTTTAATCCAAGTGACTACCCTAGGATTGGTTCTTTTTAACCAAATTTTGACAAAGCTTGTGTAGATGGTTAATTTTAAGCCCAAAGCAATGCTAGTTGTTCCTAAAGCATGAATGAAAAATAACATATGATGGGTTATTTTTCCATGAGTGTTTGAAAACACTATTACAATGGATATCAAATGACTCTTTTTTTACTTTTTTTTGAATTTAATGCTTCATATTCCTCTTAAAACCTCCAATAAATGCTCAAAATGTTAGATGAATGATTGAGCATAAAAACCCTAAAATTTAGACCAAGTTACAATGTGATTTGACTTTAAATTGAAAATTTAAACTCTACAAAAAGTGATAAATACCTACACCATTGCATAGCTTATGAAATTATACCCCATTTCAAAAACAAAAGTTTCGAAAAAGACCTCTATATGACCAAGATATGACCATTTTAAGATTCACTATCAAAGCGCTAAAACATGTATGTGCTAAAAGAAGTCACAGAAGCACTAAAATAAGTCACAAAAGTGCTAATTGTTTTATGAAAGTGCTAAAATAAGTCACGGAAGCGTTAAAATAAGTCATGGAAGCGCTAATTTTTTTACGAAAGCACTAAGATAAGTCACGAAAGTGCTAAAATTTTATGAAAGCACTGAAACAGAGCACGAAAGCACCATAATTTTCCATGGAAGCGCTATAGTTTTTGACGAAAGTGCTAAAAGAAAATACGCCGAGAACCTGCGTGACACTTTCCAAAAAATTTATAAAATTGGGGTTAATGCCTCATGGTGGGCACAAAATTGTAAGTGTGGTATTAGGTGTAAAGCACAAAACACTTCTTAATATGACATTATATTATAGACAAATCAAATCGAACTAATTCAAATCAATAATCTATGGAAAGCGTCATATTGTTCTCTATCTCCGAAGATTTATTAAATCACAATGGCTCTCAGATCGTGAGGATACTATGATTGTTAAAATGAAAATTCAAAGAATGAGATGGATGATAATGCAATGATATGGAGCTAAATGTATAATACTAGATGATAAATGAATTAAACTAGCATCAATTGATATGAAACAGATAATTGCAGCTATAGGAGGCAACCATGGTATGAAAGCTTGATTGTTGGATATTGGATGCTTGATGCTTGAATTCCTACAGAGTAAGAGTGCATAAGTTAGATTATCTAGATCCTTTTCTTGGTTCAATGAGGCTATATTTATAGATTTCCTGGTTGTAGAAATGCATAGGGAAGGCATTGAGAGTCTTGGATTCAATCTGGAGGATTGAATGGTGAAAGATGGAGGAGATTGAGAGAATGTTGGTGATTGTCTCTACCCATGAAAACACCAGGCAAGAGAAGAGGAAAGATTGATGGAGCAGGATTGAGAGAAGAATTTGGAATGTGTCTCCAATTTGTCTCCAAAACTGCCCATGAAGTTTCAAAGCATTAATTGTAACATATTTTAGACAAAAATTAGACATAGGATATCTAATTCATTTTTGAGGAAATTAAGATGGAATATTCCTTATGCTTTAATTCAAATATTTTTGATTTATTTAAATTAGCAAAAAGAGGGATAAATAATTTAATAAAATGAACTATAAAATTTGTTTATTAAATTAAATAGAAGAATAATGGTAATTAATTAATAAAGCGTTTGACCTTTATTTAATTAATGTAAGATTAATGTGATATAAAGTAGGGATTTGATAATTAAATAAAACAAAGTATTTAATTTTGTTTATTTAATTAAGATGAATTTAAATGTGAACTATATAAATAAATATTTCTATTTATTCAATAGTAGAGGAAATTAGGATAATTAATCAAATAATTTGTATTTAATTAATCAGATGCTCTAGACCAATTTTAGGTGTATACAGTAGTGTCTGAATTTTTGGGCTGCAAACAAAATTTCTAGGCAAGACTTTTCTATTGGTGTGTAATTGAGCTTATGCCCTACCATTGTCTTGTTGATCTAGTATATCACCCTCTCTCTTCCATTTTCATTATGTTGAGCTAGTAAAGCACCGCGAGCTGCCATAGTTTCTGAAATGTACAGAATCAGTGGTTTTCCTGGAGTAAGTGGCATTAACATTAGTGGCATAATTAGATATTATTTTATTTTACTAAACTCCTAATCACACTTGTCATCCCACTTGTATGTTAGTCCCTTGTGGAGTAGATGTGAATATGGAATCTGTTTATCTGCTAGTTGTGCTATGAATCTATGGATAGATTGGAGACTTCCCTGTAGGCCTCTGAGTTGTTTTAGTGTCTGGGGTGCTTCCATGTCAAGGATTGCCTTGACCTTAGTGGGATCCACTTCTATTCCTCTCATTGATACTATATATCCCAAGAGTTTTCCTGATTGCACACCAAAAATGCATTTCTTGGGGTTAAGTCAAACCTTGTATTTCTTCAATCTAACAAAGATGACACTTAGAGCTACTAAATGATCCTGTCTTTTCCTTGAATTGGCCAATATATCATACACATAATCTTCCACAACTTTTTGAATCATTTCATGAAAAATTAGTGTCATGGACATTTGATATGTTTCTCCTGCATTCTTGAGCCCAAATGGCATCATGTTCTAGCAGTAGGTGCCCCATGGACATGTAAACATTGTCTTATGTTGATCTTTCTTTGCTATCATAATCTATTTGTATCCTGAGAAGCCATCCATCAGTGATAGAATCTCGTGTTTGACCATTATTTCCACTATCATATCAATGTTGGGTAGTGGAAAATCATCCTTGGGACATGCTTTGTTTAGGTCTCTGAAATCAGTGCAGATACGAATGCCCTCATTTGGCTTTGAAACTGGAACAAGGTTGGACACCCATTATAGATAATCAATTGGGTGTATAAAGCCGACATCCAATATTTTATGTAATTCCACGTTGACTAGCAAGGCTATCTAAGGGTGCATCTTTCACAATTTTTATCTCACTGGCTTTGCCCCTGGATAGACAGCTAAGTGATGAACCACGACTTCTAGATTGAGACCCGACATGTCAATGTAGGTCCATGTGAAGTTCACCTTTCTTTCTCTTAGAAATGAAGCCAATAGTTCTTGTTCTTCTATCAGAAGTGCTTCAACATAGAAGGTGATGTGTGGCATTGCTTCTATTCCTAGATTGAAAGGATTGCACCGTTCCACTAAGACTGTCGATTTCTCTTGATGAAGTGCAGTAGGAGGGAGATTGAATCCTTCATCCTCCAATGCCTTAGAGAGGTTTTCACTATTGGATGCATCCTTTATTTTTACTATTCTTTGGTTAGAGAGTGTTACAGTGTGGTTTTCACTCAATGACCCCGAGCTTATTCTCATTCTTTTTCTTTTGTGGCTGAAGGACTCAATCATCTCCCCATAATAGGCATGTGTGTCTAGTTTGATGTTGAATCCAAATTTGTGATCCCCATATGGTACTGTATCCCTTAGTCCCATGAATTCTAAGAGTTCCTCATCTTTTTTGAATGTGTCTAGAACTGGTGGTGCTCGTTGATTGTAGTCAATGCCTTGGGGGTAAACTAGGTTTATTTTGTGTGGCTAGTAGTCTAACTCAATGGGTGAGGCACTAATCATCAGTAAGGAGGAATCTTCAAAAATAATGGGAAGGCCCGCTATGGTATCCTCGTCATCACTACTACTACAGGCCTCATTTATTTCGATGGTGAAATTATCTAGGGGTAGACCTGTGGATACAAGTAGTTGAAGAGCGACTATTGATAACTAAGGGGGAGATCTAACTACTCCACTAGGGGTACCTCTTCCATGTATGGTTATACTTGGAGGGGTACATCCAAGGCCAAGGTTTCTCATTCATCTTTCTATAATGATGGGCTCCAATCGTCCATCACTATTTCTTCCAAGGGTTTCATTTTTGTTGTAGCCCATACCAAGCATTATTTGCAATCCTCTGTTGGCTTCATCCACAGGTAGAGTGGGTGTGGGTCCTTCGTCATGGTATAGTTTTCTTGAAATGTCTCCCTCATCCACATTTTCTTGACTTAGATCCCTCCAATGGCGGAATCTAGAAGGATCTTCCCTAAAAGTGTGGACAAGTATTTCAATTGATTGAGGTTGCCCATGCGACCTAGGATATTGCAGTAACTCTCCTACAACAAACACATTTTTCTTCATTATGTAATCCCCACACCTGTTGTCCTGGATCATGAGCTTGATGTCAGATATATCAGGGATGGAGGGTGTCTCTGTCACAAAAGTGGAGACAAGGTTAGATAGATCTATATAGGGAGTGGATGGGCCTTCATCATTTTTTGGTACTTGGGGAATTTTGTAAAACTTGGCTTCCAAGTTCTTGAAATAGGCGAATGGCTCTGGATCACCATGTATTGTGACTTCCTCATTCTAATATGAAAATTTTACAAATTGATGAAATGTTGAGGTGACCGCCTTCATCCCATGGATCCATGGGCATCCCAGGAGGATATTGTAGGGTAAATCAAGGTCAAGGACTTGACATGTGGTTTCTATGGTAGCTGGCCCTACTTGGATTGGGATCTTGATAGTGCCTTGAGATAATCTTTCTTGGTCATCATATGCTCTGATGGTAATCCCTTTTTTCTGTCGATGGAGTTTTCTGAGATTTCCAAGTTCTTTATGAGTTTAAGTGAAAAAATATTGAGGTCCGCGCCTCCATCCACCAACACCCTTTTGAACTTTTTCTTGTGAACCAGTACTTGGAGGTGAAGTGCACGGTTATGAGATGGTTGGGCAAGGAAGTCTTGGTCAGAGAAAGTGAGGAGATTCGGAGTGACAGTGTTACCCACCATAGCTTGAAATTGTTCCATATCAAGAGTAGCAGAGATAGTGGATGTAGCTAATGCTTCATCAAGGATTTTCATATGGGCAGTGAACATTTTTAGTAACTCCATGATGGAGATTTGAGTGAGGGTTGTTTTGAACTAGTCAATGACATTATAATTATAGGGAATGAATTTTGGATTTGAAATGGGGGTCTTAGATGGCTGTAATGCCCTTGCAATGGTAACCTTACCACTATGTGTGGTGACTCCACAATCAGCTTTAGCTACTTTGATGCTAATGACAATGACCATTTCATCTATGCATGCGATGATATCTTCGTATATAAGGTTTGCATTGGCATACTTTTTTCCCCTTTATTTTTCCCTTGGTTATTTCCTTGATTATGATTAGGCATCAAATTTGTGTATATTTTAAGATCTTGATTTCCAGTGGGTTGTTCGACATTTATGATTTTTTCCTCAATAAGATCTTGGATAATATTTTTCAATCTCATGCTATTTGTGATTGTGTGCCCTTTGATTTTGTGAAAATTGCAAAAGATATTTTTATTGTACCGTGGTGGTTTTTTCATGGGTTCCATATATTGTTCTGAATTGGAAATTTTGATAAGGATCTCTTTAACCAGTTTCTTCATTATAGATTTGATTGACTTCCCAAGGGCTGTGAACTTATTCTTGGGAGGATACTTGTTTCAAGGAGGTGGTTCTCCTTGATTGTTCATATTATTGATTTGATTGTTCGAAACCGGTTGTTGTCGTGCCACCATATTAGTTTGCACATTTTTTCAATTATGATTCTATGATTGATGATGGGTTTGGACGTTTTTCTTGGGAGCACTAATGAAAACCTTAGCATCGACCACTCTATTGTTTGTGACATTGTTTTTCCTTGACCATGTGTGAGGTTTATCGTTATAACTAGTGGATGGGTGGTTATCTTGTTGTGCAGGAAACAAAGATGTGCGCCCTCACATAGTAAGGGGTCTTTCGATATTGAGCGCCTTTGGGATCAATTGATCATATGTTGTAATGCATTACATTTTTAGATAGAATGCTAGGTTTTCATCTAGATTGGCTATGATTGTGCAAACTTGTTACTCTTCTAGCATGGTCCACTTGCTTTGATTGGCCTTGGATCACCATCTTTGCAAGAAGGATGTGAATAACTCTCTTTTTCTTTGTTTGAGCATTGATAGTTTCTCTAGACTAACATTTGTACCCATGTTGAATGCATAGTTTTTGAGGAATGCATCCACAATTTCTTGGAATATTTTCATGGGTGTGGGTAGGCAAGAGAACCATTCCATGGTTAGACCAGTTAGGCTATGAGGGAATAGTCACATTAGATACATGTCATCATATGCAACTTCCATGTAGTGCACTTGAAATTGCTTGACATCATTTTCAAGGTTTCCCATCCTATTATATTTGTCGAATTTGGGGATTTCAAACCCCTTCGGGAATAGTACCATTGCAAGACTTCTATAAAAAGGATAGGGGCACAAATTTCCCACTATTTTGGTTGTTTTTCCTGACTGGAGGTCCAACACTTGTTGCAAGAGCAGTTTGATTTGTGCTACAACATCGTTTTATGGATCGGAAGGTGGGATGAATGTGTTTTGAGGTGTTTGTGGTGCTTGATTCATGAGAGGGTTATTGGTGGGGGTTTTCTGCAAGATTTTTTATGTGTTCAAGTCCTATTGATATGCCTACATTTGTGCCAACAATGCTTGTTATTTGCCCCACTACTATTGTTCGGAAAAAACTTGTTGTTGGTATAGCTATTGTTGTGCCAAGGAAGCTTATTGTTGGTCTAGATTTTGTTGTGCCAACAAATATTATTGTTGGTCTAGCTATTGTTGTGCCAACAAAGCTTGTTGTTGTGCCTGAAAATCTTGCAGGGGTTGTTAGTATATTTTTTGATGAATTGATTGCTGTTGTGCATGGTACTGTGCTTCCACTTGTTGAACCTAGGGTTTAGCTTGATCTTGAGCTTGTGCTTTTTGGGCTGCTTGCACAACTTGTGTAGCTTGTGTGGCTTGTGTGGCTTGTGGAACTTTTTGGGCTGCTAGTTGTGCTTGCACTTGCTGAGCAGCCTATTATGCGACTTGTTGGTTTTGTTGAAGTACCCTTTGGTGGGTGGCTTTTTGGACTGCTTGAATCATGGTGATGAATGAATTCATCACATTAGCTTATAGTGGAATCGGTGATGGATTTGAGATGGTGTCAGCCATTGTGTTGAGCAGAGGGGTTGTGTTGGTTATCAGGACTTGGGTCATGGGTTATGTGATTGAGATACTTGGCCCATGGGAAACCATGCTTTGAGAGATTTTGGGACTAGTGGATGTATTGACAGTTGCAGTGGCCTGAATGGTTGCCATCTATTTTTGTGATACTTCTAGCAAAAGAAGGGGACTTGATGTGATTCTCTGATTGCTTTGGTTTGAGAAATTGGTGGTGGGTAGGGGGGGAATACCTAACCCAAGAGGTGATAATGATGTGAGTGGTAATGAAGGGAATGATGATGTGTTCCCTTGGAAAAGTGATGACAAGGACGAGTCAACAAAATAAACCACCTTCTCCTTGCAAAATCATGGGGAGAGAAGTTTGTATGTTCAATGGATAGGTTGGCGTTGCATGGAATGAAGATGATTCTGCATGATTATGGAAATTAAGTGTAACATAGTGTTGTAATGAATTCACCAAGACAAAGTTATCTGGTGTGGTGTTGATATTTACCTCTCTATTGTTTACAAGGTGATACTTTTGTAATTCACGAAACATGGCGCTTCCCTTGTTAACAGTTGGTGAGGTTGAAGCGATTGTTGATATGATTTGGGGAATCTCTTGAGTGATGTTTGGAAGTGACACTAGGGATATGCTTGCAATAGGCCTTTCTACATTGGTACTTATGTCAAATTTAGAAGTGATTTTAGCCCCTTCTTTCATTAACGCATGTATATATAGAGAGGGATTAATTTTCAACATGGCATTGACAATTCTATGATTCTCAAGGTTCTAAACCATTTCAATTTTTTCCTCTTGTGTCATTCCCAAGTCAACGTCGATGATTTCCTCTATATTTCCTTCATCATGAGGGTTTTGCGATGGCAAAGAGTAGTTTTTGGAGGATTTCTTGATCCTACAATGTTTACTTCAAAGGTTGCTTGGCTTAGGTCACTTGAATTTGATTTTTCCTTAGTGATTTACATGTTCCTCTTGTATTGGGATCTCGTTTGAACCATAAAATAGAGATCATTTGATCTTAATCTTAGGCACAAAAAAGGAGAAGAATTAGGAGAGTCTAAGGATCAAAAAGAGTGATAATGGGTATGAAAGATGGATGATGCAAGTGAGTGAAATGCTTGAAGAACTTTGGGGGGAGGAGATTCTAAAAATTTTAGGGCTTTAATTGATTTGATTTTGATAGTTTGACTAGGTGTGTTAAGCCAAACAAGATGATGAACTTGTAAGCCCTAGGAAGTTGTGTTATCCTAGATCAAACTTGTTCGAGAGGGTGATTTGACTAATTATATTAATTCAAATGAAATTATTATGAAATTTTTTAGACCTTAGGAATTTGTGTTATCCTAGGGATAGATTAGTTCAAGAGGATTGATAACTTGACTAGGTGTATTAAGTCAAACAAGGTGATGCTGATTTTTCCTAATAGTTTAGCATGAATAATGTTTCAGATTTCTCAAGATTTTGTTGGTGAAATGGGATTTGATTTTGATGGTTGAGAAATGGATGAGATTGATGATTTTGATCCTAGAGTTGACCTAGACAAGACTCTTTCTTTCAAGAAAAGAAAACCTTTGAAAAAGAGTTGGATTTTATTGATAATATAACTCATACAAACTTGGGTTGTTATTTGAGGCCTTCTTATAGAAATTATATACCAATATTTCTCTAGCTTCAAGAATCCTTTCAAGATGCTCCTCATGAGCTTTTGGGCTAATATTTTTGAACCTTGGATTTTGGATTTTGATTTTATGGGAAATCATTTGAGAGAAAACATGCATGAGGTCCAATTGTCCTTATCTTTGTTTAATGAGTTCCTTTTATCAAATAAAATTTCTTGATTATGGCTTCAAACTAAATTTCTATGTCTCAATTCCTTTTCATTCCACAAGGTCCATTATGTGAAAATCAAGGTTTCAAGACCACAATTTCCTAGGTTGACTTTAGTGAAAACAAATGGTGATCAAATCCAAGCACTTAGAAACATCTAAGGATATAATCCCTAGGGCAAGCAAGAGCACTTAGATTTGTCAAAGGATATTTGTTTCCTCCAAAGGGTTTGAAATTTGAAGCTTCTTGTGAATATTTTTTTTCAAATTTTTTGAGGACCAAGCAATGTATTTTTTGATTCCAAGCACATATACAACCCTAGAATGAAGAGACAATATTTTTTTGGGTTCCCACTTGGATAAATCTAGCTGTGCATATTCAGTGTGGATGATTAGATGCTTGACCACATAGGCTCCCCCTTACAGTTCACTTGCTTCTCAAGTCGGCCAAGCATCAGTACCCATGAATCTCCCATGGCATTATTTTCATCTCTACAATACAACCACATGTATACATGAGGTGGCTTCAAAGGACATGACCTTTTGCACTAACAAAATAGTTACGGATTTGGATTTTTCTAAACAAGGGTTTTAATTCAGACTTTCCATTCATAGGAGTTGAGCCATGTGGCGAGAGGCCATTTATGTCATTCTCGTTGGAGCCAACCGCATGATACTAGATTTTGTTCTAGTACCCACTTTTATATCCCAGCAGGAAATGCACTTGTCCTTAGAGTGTTACCGATTGGGTCATTCCCTTGGGTGAGTAATTTTTCCCACAAGTTAGGCCCGCTAGGATAAACAAAAGAGAGGAACCATATTCATAGTTCGATCAACCTTCATTTAGAAACAAAGGGAGAACACACTCAATAGGTTTACCCACACTCGCAAGATATTTTATTTAATTTTAATCCCAAAATTGAAATGTGGAGGTAATTGTTTTACTCAACTTAAGATCATCAAAAGATCTTTTGATTCTCAAGATCGTCGTGAGGCACGAGAGAAGTGCACACATCCTTTTGATGACATTATTTTGAGTAAACAATTACAAAACAAAACAACACTTGTTCATTTTAAGCCCACAAAGCAAATGTGAAATTTTCCTTGTTCAATTTTTAAACCTTAAACCAAATCTAGTCAATTGTTTCTAAGGTTCTTTTTAAGAATTTTGTTGCAAAATTTGAAAGCTTTTGTAGTGTTCTCTTTAGAGCCCAAAATAAAATTTATTGTTCCCTAAAGCATGAAAGATAACAAATTTCTTAAAAAGAGATTGAAAAATCCTCTAAAAGTGTTAAACAACACTATAGTGTTCAAAAACACTTAGTATAGGATGAGACTAACATCATAATGTATCCTTCCATTTTGCTTTCTTCCTTTCCCTAACCTACAAAATGATTAAAACCAGAAGATACAGAGACAAAAAAATAGGTTAGAAGCTCAAAAAGTTAAAAACAAAAAGGAACATGTCAAAAAGAATTAAATCTAAATTTTTCGTTGTCACCTAGCTGCGCAATCTACAAATGTGGCACATTTTAGAAATAAAGTGGCACAATATAGCACCGCATCCTGACTAAGTGTGGTACTCTACACTAGATAGAGAGTGCAAATGCGATGTTATTTTAGCATGCGACGTAGTTTGCAGTTAAGAGAGCTGCGACGAAGTTTACAAATTTGAAATTCTTGGACAGGAAAGTAAGTGCAGTGGAGTTTGAGGTTAGAGCACTCCAATATAGCACCACATGTTTGAAAGTGGTGCAATATGGTTTCGCATGACTATAAGTGGTGCAGTTTCCTGTAAGCACAAAAAAATTCAAAAAAACCATGAAATTTTGGAAAAATGTGATGAATTTCTCCAAATCAGCCTTCCATCTAGCATCAAAATGTGAACCCCAATCCTATTCCTACACAAAAAAAATAATAAAACACATTATTAAGCTTATATGCAAGATAAAACAAGGATTCCCCATGAAATCCATTTACAATGTTCAAAATAGGAAAAATAAAGAACAAGACATAAAAAGAAATGAAATCCTAATTAAGCATGCAAACTCTTGATCCCATGGGGGAATTGGTGTCAATTGGTGTGTTGAAATCAGCCCTTTCCCAACTCCTTCAAGTTGCAATGTTGATGATTTGATGAGTGATCCATCTTGATGAAGATTCAATCAAGCTCCATGATGAAAAATCTGCATAACCTAGCTAAGAATTTGATGGAATGGATGAAAATAGATATGCTTGAGGATGAAGTTGAGTATAGTAAGTTTACTCAAATTGTGGATGTGTGAATGAGAGGAAGATTCTCTCATTTATAGATTTCCAAATTGGAAGAATGAGTGAAATTGATCAATGTGGGATCATTCAACATCCAGTGGCCAAGTTCCACTTGTTAAGATGTGAATGGTTGAAGGTTGTGCAAGTTTTTATCAAAGTGCCAATAAATGACATTAGGTGGAATTTCAAATTAGTGAAATGACTTGTTGGAGAGGGAAGAAAATAGAGTTATGGCCACTTGGCTCAAGGAAAAAGGACTAGTAAGGTGAAATAAATGTCTTGTTGGAAGGACCAAGTGCATTTGAATTTGAATTCAAATTTGAGGGAATATTCCCCCTTTTATGCCATGTGAGAGAAAATAGGAGATTTAATAAATCAAAGTAATTGATTTATTGTGCAAGTTTCATTCTCTAGAGAATGTGACATAGATTAAGATTAAATTAATCATGGGTTAATTAATTTAATGAAGAATTAGGAGATGTGACAATTTAGACTTAAATTTATGTATTGATTTAAATCAAATTGAGAGGAAGGGTTTAATTAAATAAATGTTTTGATTTATTTAACCAAAGGGGATAATGCTAGATTAAATCAAATAAGGTTTAATTTATTCAATTTAATAAGAGGACTTTAGGGGTTTAATCAAATAAGATGAATTATTTAATTAAAGAGGGATTGAGGATTAATTAGATTAAACTGATTAATTTAATCAACAAGGGAGAAAGACATAATTAAATAACTAATGATTTATATAATTAAGAGATGAAAAGTGATGATAGGTTGAGAGAATGATCTAGGACAAAGCGATGTTACTAATCGAGATCAAGTGCGTTGGTCAATTTTCTATGTCTACAGGGAGTCATATGCACTTGGAAATGATTAATAAATACATCAACAAGTTCATTAAATAAACGAATTGATTTGTTCAGTAAAGAAGAAAACCATTCCAAGGTAGTATCTTTTAAAGTTCTAAGAAACATTTTAGCTAACAATTTATCATCAAGAGCCAAGTCACTACAAAAAGCAGTGTATGCATTAATGTGGTTAGAAGGATTTCCTTTTCCCTTATATTTCTCAAATCTAGGTATTTATATCCCTTGTGGCATTGGGGTTCACAAGATGTCTAGGGACAATGGGTTGTTGTGGACATAGTAGGTGAGTGGGCCATTCAATTTTTGGTTGATGGTGGAAATTTTTTGTTGCATGGATGATACGGTTTGGAAAATTTATGTTATGAGAGGACCAATGTTAGTGGAATTAGGTGGAAGAGAAAGTGATGATTGGGTGAATGTAGTGGTATGGAAAGTGAATGGAATTCTAATGGATGGGATGATAGAAGAGGATGGAGCATTGGATGCCACATAGTGGGTAGGAATACTAGTAGGAATACCAAGGGAAGAAATCAGATAGCTAACTTTTATTGTGGTTGTGACATTAGGAGAGGCATAGGTAGGTATGGAGGGAGGAGTTTGAGGTTCTCCTTGGCTAATCATAGTGTTTTCTAGTGGAGAGGCACTAGTGGTGGAAGGAATTTTTTTTTGATATATCTCAACTATTTTCTTCACAAAATTAAGGCCTTCATCATTGTCAAGCATGCAATGGATGTTGTCTATAGTGCGAATGGGAGTAGTGGAAATGGTTTCAAGAATCACTTAATGTTGTAAGTGTGCTAGGTCTTCATGAAGGTGAATGATCTTGTCTTACGAGATATCATTAGGTTTATGTTCAGTATGCATGTTATCTAAATGCAAGGAGTTACTAAGGGTAGTTTCCACGCCTAGTGTACTATTATCAATACTAGGAGTGGAAACTCGAGATAACCCAAGATCTACAACAAGTGTATTGTCACGAGATGCCATGAGTCTTGAACTTCTTCTGACTAGGGTATCAGCAATAGGACACCAAATACTCATGCAAATTTTTCTAGATGTGGGGTGAATGCAAATGCAATGCAAACAAAGTACACTAAAATTCTGATAACTAAACTTTTGGAAAACAACATAGAAATGTAAAAACAAAGAACAAAAATGCAAAAAATGCTTTGAAAATGCCAAAAATTACAGGGAAAATTATGTAGGTGGACTAAGTCACCCAGTGTGGCAAAGTAGTCCCAACAATGACTTTTTTAGAAATTTTCAGAAGTTTTGAATGGTTTTTCTGATTTTTACGCTTTTCAAATGAGGATACAGAATCAAAGTGTAGAATTTTTCATTAAAAAATAAATGAAATACAATTCAAGAATGCAAGCTATATGAGCTTTTCACTAATGCAATTTTAAAAACCCTAATGCAATGATGATGCAAGCTTCTCTTAGGATGCAAATGCAATTGAAATTATAAGTTAAGAAGTGTTCTAAAGGCAGGTTCACCAAAATGAACAACAAAATTTAGGGGAAAAAGAGGGGTTCTCTAGCACTTCTAGGGTTTTCACCTAAAAGGAGAGATTTCTTTCACACCCAAAATCCGAGGGTTCATTTGATATTAGAGGTTAATGTATGTGAAATGTGTGTGATTGGGATGTGTCTAAATGCAATAATCTGATAAATGAAACTAGCTATTGAATGAAAACTATTGAAATGCAAGAATATTGAGAACACTACGTAAAATGACCTAAAATGTATGCAAACTATAACATAACTAAATGAGGTAGAACAGGTGCACCTAGAAATCAAAGTTTGATGTTGAGGAGCTCTAAAATCTTCCATAATTTGTTGTTGAAGGCCACTGAGACACTTATGCCAAGCTGGGTGACTTAGTCCTACTTTGGGGAAACTTTATCGAAATAGGTTTTGGGAAAATGGGTATCCAAAACTGCAGAGATCATTTTTCAGGCTTGGCAGTGGGACTAATTCACCAATGAAGGTGACTTAGTCCACCTGTAGCTTTCGAGAATCTCAAGATTGAAATCTATAGTTATCAAGTTGTACTTCTATTTCTGGCAGAGAACTAGATCTGAATCTTCAAATGTTGACCTGCAAGTTATCTTCAAGTTCCTTTTAGGGTTTGTTGACATGGAATGATGTGGATAGAAAGATGACACCCTTTTAACACCTTTCTCTTTGATAAATCTGCATGTAAAGTTTGTAAAACACACATGCAAAGAGGGGAAAAAGGGTTGGTGTTAGAGAATAGTGGTTTTCCTTAGTCAAGCATAATTTTGGTAATCAAACCCTAGATAATGAAATGGAATGTGAAGGGAAAGATGATTGAACAACATGCAAGTGCAACAACTCACCAAACCCTTGTTGAAGAAGTCTGAATATATGCAAGTAATCACCTCTAATGGATTGATACTTGAAGTTCTTAGAGTGCTTGAATGCTTGATGCTTGCTTGAGAAGATAGATTGCTTGATTTCTCATGAAGATGGGGGGTGAAAATGAGGGTAAAACCCTTTATTTTTACATGATGTGCCCTAATTTTTAAAAACTAACACATCACAGGCCAAACTTAGGGTTTAGAAGATAATATCCCGCTAGAATTTTGGATTAAATTTGATTTTTATACCAAATGGGAGTAAGTCGCCCAAGGTGGCGACTTAGTCCACTTAGGAAATTTTAAGTGGATGTTAGGAATTAAAATGTAATTAATGATGTTTAATGGGATTGTCTTTTGAAACACACTTAAGTGAGACCTACAAGTGCATTAAGGGGTAATTTTGTCATAAGAAAGGGCCAATTTATTGATGACAAGCCTAGGAAAGTGTGAGAGTTTGTTACAACTCTTTACAACACTTTGAAATAAGGCTTGGAAAGGGGTAAAAAGAGGTTGTTTAGGTGAATTATGATGGAAAGGTTTTAGAAAAGTGGGAAAATGTGTTACAACACTTCACAAAACCTTTGTAATACATTATTATATTTTTATTGATTTACAAGCATTCAAGGCCTAATGTGAATGTGTTGGCCACATTACGACATTAGATTTAGGCAAAATCAGGCCAAAATCCATAGAAAAGTCCTAAATGAGTGAAAAATGTCAAGGATACATTTTTTTGTGACACAATTAGTATCATTGAGAATTTAATAATTTTTTCCATCAATGAAAAAGGGGGAGATTGTTGGAATATTTTGTCATTGGTGTCACAAGGGGATTAGAGGAGAAGTCTATTAATCTTGGGTAAAATCACATAATGTTGTCATTGATGTCAAAAGGGAAAATCGAGCAAAGGATTTTGTTGGCATGATGATAAAGAATGGATCTGAGAGAAGTGAACTTGGTTCTAGAAGTGTGTGGTTGGTTGATGATTCTAAAGTGCACATCTTGAAAATTTTGTCATGAAGTTGTAGAGAGTCTCTCGTACAAAAGAAGAGGAAACAAGGTTCAGATTCGTGATGGGTTTTTGAGAAGTTTTTAGAATTTTTTTGTGCTATATGGAGTATTGGGATTTTTTTTGTTGGCACATTGGGTTTACAAAACATATTATTCATATGGCACTAGACCCAATAGGTCCTATTTCCCAATATACCTTTGTGAGGTCGATGATATTGGTTGATCATGATATGCCTTTATGAGGCATAAAGGGAACCATAATATTTGATTCCCCGATGCCTCTAATATAACATGCTTGTGTGATTGTCTAATGATTCAATAATTTGATGGTCACTTCATCATTGAGAGTAAATTTCATCGATGAGATCTAAGATCTTGTCCCCTTGATATAGGGATGAGATGACAACATTTCATAGTGGGACCTAGGTATAATGATGTTGATAGGGATGACAATGCTAGCATGTGTCATGGCGAGATTCCATGAAACATAATCCACATCCTTATTGTGGATTATGAACTGTTGATTGTCAACAGTAGGTTGCAGGTTACTTAAGTGATAACTTAACTCATTCATGTCATAGAGGTGACCAACCCCATCATCTAGGTTGGCAGTGTGCTTAAATTTTATTGATGTAACAGTTTGTGATCGGTGAGAGAATGGGACATCTCATTGGCTGATCCTCGATGGTTTTTAGCATCAAAGTATTTTTTGCATAAAAAGTGCCCCATCCTTTGTGTTATCGGAAAGTCACCTTAGTTGGAGTTTTAGCCTACAATATCTTGTGGGATTTGAACCTAATTTTAACACGATTAGCTGATCTCTAACAAAGCAATGGAAGAATGGACATCAATAGTGGGACCTGACTAGATGAGATGAAGTGTGTCGAGGGTACAAACAGAGATAGAATGATAGGATGGCACGTGGCTGAAAATGAAAAGTGAAACATGACATGTGGTGACATGATGGTGTGGGGACCATAGTATAGAAAAGGTTATTGGTGTGACATAGGATCATTGGTAGGATTCTTAAGGCTTTCCCTTTAATGCAGCGATGAACTTCCTATCAGGTGGACAAAGTGATATCACTAGGACTTTGAAGAAGGTCTCTTCAATAGGGCGATATGAGAGTGTGATGCTGATAATGGGACCCGATAGAAACAAATTTATTTAGAAGGTGATTGATAGTGACATGTGGAAAACATCTAGTGGTTGATTCTGCATCGTTGTTGCAAATCAATGATTATATATGTGTGATCTGCTGATGAAAGTCAACGATAATCAATGGTGCAGGATGAAGAAGGTTGATCAAATGATGTTGGTGATAAGATGTTTCATCAGTGTGAAGGTTGAGTATCACAAGGACTATGGAGCTAGTCCCAACAATAGGGAAATGGAATATTGAATGTCAACTGTGGGACCAACTAATGTAAGATGTGGACAATGATGTAGGTTGGTACAAGTGACGTGGTGATAGAAGATTGATTTTTATGGAAATTCACATCCTATTTGTGAATTGCATTGGTATGATTGAATGGTATCGCTAGGACCTTCAAGCATGTCTTAGCAATGGGGTGATAAGGTGAGAATCCAATGGGACCCAAGTGTGATGAGGACTAATAGGTGGTGAAGAATGATTTCTCGGTGTGATAATTCACATCACTATTGAAAATTAGGTGGTGATGACATGGACAACATGTAGGTTGTGGTTCTGATCAAATACATTGTATAGGATCATGGCATGAAGGTTCTAGATCAATTACTAAAGTTCAATTATAGAGATATGAAATGGATAACTTCGTGTGAATGGGGGTTTTGTATGGTAACCAGCATAGAGGAAGGAGTTAATTGGTCTAGTTGCACCAAGTGACCAAATGAATGAAGATTTGATCTTCAAGGAGACAATATAGATTGTGGAAGTGATCAAGATTGAATATGATATTGACAAGAGAATACATCTAATGCATATCAAATTCTAGGGTTGGTAGAGAGCTAATTTGGGAAAATTATTTGTAACCAAATTAAATATGGAATTGGCTTGATGCAGAGGTAGAGTGAAAATGAAGATACCTAATAGACCTTACCAGATGATTTAATGATGATTTGGATAGTGGTGTGTAGCTCAAGGAAAATTCTACTTGTTGATGAAGTTAGCAATCGAAGAAAACCTTGCAAGAGATTTGAGAAAATATGATGTGTGTTGATTTGGATAATGGAAAGAATCTCAAGGCTAGGATCACAGATCAATGGAGTTAAAAAAATGAAGATAGTCTAATGAGGTGCTAATTTTTTGTATCTATTGTGTATGTGAAGTTGGCTATTGCACAAAGAGATGAATAGATGTATGTATTTTTGAGTGTGCAGTACAAGGATAAGGGGAGAGTTTGTAGCATATGAAGATAGAAAAAAAATCTAAGTGCAGAAGAGGAAAAGAGAGAGAAAAAAATCAAGGCTGTGTTGGTAAGAGCACAACTTCAACAAAAAAATTTAAGTTATAGTGAGTGCAACAATGTACTAAATGTAATGATGCATTAAAGGTTTTTCAGAACCAAGTCTATGCATATTTGAGACAATTACCATTGTACTAAGTTGTGGCTTAAACTAGGGTGTTAATGCATCCTTTGGGTTGTAGCTCCTAACATAGGTAGTTGATGGGTCCTTGGGTTGTATCCCTAAAACATTGTAATAGATATTTATTTTGATGTTGGATTTGAGTAGTAGACTCACGTAGCCTTGGTCATCATGGTTTTCCAATCTTGGGTTTTCCACATATATCTATTATTGTGGATATTTTTTTTAATTTTTTTTGTTCATATTTATGTTTGCATCTTTAGTTTACAATCTACACACTAAGAGTTGAGTAAGAAATTTGCACAAGATATTTGGAGTTAAGGAAGTAGCCTGCATAAAAAATTTAAGGGATATACTATGAGTATCTACCGATTCACCCCCTCTCAATACATCATTGTGTTCAAACAAAATCCACCTTTTTCTCTTTCCAAGGTGTCATTTTTGAACAATTTGATGGATTTGTGATGGGTTCTCCACTTTCTCCCATTGTATCCAACTTGTACATGGAACATTTTGAACATATTTCCCTCCATTCCTTTCCCCTCAAACCAAAGTGGTGTAAACTCTATGTGGATGAAACTAACATATGTTGGTCTCATGGCCTTGAAATGCTTGAGGAATTCCATGCTCACTTATATAGCATTTCCCCTTGCATTTCCTTTACCAAACAAATTGAATCTAATAACTAGCTTCCCTTTCTTGATGTCCTTCTCACAAAAAAAGCAGATGGTTCCCTTTCTCATTCTATCTTTCATAAGTCCACACACACTAACTTTTACCTTCACTCTTCTTCTCACCATCACCCTTGCCAAAAAGAAGGAGTTCTCAAATATTTAGTTTCTAGAGAATTCACAATTTGTGATGATGACCACATTGACCTAGAGTTAACCCATGCCACCCATGTTTTCTCTCTAAATGAGTATAAAGAAATAAAATAACGTAACCATCAATCAAGCCAAATTAATGTTTTCTCTCCTTCCTAAGTCTCCTTGATCTCCTCCCCTCCATGTGGTTACTCTTCCCTATGTTGAAGGAATCTCCAACAAAATTGCCAAAATCCCCCTCAAAAAGGGTTTATTTTTTATCTTCAAGCCCCTCTTTACCTTAAAAAAATTCTTACCATCCCCTAAAGACCCTTTGGACACTTTCCTCAACTTAGGTTTTTACAAAGTGTCATGTTCTTGTGGCACCCCTTACATTGGGGAAACTGGTCATTCAGTCTCCACACAAATCAAAGAACATGGAACTAACATTAGACGTGAATGGGTTTCAAAATCTTCCTTAGCTGAGAATTCATCCAAGACCAAGCATCACACTACCTTAGAAGATACCAAAATAATTTTTATTGAAGATAACTACTTCAAGAGGAAGTTGAAAGAAGCTATTACAATCAATAACTACCCCTCCAACCTTAGCCAATATGGTGGTTGGAATTTAAGCTTCTCTTGGAAACCCATATTGAATTGTGTTCAAGTTCACCCTCCTAGTAGCTCTACTGTATCATCTCATCGGTATCCTTTTTTCACCTCCTATTGGTTCCACTCCTTCCATTTCCCTTGATTGGATGCTCTCTCTCTCTCTCTCTCTCTCTCTCTCTCTCTCTCTCTCTCTCTCTCTCTATTTCTTGTAGATCATCCTGATGATGGATCGTGGAGTATGATCTGAAACATTGATGAAAAAATTTAACATAGTTTCAACCCAAAAATTGACACTTGACATATCCATCTACTACAATGGAACTCTACAAGTTTTCATCAACTTTAACATTTGTATTCTCAACTATATTTCTCAACCTTTTTTTTTAACACCTATAATCTTTGCTTCTAATAGAGTATCCATGGAAGATACCTTCATCAGACCTTGCATCAAACTTTCCTAAGTCTTCTTCTCTTTTGATGTAACATTTTCTTCCAAACACTCTAAATTATTTCATAGAAGGAATCCTTCCATACCATAGCTCATAAGGAGTCTTTGTGTTGTTAGATTTAACTTGAATTTTGTTTGAGTATGTAAACTGTAGTATGAAAAACTTCTCTCTAGTAGACTTGTAGTAGATTTGTATCTTTCATCATAGTCCTTGCATCTTAATTTTTTCTATTTTTCCTTTCAACAACTTCATTCCGTTGAGGAGTTCTAGGGGAAGAAAAAATCATCTTTACTCCATGAACTTCACAAAACATGTTAAACTCATTGGAGGTGAATTCACCACTTTTTCAAACCTCAAAATTTTAATTTTCAAATCCATTTCATTCTCAACCATATCTTTAAATGCCTTGAATTTATCTAATGCATCAAATTTATCTCTAAGAAAAGTAACTCATGTCATTATGGAGTAATCATCAATCAAAATAATAAAGTACCTATCACCTTTTAGTTTTCTCACCCTTTTAGGACCACAAATATATGTATGCACTAATTGTAGCAACCTAGTAGCAAATTGTTCATCTCCCTTAAATATACTCCTTGTTTTTTTTCCAAATTGATAACTCTCACAAAAAGAATTGATAGGTTTAGTGATTATAGGTAAATCTCTCACAACATGAACCAAACTAGTTCTTGGAGAATTATCAAAATTCATGTGACACATCCTTTGGTGCCATAACCAACTATTATTAATCTGTGACATAAAGCAATGACCATCAGAACCCTTAAGATGATATATGTTTCCATATGTTCTCTTACATACAACAATCATAGTTCTAAACCCTTTCCATAACTCACAAGCTTCATCCTTAAACACGAGATTATACCCTTTGTTACACATTTATCCAAAACTCAAAATATTATGTCTTAAGACCTTAACAAAGTAAACATTTTTCAGTATTATGCTTTCCATCAAAACCGATTGAACCTATTCTACAAACCTTTGCTCCTGAATCATCTCCAAATTTAACTAGTCCTCCATCATACTTTTCAAATTTAGTAAACTTACTTTTGTCTCCCGTCATATGGTTAGAGGAGCCATTGCTAACAACCTAGTAATTCTTAACCTCTTTGACATGAAAATGAAATACCAAAGTACCTTTAACCTTATCCTTCTTCTCCATAATACTTTTCGTTGCAAAAATTTCAAGGTTAGTGTTGATTATGATTTCACTCACACCAACAAGGCAAATAAAAATCTTCACAGAAAAACCACAAAGAAGCCTATCCTTCTTGAAAGATATGGAACAAGACAATCTCAAAGGGGAAATCGGCCTAAACAGAACAAAAAGATTGGCTCAGTTCAATCTCCCAAGTCTCTGGTAATCAGGTCATGATCATACTAGGTTCACTTCAGGGTATGATGTGAGTTTTTTGTTAATCTCAAAGGGAATATCTTGTTTAGAAATCACATATTTACTAGACAATGAGTTTTCAATTTGAATCTCAAGAACAAGTATCATGAAATTGAAATATTTGAAATAATATTTCATGAACATCAACAATTTCATTTTCTATCACTTAAGTAGATTTAGCTCTAAGCATTCAGAAATTTTCAATATAAATGAAATATTTTCAATAAATTTCCATCCATTCACCTATTTTTTGGAACATTTTAAAAATTTAAGCATCTATCCTAAAATAAAGCATAAAAAATACTTAAATTAAAATTTCTCCTAGTTATTCTCCATGCATGCCCCAAATAATTAATTAAATAAAAGAAAAAAGCTTTATACTTCACCAGATTGCTTCATAGCTACATATAAAATAGTGCAAGCTTTTAAAGAGAGGGTTTTAGTTTGGAAACCAAGTAGGTTTTGTATGCATCCTTACATCGTGCAACATATAGTCTTATTTGGTTGAACTAACAAAACCAACTACAAAATATTCATGAGATAGGTAGATATCAAATTGGCTCTAATATTAATCAATGTTATGTGCATACAAGTTTTTAGATTGGAATGATTCAAAAAATAGGAAAAAGGAAAAAAAATTAGAGAAGTTTTGGCTCTTCTGACATCCACAAATTTTGAACTTAACTTAGAAAAAGATATCCTCTAGCCTTTTATAGAACACAAGGCATAGACAAGATGAGACAAATACATGAGAGAGAATTTAAGGGACCAATCATATCAAGGTACATGGAAGATATTGATTGAGTAGAAAGTTACAATTGAAGTCAATGAAAATCAACTTCAATTGCTCATTGAAGCTCTTCAAGTTTTAATCTTTTATTACTAGGGTTCCTTTTTGGAACCAAAACAATTCGCTCATTTGAGTGTAATAAATTCCCATATATTTAGAAATGATCTAGTGGAAATTCAATTCATATACTCTAGGTTCATTCTCGGTTTGAACATTCCAGGAATAAATAACTCCTGGAATGAGTACACTTTTTTGTTGCATGCTTAAACTCCAGAGTTCTGAGTTCCCATTATCTGGCACTTCTTTGCAACAAACTTTATTTGAGCATGAGCCTCTAAAGTGTATCACTGAACTTGGTAACACCATAAAAACCATTTGCAAACTTGATTTTCCTGATAGTCCATACCCGAACATTGAATCATAATTTGTATTTCCTGTAATCACAAATTCCACACATTAAATCCCTTAAGAAAAATTTACAAACATCTCATATAAATACAACCATTATTTAAATGTTATAACAAAAAATTTCATAAATAACATGTTTTCCAAGCATATTATAAATTCTGGTATGATTATCCTCTACATATACCTGATTGCCGAACTATCAGACTCATTAGATAATCACAAAATCTCAAAACTTCACTTTATATCACAACCCGATATGCGGTATTCAGCTTTACCCATAGACTTTCCCCAGACTTCTATTTTACCTAACTTACATCTATCTTGGGCTTCAAATATCGAATTAGAATGCTTATATCATATCCTTATTAACTTTTTCTCCTTTCAAACATTCCCAGTTCTCGTTATTTAATACCCGAAACACTTTATTACGAAGTAATCTTTACTCAAAGATTTCTTTTACCTCTTTTTTTTTCTTGATGATCTTCCAACTAGCTAGCTTGCACCATAAAAATTTAAAAAATAATTTGGGGCCCAAGCCTTACAATCTTGGGGTGTGGTGAGACCACACAAAAACTTTCAACCAATAAAACCAAATTTTTTAAAAAATTGAAATTAAATCACCTATTATAAATAAGAATTTATGCATATTTTAAAACAATAACCTTTACCTTTACCTAGATTCTAACATAAAGAGTAAAACTACCTCAGAAACATCTGTATGTGCTCTAATTAATTCCAATTTTTGGAACTCGATAAAAAGAATTAGTTCATTGACATTGAACTACATAATATTGTAATCCTCCAAATTCAACTAGGGATAGAGCCTTGCTGCCAGTCAAGCATCCATAGCCTCGACAAGGTTATCTCTCTAATTCTCCCAAATATAGCTCTACTGCTAGCCAAGCGTCTATAGCCCCGGTAGAGTTATTTGGATAGCCTAAAGAGTTAATTTTCTCTTTTTTTTAGATATAGCAATGATATATCATTTTCAACTTTTGATATTTCAATAATAGCTCATTTTCAATTTGTAGACAATGAAGTCTACTATTAGGTTGAGAATTAAAATGGTAGAGAAGGCTACCTTTTTATTTTTTATTCAATACAAATCCCTTCATCAATTCACCATTTCTCAAAAATTCACTTAAAATATTCCCCGTTGGTGTGTGTTTTTTGGCTAAATTTTACCACCTTTTTCCAAATCCTAGCTAATTGCAAACCATTATGTGTTAAAAGATATGCATAAATTAAAATTTAGCAACAAAAAATTTAATCACCAAATTAAATCTAAATTTAGAAACATTAGTTACCACCCTTCCAATATATTCTTATGGTAACCGCTAAAATTTCTGCTAGCACCTATGATTTGATGGTGTTGCACCTTATTAATGGATTGAGATTATCATGATTGTATGAAAACATGATCACATTATTCTTCATTTAGTTCACACACCTAACTTTGTACGTATCATTTCTTTCCACTTATTTGGGTGATGATGTGTACTACCTTACCAACTCAATTTTCTTTTCTTTTTCATTCTACACATACCAACACCTCCATAATTAATACATCCAAAAATAATTTGAAAAGACCTCTATTAACTTAGAAATATTTAACTTTCTTGATTCACAATCTTCGTACTATTCAAATTTGAAGCAATTTATCACCAAAATTGTGCAAAGAAATAATTTGATTCAACCTTCCGTTCTGGAAACAATTGTCCGATTGCCACCTTGCTTACAATTTCTGACACTTCTCTTGAGACAACTATGTACCACAAGTCTCTCAAAAATTTCTATAAATTATGTATTATTTCCTTTTGAATTCTTCACATGATTTCTTAGCTTTCTTCTCTGGTTTTGTAATTTATTGTTCTATTTATTCTCATTTTCTTCTAGGCAATGGATACCCTAATTTGTTTAAGCTTCTCTCACTACCAAAATGTTTTCTTAGGAAGTATCACATCACAAAGGCTTGAAAAGGTCTTCTTCATTAGAACTTCCAGTTTTACTATACCAAACTTATGCTTAGTCCTTAGGGAAAAGTATGTAGAATCTAGCTGCTACTTTCACTTTTACTTTGGCATGGATTCTCATTTTGTAGCATCTCTTCTAGATATAGGGATTTTTGTGGAAGATGTTTGCTTAGCTGCCCATATGATAGTGAGACTTGAATACTTGGAGAAGCTGGACACTATTTTATTTGTGGCACACTTGACCATTGGAATCCCCTCGATGGATGATATTCCTCAGTTTTTGGAGCATGGGGAAGTAGTTCCTCTTCGACCTTTCCTCTTCGACCTCCATATTTAGTACTTTGAAACTCACTGGGAACTCACCTATACAGAGTATTTAGCTCTAATAGATGAGGTGTCCCACATTGAATGTATGACAACCACCACCTATAGCTAGGTTTTCTCTTTTTTGACTTTTTTTATTTTTTGAAACAAGAATTTCAATATTGATGTATATACGTCACACACACACACACACACACACACACATATATATATATATATATAAATCTCTTAGTAATTTTAAATCATGCATATACTATGTATGGCTTTACCATTTTTATATTTCACTGTATCTCTTTATAAATGTTTAGATTAACTCTCATGTATGCAAGATAAGTTAAGAAAATTTTGTAAATTCAAGGACCAGAAAAAAGAGAAAAACATAAAAAATAAAAAATAAATAAAAGAAAAGGAAAAAAACAAACAAAACAAAATACACCCTAAAAAAACTAACGCTAATTAACCAGGCTTCTAATCTAACAAACGAATAACCCTAAAAAAACAACTAATTCTAATTTCTATGATTATTTCCATCATCATTTTGGTACAAATTGTAGTAGGCTTATCTTTAAATTCATTAAAAAAAAATCAACAATTCTACTATAACAATGAATTATTTTAAACTTTCTACATTTGATAATCATAAATTCAAAGGCGTACTTACCAATGAATTGGCTCATATGTATGAAAATGACCTCATTAAAGATTGATTGCACACACTTTGTCTAATATGACCATACTCTACATTCTTCTAGCCCCAGTTCATGGTTCGTCTATGTACTTTGTTTATTCCCATGAATGGTTGTGTCCATTTTTTGACTTTCTCCTCTGAAAATTTTCATGTCTTGGTTCTTGTCTTCACTTCGCACTTTGTTAGACCAAGATATATCACAATTTATATTATCATCAGAGAGAGAGAGAGAAAGTAAAAGAATAATATTTTATATTTTGCATAAAATCAGAAAAATTTCCCTTTTTATCTTGTAAATTTTATGTTTGGGATAAAATATATGCATCTCCCACTTGATTTTCCCACTCCTTTTCTTTATTTGTGTTTTCAACGTATAAGGAGAATGATGACTCACTAATTTTGTTTCCTCATTTTTGATGCAATATTCTAAAATCTCAACATTCTCATTTATTTTCCTACAATGTGTTATGATTTTCATTATAATAATTGTAGTTATCTAGTTGTTTTGTTGTATTAGCTGATTTTTTAATATTTCTAGTTTTAGTAGGGTTGCACATAATTTTTTCTAATGACTCTTTCCTTCTAGTAGTTAGAACTCCTTCTGTTAATAGAATCACTTTACATATGGCCAAGCTTACCCTAGTTAAGAAAATTTCACAATCAAGTTCATTGTGATCGGTTGTATCATGAATTCTACATTCGGTGACTCTACCCAAAGTAAGAAAACTCAAAGGATATAATCTATGGTTAAAAAAATTCACAAGTTTCTCAACTTCCATACTGAAATACTAGCTTGTATTCAATTTCACTTTACAAGATTCAAAATTCAGGACTAAAAAAATAAAATTCAAAATAAGGCCTCCTTCTAGCGCCTATTCCTATTGATGATGATTTCACTCGCAACAACAAGGCGAATAAAAATCTTCACAAAAAAACTGCAAAGAATCCTATCCTTCTTGAAAGATATAGAACAAGACAATCTCAAAGGGGAAATCTTCCTAAACAGAACAAAAGTATTGGCTTAGTTCAATCCCAAGTCTCTAGTAATCAGGTCATGATCATACTAGGTTCACTTTAGGGTATGATGTGAGTTTTCTATTAATGTCAAAGAGAATATATTGTTTAGAAATCACATATTTACTAGACATTGAGTTTTCAATTTGAATCTCAAGAACAAATATCATTAAATTGAAAGATTTGAAATAATATTTCATGAACATCAACAATTTCATTTGCTATCACTTAAGTAGATTTAGCTTTAAGCATTCAGCAATTTTCAATATAAAATAAAATATTTTCAATAAATTTCCATCCATTCATCTATTTTTGGAACATTTTCAAAATTTAAGCATCTATCCTAAAATAAAGCATAAAAAATACTAAAATTAAAATTTCTCTTGGTTATTCTCCGCGCATGACCCAAAGAATTAATTAAATCAAAGAAAACCACTTTATACTTCACCATATTTTTTCACAGCTACATATAAAATGGTGCGATATTTTAGAGGGTTTTAGTTTGGACATCAAGTAGGTTATGTATGCACCCTTACACGGTGCATCAAATAGTATTGTTCAGTTGAACTAACAAAACTAGCCACAAAAGATTCATGAGATAGGTAGCTATCAATTTGGCTCTGATATTAATCAATGTCTATATGCATACAAGTTTTTAGAGTGGAATGATTTAGAAAATAGGAAAGAAAAACAAAACTTAGATAATTTTTGGCTCTTCCAACATCCACAAATTTTGAACTTAACTTAAAATAAGATATCCTCTAGCCTTTTATAGAACACAATGAATAGAAAAGATAAGCCAGCTACATGAGAGAGAACCTAAGGGACTAATCATATCAAGGCATGTGGAAGGTAGTGATTGACAAGGAAATCACAATTGAAGTCAATGAAGATCAACTTCAATTGCTCATTGAAGCTCTTCAGGTTTTAATCTTTTACTATTAGGGTTCCTTTTTGGAACCAAACCAATCCACTCATTTGAGTGTAATAAATTCTCATATATTTAGAATGATCTAGTGGAAATTCAATTCCTATACTCTAGTTTTATTCTCGATTTGAACATTCTAGGAATAAATAACTCTCGAAATGAGTACACTTTTCAGCTGCATGCTTCAACTCTAGAGTTTCAGGTTCCCAGTATCTAGCACTTCTTTGCAAAAAAAATTATTTGAGAATGAGCCTCTAAAGTGTATCACTGAACCTAGTAACACCATCGGATCCATTTTAAAACTTGATTTTCTTGACCATCCATACCCAAAATTTGCATCACAATCTGTATTTCCTACAATCACGAATTCCACACATTAAATCCCTTAAAAAAACATTTAGAAACATCTCATGTAAATAAAACTATTATTCAAATATTAGAACACAATTTCCATAAATAACATGCTTTCCAAGAACATTATAAATTCTTGTATGATTATCCTCTACATATACCGGATTACTGGACTATCAGACACATTAGATAATCATAAAATCTCAAAACTTCACTTTATATCGCAACCCGGTACCCAGTACCCAATATTTAGCTTTACCCATAGACTTTCCCCTAACTTTGGTCTTACTAGACTTTCATCTATCTCGAACTTCAAATATCAGACTAGAATGCTTAGCTCATATCATTATTACCTTTTTCGCCTTTCAAACATTCTCGGTTCTCAATATTTAATACTCAAAACACTTTATTACGAAGTACTCTTTAATCAAAGATTTATTTTACCTCTTTTCTTTTCTTGATAATCTTCCAACTATCTAGCTTTCACCATAAAAGTTAAAAAAACAAATTGGGTCCCCAAGCCTTACAATCCTGGGGTGTGTTGTGAGACCACACAACAATTAGTAGAAGCATATTCTTCTTTTATAGCTAGAAAAAACATTCATTATCATCAAAATATCTATAATCAGATTCATCATAATAAATACCAACATCTTCTCTCACATAGTAAGCTTTCTTAATCATTTATCCTTTATTTTCCTTGTTCTTATTGTTTAGAGCTCTTCTTGGACATCTAGAGGCATAATGACCTATATCTCCATAGCTAAAACATTTGAAAGGAAATTTACCTTGATACTTACCAGTTCCCTTTTTCATCTTCCTCATAAATTTAGCTTCCAATTCATCAAGACCTTCATCACTTGAATCTTCAACCTTCTCTAATTTACCAGCCTTGAACAAAGTCTTTATTTTTGTACTTTTCTTTAGTTCATTTCAAATGTATTCAAAGTACCAATATACTTATATCTTTGAAAAATTTATCAAAATAAACTATTTTCTCAAAAGAAGATACCTTTTCAGTGTATAGTTCTAGAAGAGATCTAATAACCTTCTTCACCACTTTAGATTCTTTAGTTGTTTCACCATGACCTCTCATATTACTCACTAGTTTATCAACTCCCTGAATGTAGCCTTTTATTGTTTCATATTTAGACATATGCATCATTTCAATTTGTGCCTTTAAGTTTTGCAAATTTTCTCATTTGACCTTCGGATCTCCTTCATAAATTCTCTCTAACTTATCCCAAACTTATTTAACAGTCTTCAAACTTATAACTTTAATGTACCTTTCTCTACCATTGATCTCATGCACCTTGATTTTTGCATTTGTACTTGGACTATTTGGTGGTCGAGTGTATGGAGTCTGATAAGCCTTCTCAATCTCAAATCCCTAAGCACACAAATATCCTTCCATATTTTTCTTCAAGAATGCATAATATGAGCCATCGAATCTAGGATATTCCAAAGGAATCTTGTTTTCCATATTGGATCTACCTCAAGGGGTTAATCTCTTCTTCAAGGAACCTTGCTCTAATACCAATTGTTGAAATGAAAAAGACAACTGAGATGGGGGTGAATCAGTTGTAGTAAATTAATCCTTCAAAATCCTCAACAGTAATTAGATCCACAAGAATTCATCAAACTCTTATTTTGTTAAGTTTATTAAACATGAAATGTAGAAAATATAAACTGAAATCACAACACCATACACATGAGAACACCATATTTATGTGAAAAACCTAATGAGAGAAAAAGCATGGTGAGGATTAGCTCACAATATAAGTAATTACAAAACCAATACAAAGGGGCTCACTGCCATAATAGGAAACACTATCCAAAAAGTCTCACATCTAGGGCTCACTGCCACAAAAAGAAAACAAGAAGATAGAAGAAAAATGTTACATAGATAAAACACTTCTCAATGCAAAAATAACTCCACCACAATTGCTTGCACACTTTTGTAGTCTCAAATGAAAGATATCAGATGCCTTCAGCTCTACCTTTAGGAACCATAACATGAATTTTGCACTAATCTACTCAATTGAGCATCACTCACATCACTTGCAACAATCTTGCATCTATCTTTCTTCTTATTCTTTCCACACACTCTTGCATCAACACCATACATATTTATATCAAGATCTTATCTCAAAAACTTTTTCCAATGTCATCCATTAGCCGTTATACATTCAAATTCAAAATAGGCCAGAACCTAAACATTCCCATAGTGGATAGGAATAAAAGGTGACGTACAAAAATCCTTAATTAGGACCCAAATAGATCCAAACACACTTCAAAACACTTCCACAAGCCTCGCAAGTAGTGCTAAACACAAGGTTAGCCAACACCCATGCAAAATATTGAAATGAGAGAGGAAAAATGAGATTGCTCTCAAATAAAAAAAAAATCATTTACATTTCACTACAAAAAATTACAAAGTATTGGCATTATAAAGCCATTATTCCCGTAAAAAAAATCTTTATAGGAATATAACTACCCGAACTAAATTTATTTATTAAATTAACAAAAGCATGTTAATTAATTTATTTAACTATTAATTATTTTATGTCATGTACTAAATTCTAGCACTCCCCTTTAGTACTGACATAGAGGAAAACTAGAAATTAGTACACATATTCTTCATCACTTTGATGTGGAATTTCTTCATCACTTGAAGTGTGTTCCTTCAATTATCAAAGCATTATATTGCAGCTTTCCATCAAGAAGATCATGTGCTCTCTATTTTCAATTCAATACTACATTCCCTATCTTTTTACAATAGAAACATGTTCCACTTGCATGTTTGAAATTTGTCATATGTTTGTATTTTTTTAAGAAGTGCTAGCTTTATTTTGTGTATTCAATGCAACTTCTTCTTCTGAAGCATGTTTGTTTCTCTCATCAAGCAATATGGATATAACACTTTGTAGACTTGGATTTATTTTTCTTAAGGTGAATACCTTGTGAGACATACTATTTGGCATACTATTTAAAAGAATGGATTTTTCATCATTTTCCTTTATTTCTTCATTTATACCAGCCAATTGATTTATCGAGGAATGGAATTTACTAATGTGAGACACTATATCTTCACCTTCTTCCATTTTCAAACCATATAACTTTTGTTTTATAATTATTTCTACACTATCAACTTTTAATACAAACAAAGTATTCAATGTTTCCCACATATCCTTGGAAGATTTTTTAAAATTGACATGATGAAAATAAGGTTTAGATAAATCAATACCAATTATAGCCAATTCTTTCTTATCTTTTACCTTCCATTTTTGAAGTTCATCTATATTTGTTGTCTTTGGCATTATACCATCAATAGTTTCCCAAAGATCTCTTTCAATTAATAATAATTATATTTATATTTTCCAACTGTGAAAATCATGTCCATCAAAATTTTCATAAAGGATTAATTTATCCATTTTATGATAAATAAAATGTGTTCTTAAACTTTCAAAAATAAAAAATAAAAACTTATAAATAAATAAATTCTTCCTTTTTTTCCCTAAATGCCTTTTTTGCATGCCTTAACAAACCATGCCTTGAACAACAACACTATGATATCTTCATTTATTCACTTTCTTTATTCAACGTACCCACTATTTCCCTCTATGTTGTCCTCTTCATATCATTCTTGGCAGAATATCGAGTGAATACTCAAAATCCCATCGAGGGCCAACATAAAATATAGAATGCAACAATGAAACCAATGAAGGAACAAAATAAAGATATCAGGTTTGATGAAGTTCAATGCTTCCAATGAAAATCTATTCTGTATATGCTACTCACATATTAGTAGTAGTCTTTCAATCTTTGAATTTTAGATTTTTTATAGTGCAACATATAAGATAGCAATATTCAAAAATCACTACTTCAAACTCCTGGCACTTCTAATGATTATTGCACCCAAAATAAACATGGAGAAGCATTGATTTCAACTCCAAGCTTGAACATATGCAACAAATTTGGGATATTGACATATAATTTAGATTTTAAAATTTTAGGAATTTTTTTTGAGCTCTAAGAAATGGCAATGATGCATCAATGGCAGAAAATGCTAGAAAGGAATAGGCCTTGTGGTCCTCATGGCAGTAGGGAGCATGGTTTTAGACAATAACTCCCAGGCCCTATAGATAGTCGAAGGTGGTACCTTGGAGGTAGGGGGTATCCAAAGCAACATTATTTTACCCAACCAAAGTGGGCTCCATTGTCGATTAATAGGATTATTAGAAAGAATGGTCAACAGATCATTGACATCTCTGAGAAATAGACCCTATATAATAGATAATTTCAAAGTAGATGTCATGAGAAGGATTCGACTTTGTTCCAACTATTATATCAAGAAGTTGAAGCTGATCTGAAATCTTTCACAATTAAGGAGCCTAATGAGTTCCAGGGAGGGCCACATGGTCTTATAAGGAAGGGTTCGGATGCTTCACATTTGAGGTATGAGTCAACTGTTAGGGTTCAAAGAAATCCTAAAGTTTTTGAAGCTGAGTAAGGGTTTCTAGAATTTGCAAGGAAGGATTCAAAATTTTTGTTCTCGAGGCATGATTCAACTGTTAGGATTCAAAAAAACCCTAAATCTTTTGAAGTTGAGTGAGGGTTCATAGACTCGACATGCAAAAAAACTAAATTTCTTGCTTTGGTTCCTAAAAATCAAGGCGCTTCCTTCAATCCAAAACCTCAAAAGAAGCTTTATGGAAAAAAGTGCATTAAAGAAAATGTTGAAAAGTAGATTCAACCAAGTGTTACACCTAGGAAGGGAAAATCAAAGAAAGAAAAGAAAAAGGGCACAAGAAATAAAGTGGGTCTGAAGAAGGTTTGGAGACGTAAGGTTTCCCAGTCTTTGGGAGATGGTTTGCATGCTTCATCTAGCCAACAAAAAATTCAAGATCTTCCTTTTGATGGAAGTAATGTTCTAAAAATCACCTTTCCAGAATCTATTCTATTATCGCAAATTAAATATTTAAGGGATAAATCCCTAATTTGTAAGTTTTGGATGCTCACTTTGCCTTTGAATGATTTGAAAGATTTAATTTATGGTGATTGGGATGGGGTACAACAATTTTTTTATCTGGATTCTATTAAGGGCATATTTGTAGCCATATTTGATAATAAAGCAAATATAGATACTATATTTTGAATTATGTCATGGGTATTTCAAGGCTCGGGATTATGCATGCAATTGTGGATCCCAAATTTTAAAGTTGAAAATGCTCCTTTTCATTTTTTCCAATCTGGTTTCAATTGCCTTCTTTTCCATTAGAATATAGGGAACTAAATTTGGTTGAAGCAATAGAAAATCGTGTAGGAGTATTCCTTATGCATGATAACAATTTTTTTTAAAATCCTTCAAAACCCATTAGAACATGTATTTTAATAAATACGGGTGAATAATCTCCAGAAAATATTCTACTATCTTCAAAGTTTGGCAATTGGAATCCACAAATATGTTTTGAATGGCCTGGAATTACTTTATTTCAATGTCATACTATAGGTTGTTATTATTCTCAGTGCTCTCTTGGGTCTTCTTTGCACTCTTCCCATATGAGTAATGCAAAAATAAGGGATCAACAAAATAATTGTACTCAAAATGAACAAACCCTATCTTTATGCAAAACAAGTGTGTGATTTGACCATCCATTTCCATTTCAAGAGAGTAATAGTCATGAAACATTTCAATTTCAAGAGATTAACATCCAAGAAATTCAATCTTTTAAAATAAAAATGTGAAGAGGGATGTTCATAGCTAGGTCTTTACTCAAATTTTAGATCATCCAAAAAATCTGCATTGACCTATAAAGTGTCTAAAAACATATGGAATTTAATGAAAACAAGTTCTAGCCTATTGCTCAACTCATACTCTCCAATGGAGAACCTAAATTTTGAACCACATCTATAGAAATAGTGAGGAAATTAATTTTTCAAGGAACTAGGGATTTGTTATCTGGGGGGTCATTTGAAGTTAATGGCCATATGAAGATGGTGGTTCAAGGTAAAACATGGGTTCAAAAGGATAAGGAGTTAGCATTAGTCACAACCAATAGGCCTTCAGATGATGAACTTGATTTTTTAGCAGACAAGATATTGGTATTAGTGGGATCTGATTTGTTTTATGAAATAGTTGTTGAAGAAGATTTCTAGGAAGTTGGGAATTTATCTCAAATATAGTCATTAGGGTAGATTGAGATGTGGCATCAGGAATTTATTCTTTAGAAACAAAGATTGGACAGTTTGCCCATGAAAGACGAAATATTTTTTGAAAGGGGAATCAAAGTTATTCAAGAATTATCTCAAGAAACTCAAATGAAAGGGGTTTTAGTAGAGTTTTCAGTTGAAAATAACAGTCTTATGAAATCACAAACTCCTCTACAAACTTCAGCTAAGAAGTCCCCTGGGAAGAGAGGTAGGAAATCATATCTCACTAAATTGAAGGAACAAATCGAAGCATGAGTGTAGAAGACAATTATTGAATCAATGTCAAATAAGAGACTGAGGAGAGAATGTTTCTCTCCTCGACTCCAATGAGGATCTCTTCATGGAATGTCAGGGGTATTAATGCACCTAAAAAGCATGCCCATGTCAAGCAGTTAATAGACGCTTGTGGAGTAAACTTTTTTTTTGCAAGAAACCAAGAATTCATTAGAAGTATTTGAATCATCTATAAAGAAATGGAATAAATGGGAATCTACACATTCACCAGCTCAAGGGGCATCTAGAGGTCTTCTGATTCTTTGGGATCCAAAATCACTGAATGTTATATCGCATAAGAATGGAAACTCTTGGCAGCTTATAGAAGTAACAAAATTTGACCTTCATTTTTGGCTAATAAATGTGTATGGTCCTACTTCCACAGTAGATAAGAAGAACTTACGGGATGAAATCACTAGGAATTTTGGATTTCTATGCAATGAGAAAGTGATCATAGTAGGTGATTTTAATGTAATAACTTCTTTGCATGAAAAAAGTGGAGGAATAAGTCCTGCAACTAGAGCAGGTTTTAGTCCTTTTATTTCAATGAATGCATTGCAAGATATACAACCAACCTCTGGAAACTTCACTTGGACTAATAAGAGGAAAGGTTTTTTGCAAATTTTAGAGAGGTTAGATATATTTATAGTTTCCCCAAATTGGTTCACCTCTATGCATAAACTAAAATCTGAAATTATGTCATAACCAGGTTTAGACCATTATGCAATTTATTTGGAAATTTCAAATATTACCATAACAAGAGAAAAATCTTCATTTAAATTTGAAAGCATGTGGTTTTGTCATCCCCAATTTCTGGATCTTCTGAAGCAATGGTGGGTTAATGCTCCATATGAACAAGGGACTAAGATGTTCCAATTTCATAGTAAATTAATCTATGTGAAGCATCAAATAAAAGTATGGAATAAGCATGTTTTCAAAAATATTTTTCATCATAAGAAATCTGTGCTTAAAGAGCTTATAGAAATGCATGAAAATATAATGCAAAATGGGTTAAATGCTGATCTGTATGAAAAATAGAAGGTTTTATAGTCAAAATGGGAAGAGTTATGCTCTCGAGAAGAAATATATTGGAGGCAAAAGTCCAGATAGCTATGGTTAAAAGAAGGTGATCATAATACAAAAAAAAATCATGCCTCTACTCAGTTCAAAAAAGTGGCTAAATCAATTCATTCAATTCAGGGGCTTGACACAGAAAAATGGTTAACAAAAGAAGAGGATTCAACCATGTAGTTTCTGCGTCAAACTCATTGACCCATGATTCATGAGTAGTGGTTCACAAGAACCCATCTCTCATGATAATGAATGGTCCACTTAGCACTCATTGCATCTAGGTGATGCTCACAGAGGTGAAGCATTGGTATGTCCCAGGAGGTCACCCATCTCAGTACTGCTCTAGCTCAAGCGCGCTTAACCACAAAGTTTCCCCCAAAGTTAGGCCAACTTAGCTTGCTACCCCATTTGTAAAACCTTCAACAAGTGTTATGCCTTATGAACCATTCATTATAGAGCCCCTTTAGCTCATCAATTGATAAGTAGGAGGTTTCTTCCACAGCGTGTCAAATTATGATATTGCTATCAGGATTCAACCGTGTAGTTTTCGAGTCAAACTCATTGACCCATGATTCATGAGTAGTGGTTCACAAGAACCCATCATGAATGGTCCAGTTAGCACTCATTGCATCTAGGTGATGCTCACAGAGGTGAAGCATTGGTCCGTCTCGGGAGGTCACCCATCCCAGTACTGCTCCAACTCAAGCACGCTTAACCACGGAGTTTCCCCCAAGGTTACACCCACTTAGCTTGCTACCCCATTTGCAAAACCTTCAGAAAGTGTTATGCCTTATGATCCATTCATTATAGAGCCCCTTTAGCTCATCAATTGATAAGTAGGAGGTTTCTTCCACAGCGTGTCAATATATCATGATTATTAGACTCATTGACCCATTTCATGGGTCAATGAGTTTGACTCAAAAACTACACGATTGAATCATGATAGCAATATCATAATTTGACACGCTGTGGAAGAAACCTTCATGGGTCAATGAGTTTGACTCGAAAACTACACGATTGAATCATGATAGCAATATCATAATTTGACACGCTGTGGAAGAAACCTCCTACTTATCAATTGATGAGCTAAAGGGGCTCTATAATGAATGGATCATAAGGCATAACACTTGCTAAAGGTTTTGCAAATGGGGTAGCAAGCTAAGTGGGCTTAACCTTGGGGGAAACTTCGTGGTTAAGCGCGCTTGAGCAGGAGCAGTAATGGGATGGGTGACCTCCCGGGACGAACCAATGCTTCACCTCTATGAGCATCACCTAGATGCAATGAGTGCTAACTGGACCATTCATTATCATGAGAGATGGGTTCTTGTGAACCGCTACTCATGAATCATGGGTCAATGAGTTTGACTCGAAAACTACACAGTTGAATCTTGATAGTAATATCATAATTTGACACGCTATGGAAGAAACCTCCTACTTATCAATTGATGAGCTAAAGGGGCTCTATAATGAATGGTTCATAAGGCATAACACTTGTTGAAGGTTTTGCAAATGGGGTAGCAAGCTAAGTGGGATTAACCTTGGGGGAAACTCCATGATTAAGCATGCTTGAGCTGGAGTAGTACTGGGATGGGTGACCTCCCGAGATGGACCAATGCTTCACCTCTGTGAGAATCGCCTAGATGCAATGAGTGCTAAGTGGACCATTCATTATCATGAGAGATGGGTTCTTGTGAACCACTACTCATGAATCATGGGTCAATGATTTTGACTCGAAAACTACACGATTGAATCCTGATAGCAATATCATAATTTGACACGCTTTGGAAGAAACCTCCAACTTATCAAAAGAGGAGGATATTAAAAATGAAGGGGTTAAGTTTTTTTCAGAATTATTGCCAGCCCTTCAAACATCTAATGATAAGAAAATTAGAGATGAAAATGAATTATTGGATCTGATCCCTCACCTTATTTGTAATGAAGATAATAGTCTCCTAATGAGACCTTTTACTTTGGAGGAATTGAGACATGTATTTTTTTCTCTTCCTCCACAAAAGGCCCCTAGCCCAGATGGATTTACAACCTTATTTTTTCAGAAATGTTGGGATTTTTTGTGCTTCAAACTTCTATGGGCACTTGAAGAATCTCAAAGAACTGGGTCTATCCTCAATAAATTCAATGTAACAAATATTGCAATACTACCGAAATTCAAAGATCCTAAAACCTTTGTTGAGTTTAGAACTATTTCATTATGCAATACAATTTATAAAATCTTTACAAAACCAATTTATTTAAGGTTGACTCAAAAACTACACGGTTGAATCTTGATAGCAATATCATAATTTGACACGCTGTGGAAGAAACCTCCTACTTATCAATTGATGACCTAAAGGGGCTCTATAATGAATGGTTCATAAGGCACAACACTTGCTGAAGGTTTTGCAAATGGGGTAGCAAGCTAAGTTGGCTTAACCTTTGGGGAAACTCTGTGGTTAAGTGCGCTTGAGCTGGAGCAGTACTGAGATGGGTGACCTCTCAGGATGGACCAATGCTTCACCTCTGTCAGCATCACCTAGATGCAATGAGTGCTAAGTGGGCCATTCATTATCATGAGAGATGGGTTCTTGTGAACCCCTACTCATGAATAATTGGTCAATGAGTTTCACTTGAAAACTACACGGTTGAATCCTGATAGCAATATCATAATTTGACATGTTGTGGAAGAAACCTCCTACTTGTCAATTGATGACCTAAAGGGGCTCTATAATGAATGGTTCATAAGGCACAACACTTGCTGAAAGTTTTGCAAATGGGCTAGCAAGCTAAGTAGGCTTGACGTTGGGGGAAACTCTGTGGTTAAGCGCGCTTGAGCTGGAGCATTACTGGGATGGGTGACCTCCCGGGACAGACCAATGCTTCACCTTTGTGAGCATCACCTAGATGCAATGAGTACTAATTGGACCATTCATTATCATGAGAGATGGGTTCTTGTGAATCACTACTCATGAATCATGGGTCAATGAGTTTGACTCGAAAACTACATGGTTGAATCCTGATAGCAATATCATAATTTGACATGCTGTGGAAGAAACCTCCTACTTATCAATTCATGAGCTAAAGAGGCACTATAGTGAATGGTTCATAAGGCATAACACTTGTTGAAGGTTTTGAAAATTGGGTAGCAAGCTAAGTGGGCTTAACCTTGGGGGAAACTTCGTGGTTTAGCGCGTTTGAGCTAGAGCAATACTAGGATGGGTGATCTCCCGGGACAAACCAATGCTTCACCTCTGTGAGCATCACCTAGATGCAATGAGTGCCAACTAGACCATTCATTATCATGACAGATGGGTTCTTGTGAACCACTACTCATGAATCATGGGTCGATGACTTTGACTCAAAAACTACATGGTTGAATCTTGATAGCAATATCATAATTTGACACGTTGTGGAAGAAACCTCCTACTTATCAATTGATGAGCTAAAGGGGCTCTATAATGAATGGTTCATAAGGCACAACACTTTTTGAAGGTTTTGCAAATGGGGTAGCAAGCTAAGTGAGCTTAACCTTGGGGGAAACTTCGTGGTTAAGCGTGCACTTGAGGTGGAGCAGTATTAGGATGGGTGACCTCTCGGGACGGACCAATGCTTCACCTCTATCAACATCACCTAGATGCAATGAGTGCTAAGTGGACCATTCATTATCATGAGAGATGGTGTTCTTGAGTGAACCACTACTGACATGAATCATGGGTCGATGACTTTGACTCAAAAACTACATGGTTGAATCTTGATAGCAATATCATAATTTGACACGTTGTGGAAGAAACCTCCTACTTATCAATTGATGAGCTAAAGGGGCTCTATAATGAATGGTTCATAAGGCACAACACTTTTTGAAGGTTTTGCAAATGGGGTAGCAAGCTAAGTGAGCTTAACCTTGGGGGAAACTTCGTGGTTAAGCGTGCACTTGAGGTGGAGCAGTATTAGGATGGGTGACCTCTCGGGACGGACCAATGCTTCACCTCTATCAACATCACCTAGATGCAATGAGTGCTAAGTGGACCATTCATTATCATGAGAGATGGGTTCTTGTGAACCACTACTCATGAATCATGGGTCAATGAGTTTGACTCAAAAACTACATGGTTGAATTTTGATAGCAATATCATAATTTGACATGCTGTGGAAGAAACCTCCTACTTATCAATTGATGAGCTAAAGGGTCTATATAATGAATGGTTCATAAGGCACAACACTTGCTGAATGTTTTGCAAATGGGGTAGCAAGCTAAGTGGGCTTAACCTTGGGGGAAACTCTGTGGTTAGCGCACTTGAGTTGGAGCAGTACTGGGATGGGTGACCTCCCAGAACGAACCAATGCTTCACCTCTATGAGCATCAGCTAGATGCAATGAGTTCTAAGTGGACCATTCATTATCATGAAAGATGGGTTCTTGTGAACCACTACTCATGAATCATGGGTCAATGAGTTTGACTCGAAAACTACACAATTGAATCCTGATAGCAATATCATAAGAATTATCCTTGTCAAAGCAGTTCTAGCATCAATTCCAAACTATTTTTTGGTATTCTTTAAAGCTCTTGCATCTGTAATCTCAAAAATTGAAAAAATAATAAGATATTTTCTTTGGAAAGGTAATATTGATGAAAAGAAAAAGATACCTTTAATTTCTTTGGAAGGATTAGCAAAAGGAAAGAATCAAGGTGGGGCAGCCATTCAGAATATCTCATGGAGAAATAAAGCTTTTGGGGAAAATCTTGCATGGAAAATGTGCACTAAGCCAGAAGCTAAATGGGTTAGAATTTTGCAAGAAAAGTATTCAGATAATACAAATCCAACAAGAATAATTATAGTGGTAGATTCTCCAAAGGGTTTGACTATCTGGAATTTTATTATAAATAGTAGGAACCTCATTAGAAAATTTTCATCTTGGGAGGTAAATGATGGAAAAAATATAAAATTTTGGATAGATTCATGGAATGGAAGGCCCCCGTTGTCAACAATTCAGGATCTTTAGGAGGTTAAAGCAATTCTATCTCAAACCTGGGGTGAAATTTGTTTGGATTATGTTCAGCCATCAAATTCTATGACTAGAAAGGCAATGTGGAAAAGTCCTTCAAATAGTCTTTTAAGTGCTCATCAAGCAGATCTTCTATGTAAATGTATAAGGAAAGAATAGTCTATTTATCTACAAAACCAAATAAAATCATATGGGCAACATCTAAAACAGGCTCATACTTAGTGAAGGAAGGGTATGCGGGTTAATCTAAATTTCCTTATCAACCCCAATGGGCATACACTTTTTATTGGAATAATAAAGTCCTTCCAAAATCAAGAAGTTTTGTATGGCTTTCTTTACATAAAAGGATTTTAACAAGTGACCATATTTTCAAGTTGAAGATTATTGATCTATTTAAATTTCCTTTATGTGAAGAGGAATTTTAAACAATATATCATTTGTTTCTATAGTTTTCTTTTCCTAATCAAAGTTATAATTTCGTTATAAATAAGTTACAACTCTCTATTCCTCTACCAAATACAATTTGGGATATTTTCCAGAGTTGGCCGCTATTATATCAATATTATTTCTTTGCATGCATATGGTATATCATCCTAGTGATTTTACTATGGAATTTATGGTGGGAAAGAAATATAAGAATCTTCAAAAAATTAAAATCTGCAATAGAGGTAACTCTATTTAAAATAGAAAAATCTAGATTAGAAGGGGTTAACTCATGTGTCCAGAAAGAGAAATGTATTAACTCATTATTCACAATTTGGGATAGTGTCATTTTGAAATCCTGGAAAGGCATCAAGTTTCCATTTGATTGCAACATACTCAAAAATTGCACTCTGAAAGTTGATAGAGCATTAGTTAAATGGATTCCACCTTTTAAGGATTTTATCAAGCTAAACTTTGATGGAGCATCTAAAAGTAATTCAGGGTCTTTGAGAGCAGTATTTTGCATTAGAAATGCATCAGGGTTAGTCTTGGCAACCTCTTCTTATCATCATCAACATGGTACAAATAACAGTACATAAGCTCAAGATTTTTTAAATCTCCATATGGAAGGGGATTCATTAATAATCATCAATGCATTAAGGGAAAGGAAAATTCATAATTGGAATTTGAATTATATATTGCATAGAGCATGGTAACTACTAGACAAATTAGTAGCATCAATAATTTCTCACACATACAGAGAAGGAAACAGGGTAGAATAGTATTTAGTGGGGTTATGAAGTGATAGCATTGAGATCAGGGTTTCCAATGATCTCAATGTTTTAAATACCTATCCTAGTTTTATTGAATTAATACAGCTAGATTCAAAAGGACAAAGTTAAACATATCAAGGGATGGTCGATAAATTTGATGCTTTAGCATATGCTTTGATATCATGTTCATATAATTTGTACTAATGTTTAGTATCACTGTAAGTGCATGATTTGAGATGTTCAGGATTTTCAACTTGCAGAAATTGACACATGTGTAAAAATATGGGAAATTCATACAAATGCATCTGTCTTGGGATGTTTTGATAACCATGTAGTGTACAAATATATCTATCTTGGATTGGAAAAACAGAATTTAACCAAACTTTGGTTATCAAATGATTGAAACCTATAACTTTGATGTTTTTAGCATATGTTTCAATATATCATTATTAAATATTTGTACTAATGGTACTATCATTGTAAGTGTAGGTCTTAAGCTTGCAGCAATATGCACATTTTTTTTCAATATGTGGCATAAAAGTATAAATTGTAGGACTATGAGTCTATAGAAATTGGCACGTGTGTTGACACACTATGGCATATAAGTATAGTTCCTTAGCTTGCAAATCTGGAAAATTTCAAAAGGCTTTTTCATACAATTTTTCTTCTCAACCTTCAAGGGTGGCATGCTTGGGATATATTGATATCCATGCAGTGTACAAACATATCCGTTTGGGGTGTTTGTAAAGTACAAGGCCAAATTTGGATAGCTTTTAGTATGGTTATTTATCAAAATTTAGCCAAAGTTGTGGGATCTTAATGATTGTTGGTTAACTTGATAACTTGTGTTGATGTTTACATAAGTACAAAGTTGGCTTGGAAATTCATGTGAAATAAGGAAACATAGTTGCACTTGGCTTATCGAGATATTTCAAGTGTGCTTGCTCTGTAAGGTGTTGGGGTTAAAAGAACGAGATAAAATTGGCTTTAAAAAGGCCTTCGATATTTTCATTTGGAGTATTCTATTTGTTAGTTCTTTCTGGAATGCTTGGTATATGTTATTCTATAGGGTCTTTCATAGTATTGTGTGGGTAGTAAGATTTGCAGGGGTATGGAGCTCAAAGAGTTTCACATCAAAAATTATAGAGTCCCAGTTGTGGTTAGATCTTGGGAAGATCCCTTTTCGTCATGCATTTAAAAGGAAGAATTGCAAACAGTTTTCAAGGTTAATTGTAAGTGTGTTTTCAATTGCATTACAACTATTATTGGTGAAGATATGTTACATATAGAACTTCAAAGGATTATATTTCCTGCAAATCTATTGTCCATTTTCTTATCTAACATTATGGATTTAGTGCAAAAATACACTGTTTTAAAATCCATATCTACTAAATTTATTGTTTGAAGGTATTTGAAAAATTATGCTTTGCTTACAAGTGTGCAACAATATGAATTCACCAATGGTGATGGACTAGTAGGAGGTTTATTTCTCAGACATTTAATTCATTACAAAAAGAGATTTTCAGAAGGCATGTCGTTGTCCACAATGCATGATACTTCATCTCACCTCTATCAAGTTTTGAACAAATATCGTTATGCATTTACCATGGAGGATATAGATCAAAACAAAAAGAAGTTTCATTCAATTTGTTTTTTGAGGAGTCATTCATGTTTGCATGACTTGCTATTAAATCCACAAGCTGCTAAATGGAAACTCTTCTATTGATATGTTTTGGATATTAATGCAACATTACCTTCATAGGAGTGTGATTACGAGAAGAAAAAAATGGTGGATGAAAGCTTGGTGAATGGTCCTAGATGGGCAGGAAATAAATCATCTTCTTTCTAACTTTTGAATCTTTTCTTATATAGCTCTCATTGGTTTTATGTAATCAGCCATCACTTTTGTGGATCTATTAGTAGGTATTGGGAATCATAGCATATATTTAAAGGGATGGGTGGTTTGAATGTATCTGCGAATGATTAGTTTTTTTCTCGGGGGTATTATTGTAATCAATCATCGCTTTTGTGGATTTGGTAGTAGGTATTGGGAACTATATCATATATGCAAAGGGATGGGTGGTTTGAATGTATCTATGAAGGGTTAATTTTTTTATGTAGTAAGGGTCTTCAGTTCAGATTGTAAAGTGGGATATATTTTCTGCAAATACATAAGGGATATATTTTTGGGTTGGGGTAGAAAATTGTAGGAAAACTTTGTACTATTCTCAAGCTATAACTGGAGGTTTTCTTCTCCTGGTTCTTTCCTATTGGTATGCTCACCTAAACCAGGATTTTGTAAAATATATTATAATATAATATAAATTTTGGCATATGGCTTGTAAGTGTTGTCATTGATGGCAACCTATGTAATGCATCCAATCTACAATATAGTTTTGGTTTACACCGACAAAATAGAGTGAAGAACAAGGCATCTGATTAAAGGCTTAAACGTTGTTCTGAATACCTCACCGAACTATTATTTTGGGTTGTGGATCTCTGAGAAAGGTTTTTTGATGTTTTTAATACCTTATTCAAGAACTATATTGATGCACATTCATTGGTATGAATTCTAGGAGATCCAGTGCACTAATATGTTGGTTATCTATGCTTGAAGGCTGACCCGACGAACATAGTAATCATAGATTTATAAGGAGTAATTAATTAAATATTTTCATGCTTGATTATGTTTTTTTGGGTCTTCTCTATGTCTTAACCAACTCTGGATGATGCACATAATTAATTAGTGGTGGATCTAGTTGACTGTTGTAAAGAACTTAATATTTTATCAAGCCGACATATGAATGATCAAATCCTTGATAATGGATATATATATGAGATCGATTTTATAATTTTGATATGGAGGTAGATAAGTGAGCAAGCATAGTGAATGTGTGGTGTGAAATTCAACATAGTAATAGTGCAAATTTTTCTATGTATGATGTGAAGAGTAGAAAAGAGCAGAGTAGAGCAAAGCGAAGTGCAGAGTCAGAAAAAGGATCCAGAATCTAATCTATGAGCCTCACCAGAACTATAACCTAGCATGAATAGATGCTACTATCTCAGTTAATCCTTTAGATGGTTTTAATCTAAAATTTTGTAAGGTAGTGAGTCTTCCCCTTTGATTAGCCAGCACCAGGTAGTGTGCTTGAATGTAAGTGCATTATCTTTTGTAAAACATTTATTTGAGTACTCAAATTGTGGATTAACCTCCACCATGCTTTTTCCCCTAATAGGGTTTCCACGCAAAAATCCTTGTGTTATGGTGTTATGAAATTTTCCTTTGAAAGCTTCCATCTTTCTTTTAATGTAATTAAGTTTTAGAATAATAAATTTAAGATTTGTTAAACACTGATTCACCCCCCCCCCCCCCCCCCACCCTCTCAGTGTTCCCTTGAGTCCAACAATTGGTATCAGATCATCTAGTTCCTCGGAAGAAGTTTAGCAACTTGAGGTGGATCTTGGAATGTGATGGACTCTGGTAGTCTTTAGAAACAAATTTTGGTGGCACTTGATGACCTTGACCAGTCTAAAGAAGAAGTCCAAGAATTTAAAGAAAATATTAGGGATGCTAAGAAATTCATTCATTCATTAAAGGATCAGATTGTTAAATCCAGGGAAAAGAGGAAGGATCTCTATGATCATATCAAGCAACAAGAGAGTAGAAACATGGATGATTCTCACCTGAATCATACCTTGAAGGAAATAATTGAAGAATGTGAAAAGCTTGTTAGAGAAAATGCTACCCTAAAGAATGAGATGGAATATATGGTGAGGAAGCTAACTAAAGAGATTGAAGAAAGGAAGAAGAATGAGGAGAATCTTACTCTATCCTTAAAAATAAAAATCTGACGAACACAGAAGAATAAATGAAGAATTCACTCAGTTGGAAAGTGAACTACAATAATCTAGAAACAATGAAGAATAACTTGGTAAACATATTTTTATCCTTAGAAATGAACTTACCACTGCAAATGAATACAAGGAGAAGTTTAAGATCAGTTCAATGAAGCTTGATGAGCTGACTCAAGGATAGAAGAGTGGAAATGATAAGAGAGGTCTTGGATATAAAAAAGGAGAAATTTCCAGACTCGAAAAAAAGAATTTTAGACAAGGAAACCAGATGAAAAAAGGTGGAAGGTATCTGGTAAGACAACCTAATGTTCAAAAATTTAATGGATACTATTTTTCTTGCAAAAAAAATTTTCCATATGGCTACTCAATGTAGAAGTAATATGAAATCAAGAGATTCATCATTTTTTGGTCAGTGTTTCAAATGCAAAAAGTTTGGTCATAAATCAATCGAATGCAGAAATGTGTCAAATTACTTTATCAATAGAAAGAATGTTGAATGTTACACATGTGGAAGATTTGGACATATTTCTAATCAATGTAGATCAAGAAGAAATCAATGGAATGATTGGTCTGGACAAGGAAGTACTGTGTGCTACAATTGCAATAGATATGGTCATATTGCCATATTTTGTAGAAACAAGAATGTGGATAGAACAGGTCTGATATACAAAAGCAGAAACATACTGGAAGATGAAAAAGGAAAAGGAAAAGTGACTACAGATGAGATAAGAGATGAGATAAAGAAGACATGGGTAAGAAAGAATGATTTTGATGTTGGAAATGCATCTACACCAGAACTTGCTTCTGGTAATTCTTTCGGTAATTGATTTCAGGCCACTAGCCTAGGGGAGTTTTTCAAGAAAATATTTCCTCCCCTATCCGTGGATGGTACCAGAACGGGAAAAAAGGTTAAGAAGGTGTATTTATGATGTGTAGAGGTTTTGGAGGACTTTCACAAGAAAATTCAAAGAATTATTAGGTCCGTAGAAAAAAATTTCTATCACTGGCTGAGAAAATAGAGCACCTAGAAAAGTTAGGGAAAATGCATTTATTGCACGTGTGTGAACTATAAAATTCAAGATGGAATCGTCATTTGTCACTTTGCATCGAAGAAGAAAAGGAGAGCACTCGCTAGAGGAATTCCAAATCAAAGAAGTTGATTTGCTATCGAAACTCAAAATCTATCAGATATTTCAATTGTCTTCAGAATTTTCATATAATTTGGTGTGTGGTTATTAAACATAAGTGCAAAAAGTAAAATGGAAAAAATTGAAGGGTCAATCACTCTGGATGAATACAACAATGAAAATATTAGGTCCATGAGGAATTTGTTATTACCTAGCAAATTGAAGCAATTGAATGAAGCCAAGAAAAGAAATTTGGATATTTGGAATGAGTTTTCGTACTTTGAGAATGCGGAATTTGTTAAATTCATCTTGAAAAAATTGCATGATGATACTTTAACTTTGGACAAACCCTACATCATCTCGAAGGAAATAATTGATAATTTGAGTGGATTATGCAATGTCAGAGATATACTAAAGAAGAAATCCATTCGAAACAAGGAAGTTGAAACCCTAACCAGAATAATTAGAGATTAGAGGGCGCTGATAATTGTGACAATCAAGAATATTGTTACAAAGTATATTGTGCATGAAATTTCATAATTTATTTTTGAGAAACTGAGAAGGAGCGACCTTGGTTGGCATTGTCTATATTTCTCACAAGATGATAATCGAAGGTCAAGACTTTGACTTGTACAGATTGATAAAGGATCAACTAATGGAGAATGTGCAATTCACAAAAGAAATAGGCTACCCTTTCAGGTTTGGTACTTTGATCATATGCTTAGTAATGTATTTTTTGAATTGTTTTCCAAAAATTGACAATGTGGTGTGGAAAACAAATGAACTAGTTTTCAGACAAATATACTCAAATTCTAGGAGCTTGGTTGATTGGGATCTAGAATTTGAAAATTTACTTAAGAATGTGTTTGGAAAGTGTGGTTTAGTCAATATTTCCCTTCCAGTAAGAACAATGGAAGTTGGTTCCTCTTCCGGTGGCATGGATAAAAAGAAAAGAAGAGTAAAATAAATTGTTGAATACAACCCTCTAGAATGCAAAGTTCCCAGAATTGAGGGAAAAGGTAAAGAAAAGGAAATTATGGATATTCCAGATGAATAATTTGATGAAGAAACTAAGGATCCACAAAGAAATGAATCAAAACCAGAAAATGCTAGTGAGGAAGAAGATGATCTAACAAAGGGAAAGCTACAACAACTTATTCAGGAAGAAAGTGGAATGAAAAAAATCGCTAAGTTATGGTCTATTTGACCATCATATGATCAAGATATTATTCTGAGTGTACTAAATGCTCATGTTGAGAATTGCAAGATCAAATTGGAAAGCTTGCAGAACATTCTTCTTGAGGAAATGATTGAATGCAGTAAAGAAACAATGAGCTTTGAGGATAAAGACAAAGAAGAAGGTGAAGTTATCTCTCATTTGAAGGAGCAGTTTAGACTATCACTTACCAAAATAAAGAAGAAAATGAATGAGTTGAGGCAATGCATCAATGAAACTAATAACATTTATAGCTACTACATCTATTGGCCCCATGCTATTAGTAATTAAAAAGAGAAATTGGAATAGATTGAAAAAGAGTTGAATGGCATTGGAAAAAGCTTTGACATGTTTCAGGATCAAGATGGCACCATCAGGAAAATAATTCTAGAGATATAGTCTGAACACACCAAAATTCAATTCACCAAGAACACACTTGTGAACACCTTTTGGAAGGTGAAGGATCTAACCGAATGAAGATTGGAGCAGATGGTGGAGATACTAAGGAAAGGTAAGAAACTGGAAGAAGCAATTACATTTATGGAATCTTTAACTGAAATTGTCAACAAAACATCCAAGAACAACAGTTTGATCATTATCATTGGGATCACAATAGATTCTTGGAAGAAGTTCCTTCCGGAAATGAAGAAAAATCATAAGATAATTTTCTAAAGTAGCAGTCAATTAGTTTCAAATTTTTGAAGGTTTTTGTCGAAGGGGGAGAATTGTCGATATATACATTTTGAAGTTTCGGAGATTTTGAACACATGTTTTCTCTTTTTGGAATATGGTTTCTATTATTTTTCATTAATGTCAAAGGTGGAGAGATTGCAGTGAAAAATGTCTCATTAATCCTAAAGGGAGATGTGTCTTGAAGCATAGGGGGAGAGAGCAGTTTGGCAGTGTACATATAATGATTCTGACACTTACTTATTTTTCACTAAGTGCTGCCATCAATGCCAAAGGGGGATATTTTTGGCATATGGCTTGTAAGTGTTGTCATTGATGGCAACCTAAGTCATGCATCCGATCTATAGTATATTTTTTATTTACACTAATAGAACATAGTGAATAACATGCATTCGGTTAAAGGATTAAACATTGATCTAAATACCTCACCGAACTATTATTTTGGGTTGTGGATCTTTGAGGAAGGTTTGTTGATGTTTTTAATACCTTTTTTGAGAATTATACTAATATGAATTCACCAATATGCATTCTAGGAGATCTGGTGCACTAATTTGTTGGTTATCTATACTTGAAGGCTGACTCGACGAATATAATAATCATGGATGTATAAGGAGTAATTAATTAAATGTTTTTGTGCTCAATTATGTTTGTTTGGGTCCTCTCTATGTCTTAACCAGCTTTGGAGGATGTGCATAATGAATTAGTGGTGGATCTAGCTAACTATTGTAAATAACTTAATATTTTATCAAACTAACATATGAATGATAAAATCCTTGATAGCGGATATATATATGAGATCGGTTTCATCATTTTGATATGGAGGTAGATAAGTGAGCAAGCATAGCGAATGTGTGGTGCGAAATTCAGCATAGTAATAGTGTGAATTTTTCCATGTATGATGCAAAGAGTAGAAAAGAGTAGAGCGAAGTGAAAAGTCAAAAAAAGGATCCATAATCTAATCTATGAGCCTCATCAAAACTATAACCTGGCATGAATAGATGCTACTACCTCAGTTCATCCTTTAGATGGTTTTAATCTAAATTTTTGTAAGGTAGTAAGCCTTCCCTTTTGAGCAGTGAGCTCTAGGTAGTGTGCCTAAATGCAAGTGCATTATCTTTTGTAAAATATTTATTTGAGTACTCAAATTGTAGATTAACCTCCACTATGGTTTTTCCCCTAACATGGTTTCCATGCAAAAATCCTTGTGTCATGGTGTTATGAATGTTTCCTTTGAAATCTTGCATCTTTCTTCTAATGTAATGATAGAATGGTTTAAGTTTCAGAATAATAAAGTTAATATTTGCTAAATAATGATTCACCTTCTCAGTGTTCCCTTGAGTCCAACAATAAATATATAGTGGCTTACCACTCTTGCATAAAAAAAAAACAATGGAAAAAAATAAGTGTTTAAAGTTTAAACTATGGAAAGAATGGACACAATGGAGAGAAAGCGAAGGAATGCAGATAAATGATGGAGTCAAAAGGATTTTGCACATGGTCTGCATTGCTCACCTATTGACAAATGTAATAATGGTAGTAAAAAATTACATTGCACGTGGTCTTCACTGCAATACATTACAAACACCGTTGTAAGGAAGAAACAAATGAATGGAGGGCAATCAGAGAAAGGTCTAAGAAGAAACATGCTCTGACTCTGATACCATATTGAAATGAGAGAGGAAAATCAAGATTACTCTCTATGAATGGTGATTCTATACCTACACAAACATTAAAAACAAACACAATATTAGATCCAAATGCAAGATAGAAGCAACATTCCCCATGAAATTAGATTGAAACATCAAAATAGGAAATAAATGAAGAACAACACAAATGAAAACAATTAAATCCTATTCTAATGAGAAAGCCTTCAATCCCATGGGGGAATTAGTGATATTTGTGTGTAGTAAATGGCCCTTTCCCAAATCCTTTGTATGATTTGATGAAGATCCTTGATTCCTTGATGTAATTTTGATAAAACCTTGACAAGGTTGCTAAAAACTATGAAACTATGATGAAAAGTAGATGAAATTGTAAGTGCATTTGAGTATAGTAAGCTTGCATGGATTGTGGATGATCAATTCAATAAGAGAAGCCCTATATTTATAGATTTCAAGAATGAAAGAATACGAAAAATGGATGAATGTGGGATAATAGACCAACCAATGAGAGGAGTCTACTTGTCAATATGTGATTGGGGGAGGAATGAGCACATTTTGATGAATGTGCACATAAATGGAGTTAGATGAAATTTTAAATTAGTGAAATGAAATGTTTAGAGGGAAGACAAATGGAGTTAATGTCACTTGGCTCAAGGATAAGGACATGTAAGAGGCACTAAATGCCTTGTTGGAAGTACCCATCCCCTTTTGGAGGGATTTTTCAAGTTTGTGGAATATTCTCCTTTTGATGTCAAGTTGAGGGAAAATGGATGATTTAATAAATCAATTAAATTAATTTATTTGTGCAAGTTGAAAAACTGAGAGGATTAAGGTGATTAGGATTAGATTTAATCATGATTTGATCAGACTAAGAAGAAATTAGGTGATTTGACAATTTTGACTTAGATTTTAGGATTTATTTAAATCAAAGTTTGAGGGGAAAATGATTTTGGATTTAATTAAATAAAGATTGATTTATTTAATTAAAGAGAGTAATGTTAAATTTAAACCAAATAAAGGTTAATTTATCTAATTTAAAGAAATGACATTAGAGATTTAATTAAATAAAGTAAATTTTTTAATTAAAGGAGGGACTATAGGATTAATTAAAAAAAATGATTTATTTAATTAATAGAGAAGAATGACTTAATTAGATAAAATTGATTTATTTAATTAAGAGAGGAAATATGATGAATTTAATTAAATATCAATTATTCAATTAAATTAATTAGTAAAGGGGGTGATTTAGGAAGAAACGATGTTAGTAAGATCGAGATCAAGTGTGTAGGATCAACTTGTATATTTTTCATGTCTACATTTTGCCCCTCTTTGAAGCAATGCACTTGTTGCATTGGTTCAAAGAATAAACTATTGTGATCAAAAAATTTTAAAAAATCAATTTTGTGGATGCCCCACTACTGCCCCAGCAAGAAGGATTATGTTGATATATTACCCCCGCGAGAGATCAGATGAAAATTTGGATTTTTGGGTGATCTCGTGAAGAAAGAGGACAAGCTACTCGATGGCTTAAAAAAAGGTCCAGGATGCCAAAAAACAAGCCAAAACACAAAAAATGATGTAAAATGGCCCTTGGATAGGCAAAAACAAGATCGAGGGTCCAAAACCCTAGTTGGATGACCGGATTAGGTCAAAAAACCCTATTTTTTGGGCTTAAATAGACCCCAAGGGGTCACTTTCAAGTCATTTGCACACCTAGCCTTTAGAGAACTTTGCATTTTGAGCTCTGATCTTTTATTGAGATGGTGCAAAGATTGCTTCCATGGCACGTGTCAGAGCGAGTATGTGTGCACCAGCAGTCAATCAGCCTAGGACTCGTGGTACATGCCCCTTTCTCAACTTTTGATTTCATCTTTTCATGTGCATTTAATATAGTCAAAGTCAAAAATGAGTCAAGTGATGCTATTTAGCGCCACTAAAAATACAAAATCAGTATTGCACGACCTCAAAGTGCACTACATATGCATAGGGCACTACCATGAGCCAGTTTAGAAATTAGGGTTTAGGTTCAATGTCAGACACATATGACAAGTGCACCACGATGAGTCAATTTAGGATTTAGGGTTTGGGGGAGTGGTCAAATTGTGCCACTGCGATGTTGTTTGTAAATTTCAAACAACACCGCAATTGCAAATAGAGCTGCATATGTTGTTCGAACTACAAAAACTCAAGGCGAGATCTCAATTTTTTTCAAAACCTGACATTACAGATTTTCCTACGCAAGAGGACCCTGGGATACTACACTCTCGGGAGCGCAGATGCCCAATGCTTAGCAGATTAGCCAAGTTACACGAGCTACTCTAGGAGCACCTTGGGGCTATCAATCTTTGGTACATAGCTTATGCCCATCCCATTCAGACACACCTAGGGATGATGGCAGCCCTAGCAGAGAGATGTCATAGTGAGACATCTTCATTTCACTTGCCCACTAGCAAGGCCATTGTCACATTAGAGGATGTCTGGCGCATCCTGTGGTCACCCATCCATGGAGAGAGGGTCATCTATGATGTGGATGCAGGGAGGGATGTGTGCTTTGAGGTCATAGCACTTGAAGAGATCATCTCCTCTGAGGGCCAGATTGATTTAGAGAGATATCAGGGCATAGTGCCCACATTCATACTTATTGTTGCATCCATTATATTAGGACTTGTGGCACCAGATCGACGGGCCCAATATTTTAGTCTGGGATGGGGATTAGCATGGGAGTGGATGCTCTTCTATAGAGAGTGCCTTTTTTGGGTTTCAGTGATGTTGGCCTCACTTTATAGGGATTTGCATGAGTTTGCATATTTAGATAGTAGGGCCATTTGAGTTGGCATTACATTGTTACACGTCTAGGCCTGGGATCACATTGTCATGCTTCATCCTTAAGTTATAGTGGTTTCTCTAGAGTTAGATGATCTGATCATCTAGTGGTATGGCAGAACTTAGATTACTTTCACTCATATAGTTGCATGTGGCATTGCCCATTAGCGAAGGGTCATCGATGAGATGAAAATTTTTACCTGGAGGCCCTAGCTTGGTATGGGTCCTTTGTTTGATGATGTTCAACAACTATTTTTTTCTCGGTAGGAGAGATTGATGCAGGGCCAAGAGCATATGATCATTGAGAGATACCTATCAAAATGAGTAGCCAGGCAGTTTGGCGATAGATAGGATAGACCTGATGACCATTACATTGCCATCTACGCTCGTACTATGAGGGAGACTACATGGGGTAGACTCATCCCAGCAAATGAGGCAGCTAGTGACCAAACCATGGTTGTATGATTAGGGATAGGGTGATGCAAGGGTTACACAATCTTACAAATATTGGTTTAGACAACCCCTAAGACTTATAGATCCATGTGCAGTGCCCGTACGACGTTGGCCCAGTGGATGATCAATAGGCCAAGGTTAGGGGTAGGGAGGCAAGGGTGACATCTGACACCACCTCAAGTGCAACCACATCAAACACCATCGAGAGATTAGGCACAATAAACACCTCCCCAAGAGAAGCCACATTAGACACTACCTAGAGACGGGGAGAGAGAGGTCCCACAATAATAGCCTCCATCTCCACCATGAGGACAACCAGATCACTGTGATGCCTTGATTTAGCAATTACAAGCATAGGTGCAAGTTTTGACAGCTGAGGGGGATCACGCTAGGCAATGGGTCCTAACACTTACCAAAGAGAGAGATCAAGCCCATTCTAAGTAGGATTAGGAGATAGGCTAGAGGCGACAGCTCGAGAGCATGGCCTCCACATCCTAGCATAGGACAATGTCGACACAGGTGTACCGAGAGGCTGTGAGAGAAGTTGAGTATTATAGGCTTCATTACAGATAGGTAGTGCCAGCGATAGCTTAGGTACCCGAGTATTCATAGCAGAGAGGAATGAGGACACCTAAGAATCATGGTGAGAGGCATGCAAGAGAGGGCAGTAGCCAGTAGGGCTAGTTCCTCATTTTGATCAAAGACAATTATTCAATTTTTTATTGCCCTGATTGTATCATACACACTTGATTTATACACTTGATCTCGATCTTGTACCATGATAGTTACCTATTTATATATATGAGATGTCCTACCTTACTTATGCATGATGGATGCATGTATTTAATTTCCTATGTTCTATGATATGTTGTGATCCTATTATATGAGATGCATCTATTTTTTATGATGTATGCAGCAACTATGGATGCATTTATTTTTGTATATTTTCTATGCATTTTATGGTGAGGATGTATGGATGCAATATGATATGAAAATTGTTTTCTACATTATGTCCTAAATGGATTATGTGATGTATTATGACATGTATGCAGTGAAGTGAAATATTTTATTTTTCTTTTCTTATGCATTTATGGATGATATATGAAATGAAAATGTTATGCCTTTATGTAATATGAATGTAACAATGTGAGATGATTCATGGTATTTATGATATTCAATATTCAAATGGTATTATGTAAAAATGTAATGATGTAATGCAATGATTCCCATAATAAAAGCAATGTTATGTTATGAAATAATGTTATATGATAAGCAATGATTCCTAATGATAAGATAATATGCAATGATGATTCAAATGCAATGCACATGATTATGAGATGGTGACTTTTATGAAATGGTATGCAATGATTCCCTATGATATGTGATTTATGTAATGGATGTTTTGAATGTAATGTGTATGAAATTATTATAATGTGAGATGACCTATGACGTAATCTTATATAAAGATTATTTACAATGCGATGATTCCTATTTTGTATTGATTTGTGGATGCCAATGTTATAAAATGATGTAATGAACATGGTTATGTGAGATGATTTATTAGATGATGTTTTATGATATGTAATGGTAATATGATAATGTTGAGACGATAATGACATGTGATGTATGTAAATGATCATTATATGAAGTGATATGATATGTGATTTTGTAATGGATGAGTTGATAATAAATGAAATGCAAATAATAGAATGAATCTATATTTTATGATGAAATGTAATGCATCTATAATTATTATATGATATGCATTATGTTGATGACTTGTGGATGCATGGCAGATGCAATAATATTTTTGATTAACTATCATGGTATCATGTTAGTATGGAAAGAAGACAAAAGAAAAATATCCAACAAGCTTACCTTTGATGATGATGATAAAACCAAGAATTGGGATTTGAAAAGGGCCATTTACTTTATGTTTGATAACACACATAGGTACGATGCCTCAAGGTATTACGAACCAAGATGGCATGGTACCTATTGTGATGGACTTTGACTCGATGATCAAATAGGAGTACTCTTGTTCACACTTGACATACGAAACCTTATTCAGTATATAGTTCAAATATTATTAAACATCTCGGACCAAAACATAGAAAATCAAGCCTTCCTATGTAATCAACAAGACATCTAAAAACACCTTCCCTACAAACTAAAAAAAGCACATTTGACCAGGTTATTTTACAAGAATATCCAACAAGCATAGTAGATAAAAAGATATCGAGTATTGCCCCATTCCTTTCTCTCTAAAATTTTTGATTAGGCATCATCGAGAGGTCCTTGGAATGAGTGTGAAATAAGATAAGTCACAAAAGACCAAGATAAAGTAAACAAACAAGCTAATGTTATTCATAACATTGGCCAAGACTAAACTATGGTGATTCCTGATGTTGATGTCCATTGTAAGAAGGATGAATCCTAGGACATGTTGTGATTAGGTGATGATGACATTTTACTGGATGATAAGCTATTGATACTTTGAGTTGACTAGCTTACTGACTTACTGACCTAGACTTGAGACTTTGATGATTGAGATTTTACTTTTAAATCTGCTAGACTTGCTTCTGACTGACTTACCAAAGGATGAAAATGATGATTGATTTATTATGAGTGATTAATTATTTACAGGTGGAAGTGAGATGAGATGGATGCACCATTTTAGGTTTTCAAATATTTGGATGTTTTTGGTGTTTTAAAAATGTTTTGAGGCTATTTTTTAGGATTTTGATTTTTTCAATTTTTTTTTGGACTTTTGAGATTTTGACCAAGAGACTAAATTAAAGACCTATCCTAGTGGTCTCAGGAACTGATCAATATATTAGCCTTACCTACATTATATACGCAGAGACCATGTAGTTCAACTGACAACCAACTTTATTATTGATGAGATAGATAGACAAACAAATTTCTATTTTATCGCGACAAATGCCTAAAGGATTGACCTAGGGTGTCTTGGGGGATGATCAAAGATCAAACTTACCTATGTTCAAGCTCAGAGATGATGTAGTTTGATTGGATGACTCAATTTTTTTTCATTTTTTTTATTTCTGACATGTTTTGGATTTTGATATGATTTGGATGTTTTTTTAATTTTTATTTTTTAAATGCTTTTTGATTTTTTTATTTTAAGGAAGATCACAAGAATATACATGAATCCAATTTGATGTAGGTAAAGGAACATGCCCCCAACATGATGTGATAGACTAATTTGATACAGGCAAAGGAAAACTAACCTTAGGAATGTGTCGAGTAGTACAAGGGTGGAACATGATGCAATCACAAGATCAAGCTATGATACAGACATGGATGGATGATAGAAGGATAAATGGAATGCAATGGATGAATGGTGTAGAACAAGCCATGAAGATCTTAGTGGATGGAGAGTGCCTTATTTACATTTGGCAACTATTTTCCAAGTTTTCACCAAGGTACTTTCCCAAAGCACCACCAAAGTGGTTTTCACTAAAGGATGATTTTTTTCTTTACTATTTTTAATCCTTTTCCTATTTTTTTTGGATTTTTTATATATTTGATTTTTTTGTATTTTTGGCTTTACCCCTAAAAGATCAGGTGTAATTTTTTTTGAGATGGGAGTTGTTCATGGGCTCTTGCAGTGGCTCCCCTTCAGGTGTTAATAGCTAGTAGGTTTCTAATTTGTAGCTTGCAATGATGATGAAAGGTTCCAACCAGTTGGGCTCAAATTTACCCTTGCTTTTTGGATTTGGCACATTCTTCTAATTATCCTTTAGTACTATCTCACTAAATTGGAAGGTCCACCTCCTTATTTTCTTGTTGTAGTTGTGTTTCAGGAAATTTTGATAGACTTGTAAGTGATTTAAGGCATCCATGCACCACTCATCTAGTAGTTATAGCTCATTTAGCCATGAGACCCGGTATTCTTCATCTATAATGAGATTTTGTAGTGATATCCTCAGCGATTGGAGCTTGATCTCAATGGGGAGTATGGCTTCTGATCCATAGACCAAGGAGAAAGGGGTGGCACTTTTTAGTGTGCAGATGCTTGTGTGATAAGCCGATAAGGTGAGATTTAGCTACAGATGCTAGTCATCACCAACGTCATTGACTATTTTCTTAAGGATTTTTCAGAATGGTTTTATTGGTGGCTTCTACTTGGCCATTGTATTGGGGATAATATAGAGTGAAAAAGTGATGTTGGATGTTTATTTTTTGACAAAGGTCATGGACATCTTGATTTTTGAAAGGTGTCCCATTATCTAAGATAATGGCTTGAGGGACACTATATCGAAAAATGAGGTAGTTTAGGATGAACTTAGATATCTGCTTTCCTATTATGTAGGTCCTAGGAATGGCTTTGACCCACTTTTTGAAGTACTTTATGGGTGTGATGATGAATTTATGGCCATTGGATGAGCTCAGGGTTATTTAATTGATAAGATTGAGCCCCCACTATTGAAAGGGCCAAGTTGTAACAATGGGATGAAGCTCCTGAGTTGATACATGGATAAGGTTCCCATGTTGTTGAGACTAAAAAAATATTTTGACAAAGTCATGCACTTCTCTTTGCATCGTGGGCCAATAATATCTCGTCCTTAGCAATTTCTTAGCGAAAGTCATACCGCTTGAGTGCAAACCACAAATTTCATTGTGTACCTCGATTAAAGTAGTCAAGGATTCCTTAGTATTTAGGCAACATAATAGGGTCCCTTCGATGCTCCTACAGTAGAGGGTTTCTCCTAGGATGATGAAATGTGAAGAATTTTTGAGAAAAGCTCTTTTGAGGTTCAAGGTTATGTCAGCAGATAGGACTCCTATTCTTAGGTAGGTGTAAATTTCATGGTACTAGGGATCACCGAGACCAATGATTTTGCACATGAATTCAAACTCTGGTACCTCGAATGCTAGTACAAGAAGTTGCTCTATGAGGAATTTATATTTTGGGACGTACGAGATTTCCAAGAGTGAGCCAATTGTAGACATTATGTCTATTGCTCTATTGTTTTCTCTAGGTAGTTATTCAAATGTAATATCAATGAATGAATCCTTGATACTCTCCACCATTTTCTTGTATGGATTCAGTTTATCATCTTTTGTTTGCTTAATTGATTATGAGTTCAGAGTCTCCATATACCTTAAGGGCCATAATCTTCCATTGCACCACAATCCTTAGCCCTATGATAAGAGCCTTGTATTCTGCTATGTTGTTCGTGCATGGGAATGACAGCTTGTAGGATTTAGGTATGCAGTCCCCTTGTGGTGTGATGAAAATTCATGCTCCTGACCCATGTTGTGTAGGGTCCATCAAAATAAATCTTCTAGTGATTTATTGTGTTGAGGTTGAAGATGGATTCGTCAAGGAACTCTAAGACAAGTGGATCTTTTTCATATATAGGTGCCTCTGCTAATTGGTTTGTGATTTCTTGTCCTTTGATATCCTTTCATTCAACATACTTGATGTTATGCTCAGTTAGGATCACAACCCACTTAGTCATCCATCCTGTGAGAGTTTCTCTGGAAATTAGGTATTTGAGCGGATCTATTTTTGTGATTAGCCTGATCTAATGCACCAACATGTAGTGCCTGAACTTCTAAGCTACAAACATGACTACTACACAAGATTTTTCAATAGGTGTATAGTTTAGCTCATGTCCTAGCATGGTCCTATTGATGTAATAGATTTCTCTTTCCCTTTCATTTTCATCATGCTAGCCTAAGAGAGCAAAAAGAGTTGTCGTTGTTGTTGATATGTATAGGATCAATGGTTTGCCTAGAATTGGCAGCATTAGAACTAGTAGTGTGAGTAGGTATTCCCTGATTTTTTTGAATGCTTGGTCACACTTTTCATCCCATTTTTATGCTACCCGCTTGTGTATTAGATGAGAATATGGGATTTTTTGTCTACTAGTTGTGCTATGAATCTACGGATAGACTGGAGTCTTCCTTGTAGGCCCCTTAGCCGATTTAGTGTCTTGGGTGCTTCAATTTTAAGGATTGCCTTGAATTTGGTGAGATCTACCTTGATTCCTCTCATTGACACAATATACCCTAGGAGCTTTCTTGATTGCACTCCGAAGACATACTTCTTTGGGCTAATTCAAACTTTGTACTTTTCCAACCTATTGAAAATGGAACTTAGAGCTGATATGTGGTCTCATCTTTTCCTTGATTTAGCCAATATATCATCCACATAATCTTCCACCATCTTATGAATCATGTCATGGATCTTTGATAAGTATCTCCTACACTCTTTAGCCCAAATGGCATCATATTCCAACAATAGGTTCCCCATGGACATGTGAACGTTGTTTTGTGTTGGTCTTCCTTTGCTAGCATGATCTGATTTGTATCCTAAGAACCCATCCATTAGTGATAGCATCTCATGTCCAACCATCATATCCACTATCATCTCAATTTTTGGTAGTGGAAATTCATCCTTGGGACATTCTTTATTCAAGTCTCTAAAATCCATGTAGACGCGGATGCCCCCAATGGGTTTTCAAATAGGCACAAGGTTTGACACCAATTCTAGATAATCAATTGAGTGTATGAACCCTGCATCTAGGAGCTTTTGCAATTCCATTCTGACTAACAAGGCTATTTGGGGATGCATCTTTCTGAGATTTTGTCTCATAGGTTTTTCTTTAGGATATATAACTAAATGATGAACTACCACCTCTAGATCAAGCCTAGGCATGTCTACATAATTCCATGCAAATCTTACCTTTCTTTCTTTTAGGAATGCAACTAAGAGTTCTTGTTCTTCTATGAGAAGTGACTCAACATAGAAGGTTATGTGTGGTAGCCCCTCAGTTCCCAAGTTGACAGGATTGCATTCTTCTATCAAGACCACTAATTTTTCTTGATGAAGTGTGGTGAAGGGAATATTGAATCCTCCATCCTCTGGTGCCTCAGAGAGGTTTTCACTGTTGGATGTGTCCTTTATTTTCACTCTTCTAGGGTCAGAGAGTGTCGTAGTGTGGTTTTCACTCAAATACCTTGAGATTATTCTCAATTTCTCACTTTTGCAACTGAAGGATTCAATCGTCTCCTCATAATAGGCTTGAGTGTCCAGTGTGATGTCAAATCTAGCCTTATGATCTCCATATGGTACTATATCTCACAATCCCATGAACTCCGAGAGAACCTCATTATTTTCAAGTGTGTCTAGAATTGGTGGTCCTTGTTGGTCATAATCGATGAGTTGGGGGTAGACCATGTTTATTTTGTGATTTTGGTGGTTCGACTCAAAGGATAGGGTGCTAATCATGCATAGGGAGGAGTCTTCAAATAGCATAGGTAAATTAGTTATGGGATCCTCATCACTACTACACATGTCAGTTACATCAAAGAAAAATTTATCTAAGGGCAGACCTATAGGTATTGGTAGTTGAAGTGCAGTTTTTGTTAGCTGAGGGGAAGTCTTGATTGATTTAACTTGGGGACTTCTACCATGTATGGTTAAATTCAGAGGGGTAGACCCAAGGCCAAGATTTTGTATTTTTTTTTTAGCAATGATAGGTTCTAATCAGCCACTTCTATTCTTTCCCAGACTTCCATTCCTATTATAGCCCATACCCAACATTAATTGAATTCCTATATTTGCATCATCCATAGGAAGGGTTGGTACGGTTCTTTCATCTTGATAGAGGAGACTAGATACGTCTTGCTCATCCACCACTTCTTGGCCTAGATATCCCCAACTCTTGAATTAGGAAGGATCCACTCTGAAGGTTTGAGCTATGGTATTGGTGGGTTGTGGCTGACCATGGGACCTAGGGGATTGAGGTAACTCCCCATCCACAAAGGCTCCCTTCTTCATCTTGTACTCCCCACACCCATTGTCTTGGATTATAAGTTGGATGTCGGATATGTCAATGATTTTGGGTGTCTTTGTCCCATAAGTGGAGGCTATGTTGGATGGATATATATATAGGGAGTTGAGGGGCCTTCATCATTATTTGGGACTTGGGTGAATTTATAGTACTTGGCTTCTAGGTTCTTGTAGTAGGTGAAGGGTTCAGGATCACCATATATTGTAACCTCTTGGTTTGGGTATGAAAACATGACACATTGGTGGAAATTTGATGCAACTACTTGCACCCCATGGATCCATGGGGGGCCCAGAAGGATGTTATATGGCAGATCAAGGTCAAGAACTTGATAGGTGGTTTCCATAATAGCTATCCCTACTTGAATATGGAGTTGAACAGTGCCCTAAGAGACTCTTTCTTGGTCATCATAAGCCCTGATTGTGATACCTTTACCTTTTTCAATGGAATATTCAGAGATTCCTAGATTGTTTATAAGCTTAAGTGAACAAATGTTGAGGTCTACACCCCCATCTACCAAGACCCTTTTGACCTTATTATTGTGAACTAGGACTTCAAGGTGGAGTGCATGGTTGTGAGATGGCTAGGTGGGGAAGTTTTGATAGAAAAATGTGGGGAGATTTGGAGTGGTGATGTTACTGACCATAGCATGGAATTTCTATGTATCAAGGTTGGTGGATACAGTAGATGAAGCCAATGCTTCCTCAAGGATTTCTCTATGGGCGGCTGAAATCTTTAGTAACTCCATGATGGAGATTTGAGCAGGGGTTCTTTTTAACTGGTCTAGGAAATTGTAGCCATTAGGAATGGATTTCTGATTTGAGGTGGATTTCCTAGGTGGATGTGTTACCCCAATGATGGTGACCTTTTCATTGCATGTGGTGACTCCACAATCAACTTTGGCTCCCTTGATGCTAACAATAGTGACCATTTCATCAAGGCATGCAACAACTCCTTCATAAACATGGCTCACATTTCCATACTTTTGCTTGCCTTTGTTGTTTCCTTGGTTGTGATCGAGCATCGAATTCATGTAGATTTTCAGATCCTGATTGTTGGTTGGTTGCTCCACATTTATGATCTTGTCATTGATGAGGTCTTGGATGACATTTTTTTTAGTTTCATGTAGTTGGCGGTTGTATGCCCCTTGAGCTTATGATAATCGCAAAGGAAATTTTCATTTTACCATGGTGGTTTCACTTGGGTCTCTTGGTAATTATCATAAGTGAGGATTTTTATGAGGTTCTCATTGACCAACTTCTTCATGATGGATTCAATTGATTCCCCAAGGGCTATGAATTTACTCTTGGGGGAATATTTGTTTCGTGGAGGTGGTCCTCCTTGATTATTTAGGTTATTGACTTGATTGTGGGGTGGTTGTTGAGCTAATGCATTGGCTTATGTTTTTTTGTGATTGTTGTTTTGTGTTTTGGAATTCTTCTTTGGAGCACTAATGATGACCTTGGCATTGACTACTCCATCATTGGTGACATTCCTATTCTTTTACCACTTGTGAGGTTTCTCATTATAGCTATTGGATGGCTGACTATCTTGATGTTCAAGATATGTAGGTGTGCACCCTTGTGCAATAAGGTTCCTTTCGATGTTGAGAGCCTTGGGGATCAATTGGTCATCTGTGGTGATGCACTACATCTTTAGATGAAATTCCAAAGTCTTCTCTAGATTGGAAATGATAATGCAGATTTGTTGCTCCTCTGGCATGGCCCACTTGCTTCAATTGGCCTTGGATCACCATCATTGTAGGAAGGAGGTGAATTATTCCCCCTTTCCCTATTTGAGTGTCGATAATTCCTCAAGACTAAAATCTATGCTAATGTTGAATGGATAATTCTTGAGGAATGCATCTATGATTTCTTGGAATGTTCTGATGCTCGTAGGTAGACAAGAGAACCACTCCATGGTGGGACCAACCAAGCTCTAAGAAAATAGCCACATTAGATATGTATCATTGTACATGACTTTGATACAATCTACTTGGAATTCCCTAATGTGATCTTTAGGGTTTCCCAACCATGATATTTGTCAAATTTGGGGATTTCGAATCCCTTTGGGAATGGTATCATTGCAAGGCTCCTATCAAAAATATAGGGACACAGATTGTCAGTTGTCCTTGTTTTTTTTCTGGATTGAATATCAAGCACTTGTTGTGAGAGAAACTTGACTTGTATTGTCACATCATCCTATGGATCGGGAGGTGGAGTGAATGTGTTTTGAGGGGGTTGAGGTGTTTGATTAACAAGTGGAGCATTGGTGGGAGTTTTCTAAAATATTTTTTGTGCGATTAAGGCTCTTATCCACCCAAAGTGTCCACCTAGACTACCACAATGCTTCTCCCTTATCAAATTATCTCTCATGGAGCACTTTGGAACACACAACTGATCTTCTTTGAATAATAGTCCATCTTGCATCAAAAATTCATAAAAATAATCATGGAAAACACCTTGAAACTAATTACAAATAGAGTGTACCTTCTTGAAGTCTTTATCATCTACATACATTTCCTTCAATCCCTTTATACAAACACTTTGAAGTCTGATTTCCTACACCATCATGCATCTTTTACTGAGAGCATCTACTACTTTTTTAGCTTGGCCTTTTTTATGCTTAATTGTGAATGTGTAGCTATGTAAGTATTCAACCCACTTGAAATGTCTCAAACTCGACTTATCTTGACTATTTAGGAAACTCGAAGCATGATTATCTATGAACACAATGAATTCCTTGGGAAAAAGGTAATGCCTCCACTTCTTTGGACATTGTAGTAGTACTTAAAGCTCCAAATCATATGAATAATATCTCCTTTTTTCTTCATTTAGTTTTTCACTAAAGAAGGCCACTAGTCTGCCCTCTTGACTTAGGACAGCTCCAACCGCAAAACCACTAGCATCACACTCCACTATAATTTTTTTGTTGAAATCAGGTAGAGCAAGTATAGGTTTTTGTGCCACTTTACCTTTCAGGTATTAGAAACTCTAATATGCCTCATTAGTTTATTGGAACTTTTTCTTCTTGTATCCCTTGATGTTGTCAATCATAGGTGAGTAGATATGACTGAAGTTTTTTATGAATTTCCTATAGAAGCTTGCAAGTCCATAAAATATCCTCACCTCTCCTAATGTCCTTGGATTTTTCCAACTAGGAATGGCCTCTACTTTGGTGGGGTCCATTTTCAATGAACCTTTGGAGATGACACATCCAATATACAATATCTCCTCTTTCATAAACTCACACTTTTTGAGATTTATCATCAATTTCTCCTCAGTTAATTTCTATAAGACCATGTCACGGTGCTTCAAATTTTCTTCTTTTTTCTTGCTAAACACAAGGATTTCATCCAATTACACTACTACAAATCTTCCTATGAAAGGCTTCAACACTTAATTCATGAGCCTCAAAGGGGCATTAAAGAGCCCAAATGGAATCACCATCCACTCATACAAACCCTCATTGGTCTTAAAAGAATTCTTCCACTCATCTCCCTCTCTTATCCTAATCTAGTGATACCCACTTTTCAAATAAATTATTGAGATATAGCATGCACCACCCAAGAAATCCATTAGGTCCTCCATTCTAGGTATTGGGAATCTATACCTAATAGTGATCTTATTAATTTATTTGGAGTCAGTACACATCCTCCACTCTCCATCCTTTTGTTGGAAAAACAAGAATATACAAGTGAGAGGGGGGGTGAATCAGTTGTCACATAATTTAACACTTATTCAACCTTATTAGCTGTTAATCTCGTAAATGATAATTAACAGTGAAAGCATGAATCAACAACACATCATAAACAAAAGAACGACAAGATTTTACATGTGGAAATCCTATTAGGGGAAAAAAATGATGGAGGTTAATCCACAAGATTATATCCTATTAGAAGTATAATGAAAATGAATAAGGAATGCACATACATTCAAGCACATTGCCTAGATCTCATTGCTCAAATGGGGAGGCTCACTGCCTTACAAAAACATTCATATTTAAATCATCTAAAAAATATGAACTGATAAATTAGCTTTTGAAAAATCCTAATTACAATTCTGATTCAGCACATAAATACTTCTTCACACTTTGCTCAAATCTTCTTCACACTCTGCTCTACAATTGAATGATCGGATCTCTATTCACACATTTTTCATTCACACTTCTCATACACACATTAAGAACCACACACACTTAAAAATGAAGAAACAATTGCTCTTATATATCTGCTACATGGAATCACATTAACAGCTTTGTTAGCCAAAAATAAATGAATTACAAATTGTCAGCCCAATTTATGAACAAATATCAATGCGCACCAACCAAAGTTGGTCACAACATAATGAAGACCTAAATAAACTACCTCAAACATTCCAAACATTAAAATATTAATCCACAAGGATCCACAACATGCTACAACGATCATGTTAGACAAGGAAATTAAAACCCAAACACACAAAGGAAAAATATATAATCACGATCACATCAATCAATGAGGACATGAAACAAGGATAGAGCATGATCTAGAAACATCAAATAACATCACAGGACAATACACAACAACTATAATTACCATATTTACATTCTCTTCTTCCAAAAACATCAACTACAGTAATAGAATAACTGTAGGAACACAAAAACAAACAACTTGCACAAATCTTGATGTGCACCTCTGAAAATTTTGGAGTATAAACTAGATAGGCTCAACAACAAACCCTTTAAAGTGCAACTTTTTTATACCAACATATTAAATTTTTTACCACACTGAACTTCATATTTTCATAGGAAACCTTCAACATATTTATTATAATTTTCTCAATATCCTAGACATATACAACCTTCAAAACATCAATTCTAATAAGGTTGACATCAATGACAACCACATATCAACAACACAACCATAATATCCAAAAATCTCCCCCTTTGGCATTGATTACAACACATGATGTGAAAAATACACCATCAACGCAACTATATTGTTCTTCTCCCCTTTTTGTTCTGCTCTTCTCCCCCAAGGTTTTTACAAAAAATTTCACATTACTCTTCTCTCCCTTTGACATCAATGGAAAAGGCACACAAGCTCTGAACCACATATTTGAATCATCTGATTACTTCCCCTAAGTAGCATCCACCACAACATCAATCTGGAACAAGATATGACTATGAATGCATGGATTGATGCAAATACTTGCATCTTAGTTTAGATTAGGAGGGGAAATCACTCTAACTTCCCTGTGAGATACTCAAAAGTATCCTTAGGCAATGGCTTAGTGAAGATGTCTGCAATTTTTTCCTTAGTAGGCACATACTCTAGTTTGACTTCATTATCACTTACTTTGTCTCTCAAGAAGTGATATTTGATAGATATATGTTTTGTCTTTGAATGAACCACCGGATTCTTAGAAATTTTTATGGCACTAGAATTATCACAAAATATAGCAACAAACTCATCATATTCAATTGTGATATCTCTCAACATCTCCTTCATCCATATTACTTGAGTATAATTATTTGCAACAACAATATATTTTGCCTTAGCAGTAGACAAGGAAAAGAAATTCTACTTTTCACTTAACCAAGACACCAACTTCTTCCCCAAGAAGAATTCACCACCACTATTTTTTTTTTTTCATCCACATCTCCTGCCCAATCTACATTAGTAAAGGCACTCAAGGTAAGATCATCATCTTTAGGATACCAAAGACCAAATTCAATTGTCCCTTTCAAGTCTCTAAAATATCTCTTCACAGTAGTCACATGAGATTCCTTTAGATCAGCTTGATATCTAGCAAACATGTATACAACATTCATGATGTCTAGTCTAGTCTAAGTCAAATAAAGTAAGCCACTGATCATTGACCTGTATCTTGTTTGATTTTATTTAGGAGAATCATCATTCTGTGTTAATTTGCATCAGGTTACCATGGGTGTACCAATTGTCTTTGAGTCTTCCATGCTAAAAAAATTTAGTAACTCTCTTAGATATTTGGACTGAGATATAAATATTCCATTATCTAACTAGGTAATTTACAATCCTAAAAATAATTTCAGCTCTCCAATCATTAACATCTCAAACTGACTTTTCATTTCATCAACAAACTTCATACATAAGTCATCATCACCTTCAAAAATGATGTCATCAAAGAAGACTTCAATAATCAACTCTTTATCCTAATCCATCTTAAAATATATATTATTGTCAGCAATACCTTTATTGAATCCAAGCTTCAATAAGTATTTATCCAATCTAGCATACTAGGCTCTAAGGGATTTCTTGAGTCCATACAGTGCTTTCCTCAACCGAAAAACCATATCTTCTTTGTCATTCAATTGAAATCCATCTGGTTGCTCAGCATATACTTCTTCTTCTAGCGCACCATTTAGAAATGTCGACCTTACATCCATTTGATAGAATTTGTAGTTTTTAAAAGAAGCATAAGAAAGAAATAATTGTACAGCTTCAATTCTAGCAACAAGGGAAAAGGTTTCTTCAAAATCAATACCTTCCATCTATGAGTACCCTTTACATACCATTCTTGCTTTATTTTTGACTACTTCACCTTGTTCATTCAGCTTATTCTGAAAGACCCATTTGGTTCCAATCACATTTTTATCCTGAGGTCTGGGAACAAGAATCCATGTATCATTTTTCTCTATCTGCATCAGTTCTTCCTTCATTGCTTCCATCCAGTATTCATCTTTACATTATTCATTGACATTTCTTGGCTTAGTCTTGGAAATCAAAAAATACTCTTCTGCAATTCTTCTTCTAGTCTGCACACCTTTTTTCTTATCTCCTATAATTTGATTTTTAGAATTATTTAGCTTTACATACCTCTGAACATTAGGATTCTCTCAAACTTCTGGTTCTTATATTCTTTCTTCTACACTTCCAATAGCTTCTCCTTCTTGATTCTCTTGATTCACCTGAACAATTTGAACTTAATTTTGTGTCTGTGCATTCTTTCCATTATCAGTACTATCATGTTGGTCATTTGAATCATATCCACAGTATGTGGATGATCTAGTAGTTTCTTCGTCAACTCAAACATTTTCACTTTCAACCATTTTCCTCAATCTTCTATTATAGCATCGATAGGCCTTTCTCTTAGTAGAGTAACCCATAAAGATTCCTTCATCACTCCTAGCATCAAAATTGCCAATATCTTCATCTCCCTTGATATAACATCTATTTCCAAATATTTTGAAATATTTAACAGTAGGCTTATAACCAAACCACAGCTAAAAAGGAGTCTTACCAAAATTACCATTGATATTTACCTAGTTCATAGTATATACAACAGTACTTACAACTTCTCTCCAATAGATATGAGGAACATTACCTTCCAAAATCATAGTTCTAGCTACATCTAGAATTTTTTTGTTCTTTCTCTCAACAACTCCATTATGTTGAGCGGTCAGGGGATTTGATAGCTTTATTTTGATTCCATGCTCTTCACATAATGAATTGAACTCTCAGGAAGTGAATTCACCACCTCGGTCTGACCTTAAGTCTTTGATCTTTAGACCTATCTCATTCTCTGCCATAGATTTGAAATTTTTGAAATTTTCTAATGCTTCATGTTTTTCTCTCAAGAAAGCAACCCATATCATCCTAGAGTAATCATCAATAAGAAAAATAAAGTACCTTTCTCCTTATAGAATTTTTATTATGGAGGGACCACATAGATCAGTATGCACCAGCTCTAGTACTCCATTTGAATGATTTTGTTTTCTTTGAAATGAAATTCTAGTATGCTTTCCCATCTAGAATTCCTTGCATATGGTGTTAGTAGGCTTCACTAACTTAGGAATATATCTAACTGCTTGAGTGGATCTTACTTTGATAATGTTATCAAAATTCACATGGCACATCCTCCTATGCCATAACCAACTTACATCAACTTCATAAATTAAACAACTTTGTCTAGCAGCACTCAGGTGAAAAATATTACCTCTTGTCTTTATACCTGAAGCAATTATATTTTCTGAAATTCCTAGTATCCTGCACTTACCATCTTTGAATTGAAGATTGTATCCCTTTTCTACCATCTATCTGACACTCAACAAGTTATGCTTCAATCCTTCAACATAAAGGACATCATCAGTATTGTATTTACTACCAAGAGAAATAGTGCCTCTACCATAAATCACACCAACATTGTTATCTCGAAATCTTACAGCAACACCATCATATTTATCCAAGCTTATAAAAATGCTTTTGTCACCAGTCATATGATGTGAGCATCTTCTATCAATTACCCATTTATCTTTTTCTTCAATTTTGGCTACAAGAGCTTTCTCAATATTCTTATCACTAGCAGATTCAGTGGATACCATACCATTTTCCTTGATAGCAATGAATACCCATCCATCTTCATTTCCATTTTCTTTATCATAGTCATCATCAGTAACACCTTCTTTAGCATAATAGCAATTCTTTTAAAATTTAGGCTTATCAAGTTTGAACCTAGGAACTCTTTCAGGACACCTTGATTCAAAATGACCTATCTTATTGCAAGAGAAACATTTAATAGGAAAATTTCCTTTGTACTTACCTTGTCCTCTAGTTTCTCTTTTCACAATCAATGCTTCAACCTCTTCTAACTCTCTTTCTTCATCTTCAATTTGTTTCATCTCATCTTCATACTTGAATGTCTTTCTAGAACTTTCTCCCAAATCATATCTTTGTTGGTTTCTTCTAGATACTATAGCCTTAAATGAAGATTATGTCTTAGGAGTAGAATCACAAAATTCACTCAATTCAAAGGTAGCAAGCTTACCAATTAGCATATCTCTTGTCACATTTTCTACTATCATGAGTTCTTCAATAGCACAATCTTTCATTTTGTAAGAAGTAGAAAATGATCTGATCACTTTAGCCACAATCTCTTCTTCATCCAAGATTCCATTAGCACATCTAATACCCATCACTAGTTCATTTAATTTTTGCATGAAAGAAATATTGTTTTCATCTTTTCTCATTTTCAAGTTTCCCCAATTACCTTTCATACTTTGTAGCTTAGTAACTTTCACTTGTGCATAGCCTTCATACAATGTCTCCAGCTTCTTCTAGATCACGTATGTTGTTTTTAGACCTATCACATTTGTCATATTTGAATCTGTCAAAGCACTCAATAATGATTCTATAGCCCTGGTATTTTTTTAGCTTCTTTGATCTCATCAGGAGTAGATGGGCCATTTTGAGGAATAACATATATGTTCTTTGTAATCTTCTAGAAGGGATCACAAATGTGATTCAAATGACACTCTATCCTAACCTTCCATGAAGAGTAGTTTGTTCCATCGAATCTAGGACTATCCTTCTTGATTGATGTCATCTCGGATCACCTCAAGCTATTATACTTATTTAGAGGAACCTTCTCTGATACCAATTGTTGGAAAAACAAGAATAGACAACTGAGAGGGGGGTGAATTTTTTGTCATAGAATTTAACACTTATTCAACCTTATTAACCTTTAATCTCATATTTGATAATTAAAAGTGAAAGAATGAATCAAAAACACATTAGAAAAAAAAGAACACCAAGATGTTATATGTGGAAACCTTGTTAGGGGAAAAACTATGGTGGATGTTAATCCACAAGATTATACCCTGTTAGAAGTATAATGAAAATTAATAAGGAATGCACATGCATTCACGCACACTGCCTAGAGCTCACTGCTCAAATAGGAAGGCTCACTTCCTTACATAAACATTCAAATTAAAACCATCTGAAGAATATGAACTGATAAATTAGCTTCTGCAAAAGCCTAATTACAGCTCCAGTTAAGCCCAAAAATACTTCTTCACACTTCGCTCAATCTTCTTCACACTTTGCTCTGCAATCGAATGATCTAATCTCTATTCAAAAATTTTGCATTCACACTTCTCATACACACATTGAGCACCACACACACTTAAAAATGAAGAAACAATCACTCTTATATATTGGATACATGGAATTACATTAACAACCCTATCGGCCAAAAATAAAAGATTAAATGAATTACAAACTGTCGGCCCAATTTATGAACAAATCTCAATGTGCACCAACCAAAGTTGGTCACAACATAATGAATACCTAAATAAAATTCCTCGAACATTCCAAACATTAAAATATTAATCCAAAAGGATCCGTAACATGCTACAACCATCATGTCGGCTAATAACATGAAAAACCGAACAGACAAAGGAAAAATCTTCGATCACGATCACATCAATCAATGCGGGTGTGCAACAAGGATAGAGCATGTTCTAGAAACATCAATAAAAATAATAGGAGCATACACAACAACTATAATTACTAGATTTACATTCTCTTCTTCCATAAACATCAACTACAATAACAGAATAACTATAGGAACACAATAACACACAACTTGCACAAATCTTGATGTGCACCTTTCAAAATTCTAGAGTATAAACTAGATAGGCTCAGAAAAAAAAAACCCTTTAAAGAGCAACTTCTAAATACCAACATACTAAATTATCCATCATACTGAACTTCACAGCTTCATAGGCAACCTTCAACATATTTACTATAATTTTCTCAATATCCTCAACATATACAACCTTCAAAACATCAATGCTAATAGTGTTGACATCAATGAAAACCACATATAAGTAACACAACCACAACATCCAACACATTTTTGGGTACTAGGGTAGTAGGTACAGCACAGGGACTTAAGCTCTCCCTTATCAGTCATTTTTCAAGTAGCTCCTCAACTTGTTTTATGATTTCATTTTTTTGTTTGGGGGTCATTTTGTATGCAACCTTATTAGGTAAACTTACACCAAGTATGAGGTCAATGTGATGGCTTACATCTCTCATAGGAGGCAATGAACTTGGCAATTCATTAACTACAATTTCTTTGTATTTATCTAGCAAGGCTTGAACTTCACTAGGTATGGTTTTCATCTTATCTGCTTCTAAAAAAACTTTGGATTTAGGTCTGATAACTAAGGAAAATCCTTGATCTCCTTCATTCTTCAAAGTTTCCAAAATATATTTCTCCCCTACTACCATGACACTTGACCCTATTTTTTTTCCTAGGCTCTCATCTTGAAAAGGTGTCAATGTAAATGAGACTCCATCTTTTTCAATCACATAGATTTTTTTCTCCCAATCATGTTGTGCCTTTCTATCATGCTATCAAGGTCTTCCTAGAAGCATGTGACATACATCCATGGGGATGATGTCACATAATATTTTATCTCTATATCCCCCAATGTTGAACTCAACCCATGACTATTCATTGACCAAGACTTGTTGACCTTTGTTTAGCCATGACACTTTGTAAGGTGTAGGGTGTGGGATCCTTCTCATTTTCAATTTTTCAAACATTTCCAAAGACACTAAATTATCAGTAGAGCCTGAATCACCAATTACTTTGCATACCTTGTCTTGTGACTTGCATGTGGTCCTAAACAAGGATTTCCTTTAAGGAGGCTCTTTTGTTGTTGGTACCTTGATGAGTGTCCTTATCATAAAATTGTCTCCAACCTAGGGGGAAGTATGTTGGGAAGGAGAATTAATACTTTCTAAGTCCTCTTCTTGTACTACTTGTGATCTTCTTTCACATCCATATGAGCTTGTTGTTGATTTTTCTAGGCACTTCCATGCTATGTTGGGTTTTTTTTGCCTTAGCTTTCTAGCTTGTTTCTCCTTCGGTCTTGGCATTTTCTTCATGTTTATGGCATTTACCACCATATTGTGGGCCACCCTATTTGGTGGTTGGGAAGTGTTACCACCTTACCGTGGTGGTCTTCATCTTACTTGGAGGTAGCACGGTGAGCAGTGGTGACAGTGGCAGTTCAGAGTGGTGGTTACCACCCTACCACATGGCTTGTTTTCTAAGTCATAGTGGGCATGGTAAGGTCATCAGCAGTCGGGTCCAACAGTTACCATCATATCATGGGAAGTGGGTCCACTCATTGTAGTGGCTGTGGTGAGACCACCTACAACCAGGTCCGGGGGTTACCGCCATACCGCAGGTGGTGGGTCCACTCACCGCAGTGGCCACGGTAAGACCACCAGCGGTCTGGCTGATGGTCATCGCACTACCATGGGGTGGCCTATCAGTTCCCATGGTAGCACGGTTTAACCATCAGCGGTCCCACAGACCGGTTACTGCCATACCATGATGGGAAAAACCAAGCTGAGCGGTAGCCCATTGGAGTTAGATGGCGAGCTCAAAAAGTTACTGCCATACCGCAAGGTTGGTCCAACAGGGTTGCGGTAGCACAATGGGAAGGCGAGATAGGGCTCGGTGAAGTCATCGATGAGCTTAGAGGAGCTCACTGCTATACCACAGAATGACTCAAGTGATGCAGTAGTAGTGTGGTAGATGGTAGGGTGAGCTCACCGCCATACCGCGATAGGTAATGTTGAGATCGGTGGTAACACGGTAAGAGCTCGGATGAGCTCAGAGCTCGATTGATTGAGATTGAGCGAGTTGGACCATTTATGTTAGAGTGATCAATGAATGTGAAGGTGACATGTGGTATATTGGTAGCATTTGATTGACTGAAGGCCAAAGAGGTAATGATAGTTATTGTAGGTCATGGAAACAGAACCCGATTAAGGTGATGGATTTATTACCTGGGTGGCTTGATGCAATCTATGTAGTTCGGATGTGTGCTTGGTTGTTCATTGCTTGAACCTAAGGGTCAATGATTGGTTAGGTCATTGAATATGATGTATGGGTCAGTCAAAGATATACATTATGATAAAAAACCAAAAGGTGGTAAGATGTAGTAGAGGGGTTGACAGAGAGAGGCGTGAGTTGCGTTCGAGTAGTATGCTAAGGCATTGCAACTGTGAACACTCTGTCTCTTGGATCTAAATGATGTGAACCTATTAGGCTTGAGGCTGGGCTGGCTGAGAGGTTGGCTGAGATAGTTATTTCTAAGTAGCTAAAGGGAATCTATATAGTATGTCGGATGTATGACATTGCAACTATGTGAAGGTTCTGGTTTTGTGTTGTCTTCTATTCTTGAGATGATCTAGATGTGACTCTTGTATAGGCTATGAGCCTGAGATTGTATTGTAACTATTTTCTATTTCTAAATAATACAATGGCTTGATCTTTTAGATTGTGGGGTTTTTTACGCGAAAGGGTTTTCCCCACGTATAGCTATGTGTCATCTTTTTCTCTTTCATGGTTATCTATTTGTGTTGAATTTCTTAATAGTTTTGTATTTACTTTTCTCAGAGGATCAATGGGGGATTTTGTTGTGCCTATTTCCAATTTATGGTATAGTTGTGTGTGTCTTTGGAGTGATTTTGAATTGAAATCACTAAGGCACTATTGTCTTAGATGCTTATCTTGATGGCATTCTAAACTCCTTATCCCCAACATGCTAGGTCTCCAAATTGATTAAAATTGTAACATCTACCTTAGAAGGAACTTGTCCCTCTTCCTTGTCCATTGAATTTACCTCTACCATTAGGTCTTCTTCCTCTAAAACTGCCCCTTGATTCACCACCTTGTTCTTGATTTCCACTTTATTCTCCTTATGTCCTTTGTGATCACGTTCTTCCACCAAAAAGTTCATATTCCCCTAAATCTCTTTCCTCTGTCTCTAGATTCTTCTCTTTCCTCCTCCTTATCTTTTCATCTACCTTATTTTCCATTTGAAAACACTCTTCAACTATCTTAGGTGTGGTGAGGCTTATCTCATCTTGAATATTGAACCTTAAACCGTTCAAGTACCTTTCTACCTTCTCCCTTTCATTCTCAATGTGTCCAAACCTTATGCTCAACTTATGAAACTCCTCAATGTATGTCTCAACATCCAATTCCTTTTTCTTAAGGTTCTACAACCTCCTAAACACTTGAATCTCATAATCAACAAGAATAAATTATGCCTTCACCTTTGCTACCATCATATCCCATGAATTGATCTTTGGTTTGCATTTCCTTTTTCTCTCTTCTTGGGTGTAATTCCACCATGTCAGGGTAGGTCTCTTCAATTTGGTCTTGGAAAAATTGACCTTCTTATCCTCAGCCACCTCCTTGTATTCAAAATAGTTGTCCAAGGAATCTATCAACTCTATCACCTCTTCACCATAAATTTTGCCACTATACATGGGTAGATCCATCTTCACCTCATGAGCCTCTCCTTTTACATCCTTCATCACTTTTAGAAACTTCCTTTCTTTAGGATCCATATCCTCGTGTGATCCTTCTGGAGGGTTCTCACTCTCACCCTCTTCCTCGTCTTTAGGGCCACTCACATATGAAATAAAATTACCTCTGCTTTGTCATGTCTCCATCACTTCCATCTTGGCTAACATATCTTCTTGAGACTCCCTTAGGGATCTTAGCTCCCTAGCAACAACTGAACCACCTTTAGGAGGCATATTGTATCTTTCACCTTACAATTACTCTTCCTCAAACTCAAGTCTTCTCCCCAAATGAACTAAATCCTATGATCTGATACCAATTGATGCAGATTATGGGTGGAGATGTCCTAACAAACCAAAATCAACTTGTCTTCAAAATTTTCAAATCCTCTCTTGAGATCTTCCTTCACAAACCTTCACTAGGCCTTGTAGCACTCCAATTGACCTTTTTTTGGCATATCTTTTAGAGAAGGTCATCCAAAGAAGAATAAATCACCATTTAAGATACCCATTAAGGGCTTTCACAACATACTTGACTTTTAGCTAGGGTTGTTTTGAGATATACTTCCCTAAAATTGACATTTTTCTTAAAACTAGGCTTAATTAGGCCACTTTTCCAAAGCAAGTACTCTAAATCTAACTCCAACTCACCAAAAATTCACTTGTAAAGTCTTTTCAGGTCATATAGGATCTGATTCTACAAAAAATTTCACCAAACCTTCTCACATTTTTACTGTCCTATCAAAACTCCAACTAATAAAGCCTAACACATGAGGATGTTAGGCTAGGGCTCACTCAAAAACCTTACAAACTCCATCCCCTTTCCTAGAAATCAACATGAACATTAAGAGAAGACCAAGATTTTCCATTCTACTAGGTTTCACAATTTTTCAATGGTGGAATGGCTGGATATACATGATTTAGTCTACAAATCCTTGGAAACTAGGTTTTCCAGGCCACCTTGAGAAAAATCCTTCAAACAATCCTTTTTATTGATGGAATTCAATCACACCACATTCAAATAAAATTTAATGCACTCCTCTTTGATTTCCAGTTTAGTTCATACCATGAAGAACTTGTGCGGAGCCATACAGAGTTATGAAACACAAGAAAACACAAAAAAATACAAGAAATATAGCCTTTTGTATTGTTTTTACCACCAAACATTACAGAAGAATTTCCTCAAAGTTTTTGAGGATATTTAAACATGTTCTCACTAAATTCCAATAGTCTACAACTGGATTTTAGATAGGTGATTGTTCACCTTCCCTTCAAACCAAAAATTGGCATAGTTGCAAAGAAATGTTTTACATCATTTTAGAAACTTTGACAAAACATTACTAAAGGACCCTACATGACTCAAATTAATTTCAACTGGTCTTCATTCGACCTTATTACATCAAAAAATGAAAAAACACACAAAAACTCTAACCTAGACACCTAATGAGAACATATGAGCAAAATTTCTAGGATGCCCCTGCACCAAACATCCAAACCCATATAGGATAGCATGGATTAAGGATGATCATGAGATATTGGTGGATGAACAATATTTGGTAAAATTTCATATTCGATCATATGGGGATGAATTATTGTGTGATATTATACCTATGGATGCATGTCATTTACTATTATGGGGAATATGGAAATATGATAGGAAAGAAATTTGTGATGGAAGAAGAAATACATATATTGTGACATAAAATGGAAAGAGAATTAAGTTGAACCTTTGGAGAAAGAGGAGAAGACTGAATTTTGTGGCACTACCAAACTATGTTTAGTAGATGGGAGAAAATTTCTAGATGGATTAGGGAATGATAACATGTGTTTTGTATTGATTCCAAACAAGAATGGGAGTTTAGAGATAGCAAAGAGTGAGGATATACCACAAAGAGATGTTGCAAAATTGTTGATAGAGTATGACGATATCATGTCAGAGAATGTAATAAAAGTACTACCACCAATCTAGAATATCAATATTTATATAGATCTCATATAAGGAGAAAGTTTCCAAACAAAGCACCACATAGAATGACACTGGCATAAAATGTAGAGTTGAACTAAAAAATACAAGAATTATTGAGGAAAGGACTGATAGAGAAATTTTCAGCCTATGTGTGGTACTTGATGTACTTGCACCAAATAAAGATGGTTAATGGAGAATTTGTATAGATCCAAGAGAAATTTGAATAAGATCACTTTCAAGTATAGATTCCAATTGCTAAGGATGGATGATATTGTGGACCATTTGAGTGGAGAAAAATATTTCACAAAGATTGATCTCAAGAGTGGATATCATCATATCAAGATCAGAGAATGAGATGAATGGAAGACTACATTTAATACTAATGAAGGATTGTATGAGCGGTTAGTAATTCATTTTGGGTTAAATAATGCACTGAGCACTTTCATGATATTGATGAATGGGGTATTGAAGAAATTATTGGGTAAATATGTGATTGTTTACTTGGATGATATTTTGATTTTCAATAAAACTAGAGAAGAGAATTTGTGGCACATTTGAAAGTACTATAGAGGTTGAGAGAAGCGAAATTATTGATTACTGTAAATAAATGTAGTTTCATGAAGACAGAGTTGGTGTACCTTGGATTTGTTATTTATATTGAAAGCTTGAAGATGGACCTTGAGAAAGTAAAAGGAATTTTAGATTGGCCTATACCAATAAACATTGGAGAAGTAAGATCATTCCATGGATTAGCTAGTTTCTACCAGAAGTTTATCAAAAGTTTTAGTAGTGTTTGTAACCCCATGATAGAGAAAATGAGAGGAGACAAGAATTATTTTAAGTGGACATTTGGAGCACAGCAGAGTTTGAAATATTCAAGTAAAAGGTGACAAAAAAACCAATATTAGCATTATCAAATTTTGACAAATTATTTCAAGTTGATCATGATGCAAGTGGAAATTCAATTGGATCAATGTTGAGTCAAGAAGGAAGACTTGTAGCTTATTTTAGTGAGAATTTGAATTATGCCAAAAGAAGATACTTAGTTTATGATCAGTAATTCTATGCCATAATTCAAGATTTGAAGAGGTGGAGACATTATTCATTACCTATGGAGTTTGTGTTGTATACAGATCATCAAAATTTATAATGTTTAAATAGTCAAGGAAAGTTGAATCAAATACATATGAGATGGGTTGAGTTTTTGTAGAGTTACACATTTGTGTCGAAGCATATGAGTGGAAAATAAAACAAAGTTGTAGATGCATTGATTAGGAGGAATTTTTTGATAGAGATGAGAATACAAGTATTGGGATTTGAGGAGTTGAAACATATGTATGAGGATGATGGATATTTTGGTGAAGCATGGAGAGAATGTAAGGAACCAGTAGTGATAAATCAGAGCCAATCGTTGGACTATTTCATTTGGGAAGGTATTTTATTGAGGGGTGTAACTGTAGATTAAAATATAGATGTATCTTTCGAATGATGATGAATAATCTGCAACTAGAATAACAAAGTTAATCCTAATCTAAACAATAATCTAAAATCAAACAACAAAGAACAAAGAACGAGGAAATAAACTAAACAAACTAAACAATTTAATGGAAATCTCTCACCGAATATGCGTTCACCCCTTTGAATTATCTTGATTGCTCTTCTCCATTTTTCCTTTTTAGTATTCTCACCCTCAGATTTATGTGTTTGAATGCAAGTATAACTTCGTCGAGTGTTTAAGCAAAATATCGAAGATAAGAGTCTTCTCAAAAGTGTATGATTTTGGGAGGAGGAATAATGATAATGATAGGCCATTTTATACATTTTGGGTTTTTGAACGATCATCTCAGATTGAAAGAGAGATTAATGAATTCCATGTGATGTGAGTTATGTCTTGGATAGAACATGAGTTAGAAAATGAGTCAGAAAAGACTGCAGGATAAAGACTAATTTAGAACGTGAGTTAGAACATGAGTTCAAGATTTTAATCTTCAGTTAAGAGTCTTCAAAAATAGAAAGAACAAGACTTTGAATGTCAAAGACAAAGTTAGAATTTGGAGAATAACGCATTCAAATGCAAACATGAGTTAATTAAATAAATAAAGATATTTAATTAATAGACATATCATGCACATGAGTTGGAACTAGTTAACTAACTAATTGTGACAGAGAGTCCTCTCTCAGAGACAATCATATGTTGAATCCGGAGATAACTGGAGAACTAAAAATAGATCTTGAGTCAGAAGGTGGGTGAATGATTAGTCAACTGATTGACAAAAGAATGTGACATAAAAAATTAAATATGAATTAAATGTTAATTTAATTCAACATTCGAAAGTGAGAGATTTAATTAAATAAATAAAGATCATTTATTTAATTTGACTATTGAAAAGGATAATATGAATAATTAAATAATTAAATAATAAATATTTAATTGTAGATAAAGGGGGTTAAATGAATAATTAAATAAGGATATTTAATTATAGCTGGAAAAGGTATGATAAAGGGGTAATTAAATAATAAATTATTTAATTGAAAGATAAAGGGGGAATAATTAATTAGTTCGCAACATAATTAAATAAATATTATTTATTTAATAAATCAGGTCGAATAAAGGTTATTTATGAATTAATGAATTAATTAAAAAGAGATATTTAATTAATAGACAAAATATGTGTTAGAAAGTGTAATTAAATAATTAACATTATTTAATCAGGACGATGGACTATAGAAAATTATGTCGAATGTGTACTCGTAGGCCTAGACCAATTTTTGGCGTCTACAGTTTTCCCCTCTTTGATACAATGTTGTTTCGGAATTGTATCAAAGAAAATATGCCTCGATCGTGCCCCAGCATGAAACAAGTTAGGGTATGCCCCCTGAGGAAAATTTGACAAATTTTTGAAAGCTTCAAAATAATTAGGAAATATTCCTGATAAGTCAATTTGATAGTGAGAAATGCTATGAAGTTGTCGGAAATGAATTTGGAGTTGATACAGATGAATATGGGTCATTTGAAGATGAAAGGTTAAGCAGCCAATAGATTAGGTCAAAAGAAATGCCACTTTTAACCCACCTATAAATATGTATTAGGTCTAAACCCAATTCATTTTCAGCCAGAGGAGATAGGAAAAGAGGAAATTTTTCTCTGATTAACTGATGAAATGGCATCCATTCCATATGTTGTGCATCGTGGTTATCGAATCTGGAAGTTCAAGAGGCCAGCCGATGCAGAACCACCAGTATGTACCTAAAAAATGAACTCTTGAAAGTTAATTTTGCACGTAGTTTTAGGTGTTTAAAAATTAATTAAGCAAATGTGGTGCATCATAAACGATGCATATGTCGTCGTATTCACTGCATCTGACTGCAAAACGATGCATGTGCAAAAACACGTTTAGGCTAGGTGAGTTGGTTTAGGGAATGATTGCATTTGAAGTATAATGCATCACATCTATATTTATGCAATGCATTTACATTAGGAATAGACGTAGTTGTAGTGGTGAACCGCATATGCATTTTTGAAATGCATATGTTGTAGATGGGTAGGCTGACGAAACTGCACCACATTTTTTAAAAATGCATTGCATGTGGTTTAGTGAACTGCATTTGTAGTAGGTTGATAGGGGATGTGGAAAATATGTGACACATATGTAATATGCACCGCATGTGAGGCTTCATGCAACACATTTGAAAAAATGCATCTTATTTGTTAAAGTGAGCCACATTTGATTGGTAAAATTTTTGAAAAAATTTCCTAAGGAGAACTTGAAAATTCTTGACATCTTGGTTTAAATGCAGGTGTTTATAGATCCTATATATACATGGGAGTCATGTCCAGATGTATTTGATCTCAGAGATTGGTTGACGAGTGCAGAGATTTAGCTATTATGGAAACTGGGTCTACGCCACTGTTTGTCGATGCCCACTATTCGAGCGAATAAGGGTATGCTGATGGCATTATGTGAGCGATGGCATTCAAAGACATCGTCATTTCATTTACTGACTAGGGAGGCCACTATCACATTGGAGGATGTGTACAAGATTTTGAGACTTCCTATTAGAGGAGATTTGGTAATGTATGATACCCAATGAGTATTGATTGAATTGGCGAGGTTTTATCAGGTAGACGACATCAGTAGGCTTGGGATCGAGCACTATGAGATTAGATGGTGAGTGTTAGCAGACAGATATGAGCGGATTGACTATATTTTATGTACATTGATTGGGGGGATAGTTATGCCAGACAGACAGGGTCATGGATTTCCAGTGGGGTGGGGAGAGGATAACTATTTTTCATCCTCTAGTTACTATAGAGAGACCGTAGAGACATCCTTATGTGTTTTGATATACATGACACATTACTCAGACACATGTGGGAGACACGGGGTATTGGCGACATGCACTGGATACTCTTGATCCATTCACATGGAGACCTTACATGGATTGTGAGGAGTGGATTAACGAGGATACACATTTTCCATTCTGCAGATAGACACAGTATCTCATTGGGAGGACTGTTTCTAGTGTACACATTATTGAGTGACATTTTCTAGATAGAGTTTGGTGAGGTTCAAGATGAGCCTCGGAGCAAAGAAAATTTTGCTCATTCATCCAAAGAGGTTTCGTATTGGGGACCTATGATACTAGTAGCCATAGTTGAGGCAGAGATACAAGCACTACAACTAGTACAATGGGGATGGAGAGATGGATTAGCAGACCCAGGTACTAAAATGGTGTATGACACATGGTGGGTAGAGCATTGACCTATTCCTTACACAGAGCTAGATCAGCCAGCACCTATAGAGAGATGAGGCATAGGGCCTAGAGGATGGTGGAGAGGTGGAGGTGCTAGAGTGGGGAGAGTTGGTGGGAGAGACAGTGATGGGAGAGGTGGTAGGTGAGGGCGAAGAAGACAGAGAGGGGGTTGTGTAGGTTTCCTATCACCTATCCATGAGGTAGTAGTTTAGGATGTACCGATGTTGGACATCAGAGGGGGAGTGGATGTACAGGTTGGGGGTGACCATGCTGCAACAGAGGTAGTGGTAGAGGAGCATGCAGAGGTGGATGTTGGAGTAGAGGATGTGGCAGAGGATTTAGATGTGGATATGGCTATAAACCCTCTACGTGTTTTGGTAGGATATAGAGAGGATGATGTGGAGGATGATGATGAGGATGATGTTGAGGAGGATTCACCAATGGAGGAGAAGGAGAGAGAGCTATGAGATCATATCGTGGAGGGGAGATGGGAGGAGGATGCTCCTAGAGATGGTGACAAGGAGGCCTTGGAGGAGAGACTCGGACCCATGATGATAGAGTTTGATGCGATGAGGTTGGAGAGAGATAGTGCCTACATAGAGAGGGATAGTGCATTTGTAGAGAGGGACAATGCTCGCTCAAAGAGGGATAGTGCACTTATGGAGAGAGACCAGGTGATAGCTCAGAGGCATGAGATAGAGCAAAAGTTCACAGAGGTTAGATGCCCTTGTAGTGGGTCCTCATCTAATGGTATGGTATGAGAGTTGGTCAAATCGGTGGAGAGAGCCACTTATTATAGGGATCTTTATGAGGCTGTAGTGCCAACAAAGAGACAAGCTCCTACATTTTTCAGAGGTGTGCAATCAAATCAGGGGCCATACTAGGATTTAAAGGACATAGAGTACTAAGGGGGTGGTAGGACCATTGAGGATAGGTCCATATGGGAGGCCTTCGACCTCAAGGAGAGCATGTTCGAGTCTTTTCCCACCACCATCACCACATGACAACAGTGGTAGTAGGACATGATGACAGGGTTACATCCGTTTTGATCAGAGAGCCTGCGAGCTCATGTTTTATTTATGGTGATATTCAGACATTGTACTATGACACATTATTATTTGAGTTATATATATATATGATTTTGGCAGCTTCTACATGATATGCAGTTCTATATTATGGATGATGCTTTATTTCTAGATGATTATGTTTCCTAAATGATGTATATATATATGTGTAATGAATGAATTTTTCTACATTTTTATGAGTTATGCATTTAATAAATGATTTTATGGATGTCTTAATTTACTTATGATAATGAATGCAATGGTCTATATGATGTTGGTTTATGTGTGATGGTGATATGTACATGCAACTATGTGAAATGCTTATTTGAATGTATGCAAATGCAAATGATTTAATGTTTTTATTGTGTCACAGGACTTTATCTTAATGTCAAAGAAGAGAAATGTTAGGATGAAAATGAATTCAAAATGTTAGTAAGAAATAATTAAGGTTGATTGAATGAGAAAATGATATAATGAAGGTTGATCGATTGAGAAAAAGATATAATCTTCAATATTGTGCCAAATATGCTATACTTGCTTGTTATCATCATTGGGCAGGACATGACATAGATGGATAGTACACCCTATGATATGAGATAGACCATAGTGTACAAAGTTATCCACTTGTGAAAAAAAGATAGTCGTAGCCAAGGAGTGTCTTAACTCAGACTAAAGACAAGATGCCCCAGTCGTTTTGTGGAGACAAACCATAGACAACAGACAAATAAAAGACAAGTCAGGAGATGTCATTGCTCCTCTAAATCCTTGATGGGACATCCTTGAGGAAACTAGTAACATGACTCAAAAACCAATGTTAAAAAGATAGTTGATAGAAAACAGCCAAAGAAAAAGAGTCCTAAGACATCGTTGCTTCTCTAAATCCTTCAAGGGACATCCTTGAGAAAGCTAGTAATAGGATCTTGCACAAATCGATAAAAAGATAAGACAAAATAAGATATAAAGTCATAAGGCCAAATGAAATTATTCGCCAAAACTTGATCTTGTGTGATTGTTTGATGTTTGATGTTTGACATAGCGTAATGTGAGAGAATGACACATACCGCATAAGACATTGAGTGTGGTTTTGACTGGGTGACTATTTGTATAAGGCATGACAAGGCCTAGTTTTAGAAAGACATGTGTCATATAAGACGTTGGAGTCTGATGACATTGAAGTGACAAGCCACATGAGACTATGAAAATTTGATGACGTATGTTGACAAGAAAGACATATCTTGTTTAAGACATAGGTTGATCGCTTCGAAAATGTGTTTGATATTGACTTGATGACTTCGAGATGTTTGCCTTGTTGATGCATGACTTGTTTTGATTCTTTGACTGATTAAAAGTATGTGTGTGTATTGATAGTGTATGACATGAGGTGATACCCTAAATTACTGACCTAATGAGACTAAAGACATGTATCTAATGAATGATATGCAATGTGTGTGATAGTGAACTAAATGTGAATGAACCCTATTGGACTGACCTAGTGGGGTCCCGGGAGCTCATCAATTGATTAGCCTTGCCTACGTTGTACATGCAGAGACCTCATAGTTCGACACGACCAATGACTTTGTATGTATAAAGAGTCATGATTTAATGTGGGTGATACATGACAAACCTAGACTGGCAGACCTAATGCCTTGGGGACACATCGATTGATGGCCTTGCCTATGTCCCAGTCATAGAGGCAATGTAGTTCGACTATGTCTACGACTGACTTAACATGACCGATTCGACATGATTGACTAGACATGACTGACTTGACATGATTGACTTGACTCTGTTTTGGGGATTTTCTGACATTTTTTTATTTCTTTTATTTCTTTTTTCTTTTCTTTTTTCTTTTTTTCGAGTTTTCTAATGTTTTTGGGATTTTTTAGGACATTTTCAATGGTGTGATGTTACGTACAAGGTGTTAGGCAATAGAACAAGGATTTTCCCCTAGTTGGGAATAAGATTTGGAAGATGGAGTGGGTAATATGACGGAATGGATGCTAGATGTCAATCGTTCCAAGTAATGGATAAGACAACCATTTATCATGAGTGATGGTGAAAAAGTTCGATTGGAATAATGGTAGACAGAAGAGTGATCTTGACTAAACATGGCACCTGTTTTCCAAGTTTTCACCATGCTACTTATCCATAGTGCCATCGAAGCAGTTTTCACTAGTGGACGGATTTATTTCTCTTTACTTTTTTTGATTTTCTTAATTTTTTTGGTGTTACAAAGATGCCTGTTTGCCAGGTTTTCATGAAGGTAACCATTTTTTTGTATTTTTTTGGATTAAGACACGGATTCTTAGAGAATAAGCATAGAACCTCTTTAGATGCAGACTGTTGATAGGGGACAAAAGCAACTCTCCTTCAGGAGTAGAGAGTTGGTACGCTCCTGATCCAAAGGCTTCTGTGACAATATATGACCCCAACTAGTTAGGTTCAAACTTACCTAGTTTCTCTTGTTCAACTTGGTTCTTAGAATTCTCCATTAATACGAGGTCACCGATGTCAAAGTGTCTATTGAGAACCTTCCTATTGTAGCTATGGCAAAGATGATTCTGATATGCTTGCAAATGATCTAATGCTTTATGTCTTCATTCATCCAAAAATTCTAGCTCTTGTAACCTAGAGACACGGTATTCTTCATCGTCAATATGACCCTTCAAGGATACCCTTAGATAAGGTATTTCAACCTCAATAGGTAAGAAAGCTTTGGACTCGAACATAAGGGAATATGGAGTGGCGCCAGTGGGAGTACAAATGCTTGTGTGATAAGTCCATAAGGCAGGATTAAGCTATAGGTGCCAGTCACGACCAGCATCATTGATAGTCTTCTTAAGGAGTCTAACAATTGTCTTATTAGATGCCTCAGCTTGGCCATTACCTTGTGGGTAATACGGGGTGGAGAAATGGTGTTTGATGTGGAATTCTTCACATAAATGGCATACTTCTTGGTTCTTGAATGGGCGGCCATTATCTGTGATTATGGATTGGGGTACACCATACCAACAACTGATATAGTTTAGGATAAACTTAGATAATTGTGTGTCGGTGATGTAGGTCATGGGAATAGCTTCAATCCACTTGGTGAAGTATTCGGTGGTGGTGATGATGAATTTATGGCCATTAGATAATGAAGGGTGTATCTTACCTATGAGGTCAAGTCCCCATTAGGCGAAGGGCCATGGTGAAGTAATTGGACAAAGCTCTTGCGCTGGCACTATTATCAAGTCTCCATGTATTTGACATTGTCTACATTTCTTTATAAAGATGTAGGAGTCTTTGTCCATTGTAGGCCAATAGTAACCTAGTCTCGTAATCTTATGGGCTAGAGTAGGACCACTCGAATGAGATTTGCATATACCCTCGTGTATCACTTGAAAATTTGCTTGTGCTTCTTCAACATCGAGACATCTCATTAGGGCATTATCTAAGGTACGTCTATATAGGGTTTCTCCGATGATGGTGTACTTAGATGAATTTCGGATAAAGGTTCGGTGTTGGTTATTGGACAAGTCTTGGGGTAAGGTTTGGTCAATGAGGGAGTCAAATATGTCTTTATACCAAGGAGACGTAGGACCAACAATGGTACACACTATCATAGTATCAGGAACATCATAAGCGGGGACCAAAAGTTGTTCAACTAGAAACTTGAACTTAGGCACATTAGTCAGAATATCCAACAAGGAAACCATGGTTTTCATAGCATCTGTAGCCTATTCTGGATACGTGGTATTTGTTGAAAAGTTATGTCATTGAAATACGGCTTGAAACTATCAGCCATTCACTTGTAAGGTGCAAGATTTTCATCCTTAGTCTCGTAATCATCATTTACCTGTCGGATTACCAGTTGAGAGTCGCCAAAGACATGTAGGCTCTTAATTTTCCACTGAGCCACCATTTGTAAGCCTATCACTAAGGCTTCATATTCTTCTATATTGTTGGTACAAGGGAAATCAATCCTGAATGATTTAGGAATGGTATCACCTTGAGGTTTGACAAACAAGATACCAGCTCTTGAACCACAATTTGTATGTGACCCATCAAAGGATAGTTTTCATTCGGTTTTAATGTCAATGTTGAAGAGAAATTCATCTGGAAAATCTGTCACTAATGGATTGTCCACCTTTATAGGTGCATTAGCTAGTTGATCTACAATCACCTGTCCTTTTATAGCCTTCCTTTCGACATACGGAATGTCATACTTGCTAAGTATCATAACCCATCTAGCCAATTGGCTTGTTAAAGTTGCCCTACTTAGGAGGTATTTGAGTGGATCAATCTTTGCAATTAACATTGTTTGTCAATTGAGCATATAGTGCCAAAGTTTTTGGGTAGCAAAAACTACTGCAAGACAGGCATGTTATATGTTGTTGTAATTCAATTCATAGCCCACTAAGGTACGACTGATGTAATAGACTGCTCTCTCATGACCTTGATCATCGTGTTGTGCAAGAAGAGCCCCTAATGCTGACTAAGTTGTTGAGATGTATAAAATCAATAGTTTTCCCTCTGTAGGTGGCATTAAGATTGGTGGAGTAAGCAAATAGTCCTTGATTTGCTGGAAGGCTTCTTGACATTTAGCTATCCACACAAATGGTACTCCTTTCTTGAGTAGATGCTGAAATGGGTGTATTCTATCTACCAGTTGTACTATGAAACACCTAATGGACTGTCATCTCCCCTGTAGGGTTTTGAGTTGACTAATGCTGACTGGAGGAGGCATTTCTATGATAGCTCTTACCTTCTCTAGATCTACTTCAATGCCTCTTCGAGAGATGATATACCCTAACAGTTTCCTTGATTTCACTCCAAAGACACACTTCTTCGGATTTAGCCTAACATTGTAATTCTCTAGCCTCTGGAATATCTTTTCTAAAACCTTTAAATGATCTTCCCTTGTTTTTTATTTAGCTATAATGTCATCTACATAATCTTCCATGAGAGTATGTACAAAGTCATGGAAAATTGTAGTCATTGCCCGTTGGCAGGTAGCTCTTGCGTTCTTAAGGCCAAACGACATAACATTCCAATAGTATGTGCCCCATGGACATGTGAAATATTTTTTGTGTTGGTCTTTAGGTGATATCTTAATCTGGTTGTATCCAGAGAAACCATCCATGAGGGATAGCATCTCGTATCCTATTGTGAGATCTACTATCATGTCGATATTCGGAAAAGGGAAGTCATCCTTAGGACATTCCTTATTGATGTCTCTAAATTCAGTGCAAATGTGAATGCCCCTAGTTGGTTTAGTCACTGGTACAAGATTTGATATCTAATCTACATAGTCTATTGTCCTTATGAATCCTACATCCAGGAGTTTCTTAAGTTCTGCTTTCACCAGAAGAGCAATTTGCGGATGCATTTTCCTTAGCTTTTGTTTGAGTGGCTTAATACTTGGTTATAATGGTAAATGGTGCAATATTAAGTCTGGATCCAGCCCAGGAATGTCAGCATATGACCATGCAAATTTTATCTATCTCTTTTTGAAGAAGATCTTAAACTCATGTTGTTTTGTCTCTCTTAAAGAAGCTACAAAATATACTATTCGAGGATTCTCTTATGTACCTATGTTGACTGCAACAGCCTCTTCTACTAGCATCAGTGACTTTTCTTGTTCAATGGGGAGAATATTTAAACCTCTATCCTTGGGTACCTCAGAGAGGTTTTCACCCTCGGATATGTCCTTTATTTTGACTTTTTCATCATCCAAAGGCACCTTTCAGTTTTCACCTAGGGACTCATCATTTTTATTTTCATTGTCTTTTTTCTTTTCATTCTCATTTTTGTGACTAGAGGTGTAAATAGACTCCCCGAAATATGCTTTATCATCTAAGTCTATGGTAAAACCTGCTTTGGGATCCCCTCTTGGTATGCCTTCTCTAAGTCTCGTGAACTCAACAATTGCTTCATCGTTCTTGAATGTATCTATGATAGGTGTACTTTGTTGATCCTAGTTGATAAGTTTGGGATATATAAGGGGCATGTCATCATCGGATTTCTTAAAGGTAGTTGCACCTCATCTATACTAGTTACACCTCATCTTGGTTTGTCAGGTGCCCAAGATGCATGATCAAGGGTTTCCCAATAATAGTTCTCTTGCCATTCTTCTTTGGACAAGTGTTTCTTAGGATGAGGACTAGATTTTTTTGGTACAAGTTTCATGTTGAGGTCCAATTCTCCAAATAGGGCATCTATGTTCATGGTACTAGTAGATGAAAAGGATTCCCATTCACCATCGCTTGAGTAAGGGGATTCATCATAAACTAGAGGTTTATCGTAAACTGGGGGTTTGTCGTAAATTGGGGGAAGTGGTTCATGAGATATCTTGATGTTTGCGCAAGCAGTCACTTCCTCTTGAAAAGATGATGAAGTACCAGGAAACCCAATTCTAAGTGGTAGACACCCTAGCCCGAAGTATTTTGGTCGTGGGTAGACAATGAATGGTTTCATCCTCCCATTTTGATATAGTCCTAACCCATTATGCCCATCATAGCCTTCATTTTGCATTATCTTAAATCCTTTTCCATACTGGTCCTTAGCTATTTGAATAGATGGGGAGGGGTATTCATGTTCTTCTTGATATAACCAGGAACCACCTTGATCCACTATTTCTTCACTTAACTCTCCCCATTTGGTTAATTTCATTTTATGGGGAACATGAAATGTGACCAATGACTGTCTTTTATCTGCCATGGGTAGGCGATATGCCTTAGGTGGAATCAGTTGACTGACGCAGTATGATGCCTTTATATTATATTCACCACAACCCTTGTCTTGGATCTTTAGTTTAGGAGTCGATGATGGTGGTTTGAATGAAATTGACTTATTGAGATGTGATGGGTCAATGTATTGGGATAAAGTGGATGATGAAGCTTCTTGGTTAACTAGTACTTGTCATTGTGGAAGGTCCCTTAGGCTTGTACAATATTGAAAAGGATTTGGATCACCATCAATAGTGATATTTGTGCCATTATACGAGAACTTAAGACATTGGTGGTATGTTGAAGGTATAACTCTCATTGTGTGTATCCAAAGTCTACAGAACAACAAGTTGTATAGAAGGGTGAGATCCAAGACTTGGAAGCTGGTGTTCATGATCACCAGGCCAATTCTGATAGGGAGTGTTACAACTCCTTTGGAAGATATTTCCTCATCATCATAATCCTTGATGACTATACTCTTAGAACTGTCTACACAGTCTTCTGAGAATCCTAATGCCTTAACCAATTTTAGGGTACACAGGTTCAAACCTGCACTTCCATCTACCAAGACTCATCTGACTCTAGTTTGATGGACTAGGAATTCAAGATGTAATGGGTCATTGTGATCAGACTTTTCATTTGAGTAGTCTTGTTGGGAAAATGTGGCATGATGCGAGTTGGTCAAATATCCCACCATTTCTTTGAAGTGATTGACATCCAAGTCCATGGGAACAGTAGTGTTCTGTAATGCTTTGTCAAGTATGGCTCGATGTTCTGGTGACAAAGTCAATAGTTCCAAGATAGATATTTGTGCGGGGGTTTTTCTCAATTGATCGATGAGATTGTATCTATACTTGGGCCTCTGTGTAGGTAGTTCAGAAGAAGGACCTGGAATAATTATTTTAGTCTTGCGTGTGTTCACATTACATTTTGGGTGCTTCTTAATGATGATGGTATCAACATGTTCATTTGTGGCTCAGAGGCTATATATGGTCTTTCCTTTCCCATTTCATATTTGGAGTTGGTGTAATTGGCAGAGGGATTGTTCTTGGTTCCCAAACCGAAGGCGTTTCCTTTTGTGTGGTCATGTAATGGGTCAATGAAGACCTTATGATCACTTTTTTAGTATTTTTCTGCCTGCTTACCTCTATGGATCCATTTTCAACAAAGGCTTGAATGATATTCTTTAATTGGAGACATTGTTGCAGGTTGTGCCCTTTCGTTTGATGATAGTCACAGAAAGCATTATCGTCCCACCATGAAGGTTTGAACTATCCAAGATCATACTCTCTTGGTTCCAAAGGTTTGATGAGATTAATTTTGACAAATTCTTTGAAAACTACCTCGATTGGTTGCCCTAAAGGTGTAAATTCCCATGCAGGAAATCTCCTTTGGGGTATTTTTTGCGAGTTCTGGACATAATTAGCCATTTGATCTAGACTGTTCATCATGTCTGCATTTTGGTTGTATCCTCTAAGTGTGATAACCGGTCCAGTGTGTATGTGTTTAGCATCAACAATGTCATCATTCATGACATTCTTGTTCCTAGACTAGAACTTGTTTCTATCATTCAGCACATTTGGATGTTGGAAAATTGGACTCTTGCCTATTACTTTTATTTTGCCTTTGTCAATAAGGCCCTTTTCAAGGATGATCCCCTTTTCTACCAAGTCAAGGAATGAAGTGCAACAGTGTACCCATAAGTCACCTCTCAGTTTCAGATTGATGTTTTCAAGGAAGATTGTGACCTTTTGTTTTTCAGGTATTTCGACTAGACAGTGGCTAGCTATACTTCTCCATCTCTGGAAGAAAGTGATGAACATCTAGCCATCTTCTTGTGTCGTGTGGCACAAGGTTGCTATGGTTACTTCATTTTCTATGTTAAAGGAAAAATGTTCGACAAACTTCTCAGCTAATTCACCCCAGGATCATATACCATATGGCAATTTAGAAAACCATTCCAATGCTATCCCTATGAGGATTCATGGAAATAGGTGCATCAAGTACGTGGGGTCATATGATATGTCATGCATGTCATTGAGAATTTTCTAATGTGTTCTAAAGGATTCTTCCTCCCATTATACTTAGGAAAATTTGGTATAATGTATCCATGGGGGAAAGGTGTCATATAGAGTGCTTTGTCGAATAGACATGGACATAGGTCTTGCACTGAGAAAGTTTGTTTTCCTGACATAGACATGTCGTCCATCTTTTGTTGAAGAGTTTCCATTTTTTTGAAGGACGTCGACTTCTGTCAAGGACATGGTGTTTGTGTTATTTAGATCAATGTAGGTGTTCTGATACGCCATGTTTTGTGACGGGTTGTGATTTGGTGAGGGAATATATCTTGTTAGGATGTGCTGATTTGGTATAGGGATATTCCTTGTTTGAATGGTCTGATTTGGTATAGGAATGCTACCTATCTGAATGATTTGATTTGGTAAAGGTATGCTACCTATCTAAATGATTTGATTTGGTATAGGTATATTCCTACCAACTTTGGATCTCTTACTAGTCGTGTTGGTGCCAAAGGGTTTGCAGGAAGTTGCCCCGCAGTAAATTGTAAACCTTGTGTTACATTGAAAGGGATTGTGCTTACAATTGACAATGTCTGATTAGATATGCTAGTGTGTATTGCTGCACTAATTTGGGGAATAGAGACACTTGATGTCACAGTTTAAGTTGGTTGAGTAGACTGTGTTGTCAAAGTATGAATATCAAATCCTGGTGGTAGTGTGGCACCTTCTACTAGCAACTTTGCTAGATAGCGTTGGGGATCATTTAGCAAACATTCATCCATAAAGGATGCAAATTCAAGATCTTGTACTATTGTGTCCATGTCTTCTATGTACATCTTCCCATGTGTGTCTCAAGTGACATTTTTGTCAAGTAAAGGCTTGTGTGGGCGTTTGCTTCCTGACAGCTGGTTTCCAAATGGATTGATAAATTCATTGGGGTCTATCATTGCTTTTTGTTTCTTTTTGGACCTTGTTTCAACAATGAAAAAGTTGCTCAAAATGGGTAATGCAAACTATGTCTAAAAATTGATATGACTTATGTCTATGTTTTTGGATTTTTTTAACACTAAATGACGTTGCGAAAATGGTTTCTAAAAAGACGTATACTAAGATGGTGTATGATCTGATGGACAATATGCAAAATCTCAAGTAGATTATGATGATAAATGGGTCTAAGATGAGTATAACCTACCACCTAATGGAGTAAATGCATGCAAAGATTTGTTTTTGACCAAGGAACCTGATTGGATGACAAGGACAGTTGATAAGGTGAACTTTTCAGACTAGACTATTGAGCTGAAAAGATCCACTAAATGGGACTAAAGTGACAAGTTTCAATGATTGTGACAAACCAAAACATGAACGTTTCCAATGACGAGGAAATATATCTCTATTTCTCCAATATGAAATTTCCTAGGAAGTATCTATATGCATGCGACTTAGGATGACTATGACTATGACTAAGACGTTTACTGTGGCTAAGACGTATATGACACCTAATGATGCAAGGCTTTTGAGCAAAATTTACTATTTTTTAATCCAAGGTTGATCTTAAGAACCTAAAGCAAATACTGATAATGATGTTTCAGACTCAGCTCGTGGTTTCTAATGCTTTCAATTTACAGGAAAATGCGGTTCAAAAGTTAACATATGTAGTTTCTGACAGTGCATGCAGTGTTTCTAACAGTTGCGGTTTATCCTATGACAAATGTGGTTTACCGATACACATGCGGCTCGAAAACTGACAGATGCGATTTGCATGCACACATGCGACTCAGAATGTGATAGTTTTGACTTGTGATATGTAGACTATGAAAAGATAATGTTTTGACAGATAGATGCGGCTTTTCCCCTAACAGATGCGACTCGCTAATACACATGCGGCGATTAAACTAAAAATTGCGACTCGGATTTCTGACAGTTGGATTTTTCCCGAAAGTTGAAATTTTTCCCGAAAGTTGTTGGCTAACTTTGTTTGTTTGATCAATATTGCGATGAATACAGCAGAGAACAAACACAACAATCAATGTATTTTCAGTTTTTGTGATGTAAGGACTGTTAAGACTCAAAAACATTTACAACCTAGGCTTTTAGGACAATACTTGTTGAATTCTTATTTGGATTTCTCCAGCTATGCATATTTATGGTGAATGACTAGTAGCTTGACCCCACTGGCTCTCCTCCACAACACTCACTTATATAGGACATCCAAGCTACTATATCCATGAAACTCCCATGGCATACATTTCATTTCCACACATAAACTGTAAGAATATAAGACGGCTTCACAAGGCCGCCCTGTTGCGCCAACAAGTAGGTAGGATTTTGGTAACTCTACAACAAGGTATTTAATAAGGGCATTCCATTCGTGGGACACTATCCAATGTTGGCGAGAGTCAATTTCTGTCCATCTCAACGGAATAGTGCATGTGATTCATGGGCTTTCCCCAAGAATCCACTTTTATATACCGGTTGGAAGTCACTTGGCTTTAGCATGCTACCGATCTGAGTCATCTTGGGGTGAGTAGTTTTTCCCACCAAGACAGGCCCAAGTTCTAGAGTCAGTAACCATTTCTCTTACACCCAAGATTGCATGACTGTGCAAGGGGAGAGGATACTTCGGTGTACTAAATCATAAGGGTTACAAATGCATGCAAAGCACCAAACAAATAAGACAATGGTTATTTTCAATCCAAACGACCATTGTTTATCTACCAAACAAGAAATTATTTTTAAACCCACGCAATGATTATCTATCTACCAAACAAAATCTTGCTTAGAATAAATAAATTGACACAAAGGCATTAGGTCCTGCATGCAAATTTATCAGTAGTTCATTGTTCTTCAACTTTCATCATGCAGAAAATTATCTTTGATTTTAATTGTCTTCAATGCTTCATCCTGCAAACACTATGTTATTCCTCCTTAACACAACTGAAACAAACATTAGCAAAAATCCAAACAACCCAAAAAGAAAAAACTAAAAATATGGATGTACAGAAATGACTAAAAACCAAAAAAAAAGATTACCAGGTAGATGCGGCTTTTGGAGCCACAGATGCAGTTCGATTATTGATAGGTGGATGCAGTTCGTGAATTTTGGTTATAGGCGGATGCGGTTTGTGACTTCACGAATGCGGTTTGTGATGGTGGATGCATCGTTGTTTTTCATAGATGTGGCTCATGGATACAAATGCGTCGTTTTACGGAACAGATGTGGTGCACCGTACAAAAAACCTACAAAAAAGAATGAAAAACAAAAAAATGGAAAGATGAAAATATGTACGAATTTGAAGCGTGTTCACGTCGGGTTCACCAAATGTAACTATAGATTAAAATGTAGATGTATCTTTCAAATGATGATGAATAATATACAACTAGAATAACAAAGTTAATCCTAATCTAAACAATAATCTAAAATCAAACAACAAAGAACAAGGAAATAAACTAAACAAACTAAACAATTTAATGGAAAGCTCTCACCGAATATGCATTCACCCCTTTGAATTATCTTGATTGCTCTCCTCCATTTTGCCTTTTCAATATTCTTGCCCTCAAATTTATGTGTTTGAATGCAAGTATAACTTCATCGAGTATCTAAGAAAAATATTGAAGATAATTCTCTTCTCAAAAGTGCATGATTTCGAGAGGAGGAATAATGATAATGACAGGCCATTTTATAGATTTTGAGTTTTTGAACGATCGGCTCAGATTGAAAGAGAGATCGATGGATGATATTGATGAATGCCATGTGATGTGAGTTTTGTCTTGGATAGAACATGAGTTAGAACATGATTCAAAAAAGACTGTAGGATAAAGACTAATTTAGAACGTGAGTTAGAACATGAGTTCAATATTTTAATCTTCAGTTAAGAGTGTTCAAAAATAGAAAGAACAAGACTTTGAATGTCAAAGACAAAGTTAGAATCTGGAGAATAATGCATTTGAATGCAAACATGAGTTAATTAATTAAATAAAGATATTTAATTAATAGACATATCATGCATATGAGTTGGAACTAGTTAACTGACTAATTATGATAGAGAGTCCTCTCTCAAAGACAATCAGATGTTGAATCCAGAGATAACTGGAGAACTAAAAATAGATCTTGAGTCAGAAGGTGAGTTAATGATTAGTCAACTGATTGACAAAAGAATATGACATAAACAATTAAATATGAATTAAATGTTAATTTAATTCAACATTCGAAAGTGAGAGATTTAATTAAATAAATAAAGATCATTTATTTAATTTGATTGTTGAAAAGGATAATATGAATAATTAAATAATAAATATTTAATTATAGATAAAGGGGGTTAAATGAATAATTTAATAAAGATATTTAATTATAGTTGGAAAAGGTATGATAAAGGGGTAATTAAATAATAAATTATTTAATTGATAGATAAAGGGGGAATAATTAATTAGTTCGCAACATAATTAAACAAATATTATTTAATTAATTAATCAAGTTGAATAAAGGTTATTTATGAATTAATTAAAAAGAGATATTTAATTAATAGAGGAAATATGTGTTAGAAAGGGTAATTAAATAATTAACATTATTTAATGAGGATGACGAACTATAGAAAATTATGTCGAATGTGTACTCATAGGCCTAGACCAATTTTCGGTGTCTACAGGGGAAATCAGTTGTGTATACTGAGGAGTTCAATAAGGGAGAATTTGATCAAAGAAAAACATAGTGGAGGATTAGCAAGACATTTTTGGGTGGATAAAATAGTAGCTTTGGTGAGTGAAAAATCATTTTTGGTTGCAGATATATAAGGACATGAGGAATTATGTTCAAATTTGCAAAATTTGTCAAGTTGCAAAAGCAAGTAGTCAAAATATTGGATTACGCAAACCTTTAATAGTACTGAAAATACGTTGGGAAGATTTGAGCATGGATTTCATATTGGCTTTGCCAAGAACACAAAGAGGTTATGATTCTATCATGATAGTAGTGGATAGATTTTCTAAAATGACATATTTTATTCCTTGTAAGAAGACTAATGATGTTGTGCATGTTGTTGACTTATTTTTCAAGGAGATTTTGAGATTGCATGGATTACCTAGGAGAATAGTTTCAAAAAAACACCAAATTTATTAGTTAATTTTGGAGGACATTTTGGAAGAATATGAAGACATATTTGAAGTTCAGTTCAGCATATTAGCCATAGACAGATGGACAAACAGAGGTGGTGAATAGAAGTTTGGGTTTTTGTTGAGATGTTTTGTTGGAGATAAGGTAGGAAGTTGGAATATATTTTTAACATAGGTAGAGTTTGCATATAATAATTTAGTGAACCAGTGTATAGGGAAGACACCATTTCAAATGTTTACCAAAGTAATTCCTAGAGGCATTGCAGAATTAGGAGACATTAGTATGGAGAGTAAAAGGAGTGTAGAGGTAGAAGAATTTAGCAGACATGAACAGTTGGTATAAGGAGAAGGTATATAAGCATCAGATACATAAGGAATTTGTTGGAGATGAAGTGATGGAATATTTGAAGAAGAAAAGATTCCAGTTGGTACATACAATAAGTTGAAGATGAGGAAGTTTGGACTATGTAAGATACTTAGGAACTTTGATTCTATAAATGCATATGAAGTGGAGTTATTAGAGACATTGGGTATATCAGCTATTTTTAATGTTGCAAACATATATGAATTTAATGAAGGATAGTCAAGTGGCAATAGTGATGAAGTTGATTTGAAGAAGTAGTTACTACATCAAGAACCGGAAGAGATTGAGTAGATTTTGGATACCAGAACTAGAAGAAGCACTAGGAACAAGTAGTACAAAGAATGTCTTGTGAAGTGGAAAGGAAGACTAGTAGAAGATTCATCATGGATTTCTTAGGCTAAAGTGGACCATCTTAGTTTTCCTCTTAGCCCTAGAAATTGAGGGACTCACTTTTCTTCCAACCCTAGGTGTTTGATGCAAGAGCATCCTTGGTTGTAAAGCAATCCTACATCAACCAAAAGTGGTTCTTTTCTTCAATTACATTTAGTAGTAGTTTTTAGTAATTATTTTTGGATTTTACCATATCATTGTTTCTCATCTCATGGAGTAGGATATAGTATTTTACATCAACATCTATCACATATCCAAAATTTACATCATTTACAGTTGTCTGTTGAAATTTATTAATCTCAAATTTTCACTATATTACCAGTCAGAGCATTTGGGCCAACCGGGTCTAGATTTCTTAGTTTGGACCTATTCCAGATTGTGTGGAGCCTAACTTAACATCATACAAGAATCTTGGGTTTTTGGGACCTATCTTGGAGATTTACAAGTTAATTCATTTCACATGGAGCTAATTCTTCATATCTTAAGGCCAACTTTCATATTTGATCATGCATCGGGTTATTAACCCTTGTGGTCGATGCGCACTTTTTTGGAGCTTGAGAAGCATATTTATAAGCATTTTAATTCATTGTAGATCATTAGTTATAAGTTCTAGGTCAATAGCTCATGATTAGATAGATTCATTTTCACATAAACCCTTTTGGGGCATGTAATAAGGCTTGTTGGACAATTGTATTGTTGTAGTCCTTTGAGGCAAAGCCTATGAGCCCTTGTAATTCACCCTTGTGGTCAATGTTGCATGTAAGCATTCCATATTAGTGAAGATTCATGTCTGCATATAATTTTTTTGTGTTGTTTCCACTATGGTGACTCATTGTTGCATGGTTCAAACTATTCCTTTCGGAACTCTCCTATCATGATTGCACCATGCAAACACACCTAGTGAATATTGGACTTTGCTAGCCCTTGTGTGTTTTTCATTTTCTACTTTATAGAAACTCGCCTAGTGAATATCAAACTTCACTAGACTATGGTGCTTTGTTTCATGGATCACCTAGTGAATGTCAAACTTCATTAGCCTATGATTCATGAATTCCTTGAGTATGGATCCTAGTAATATTTTTGTGGATCTTGCTAGTCTATGATTTTTATACCCCCCTTGCATTTTTACATTATATTATGTGGTGTGTTTTAATCATGTATGATTTTATTTTGGAATGTTGTATTACACCTCGTGTTTGTGTGTGTTCCTTTGTACTCATATTATTTTATCATAGGATATTGAGCCTAAGGGCTAGCATATCCCCTAGATTTGATATTGTCCTATCTCTTCAATGTTTGGATAATTGAACCCTTCTTGTCTTATCTATAATTTAGTGTGATTATGAGTGTAAGTTCATACTCTCACTCAAGTGGGCTCTAAATATAGCATCAAAAATTATCACCCTTGAAAATTTCATACTAGTTTTAGCTCCCCCTATGTGCTTGAACCTAATTATGCATTTAGTTTCCCTTTTATAAATATCTTCAAAAATTAAAAGGATGGGATTTAAAATAAGCATTTAATATTTCACACCAATTTTTAAGGCCCCGACAAGGATGGGTCTGGACTAGGGTTCCTAGCACCCTTTTCCAACCCTTTTTGGCCCCAAATTGAATATGTCCATGTCGATATTTGTTATTAGAAAATTTAAATTTATTTGTCAACTATCGATATTTATTTTTTGGAAACAAAAAGAACGTATAAATACAAATCACTTTCACCATTTTAATCTTACCATGTTTGGGAAATAAAGTAAGGTTATTATTAAGCAATCAAGATTAGTCAAGAGAAGAATTAGTAGAATTACTACAACATTTATTTCATTCAAGTATCATGTTATCCATACATCATGTTTTTATGTAATTTTGTTCATGTTTTATGTTCATTTGTTTTGTGAGTATGAACACTTGTAGGACTTCAAATCAAGAATTTTTTTTTTTTGGAAGGTAATCAGTACATGACTTAATTCCATCAAGGAGTGTAGATTTGAGTTGTGAGTTGCAGAAATTTATCAATTTGTCACTTTTTTATCATTTAGCCTCTTCCTGAATGGCGATAATATATATTTTTACATCATCATAGCCATTGTGGAGGTAGAAATATCAAAATTAGGTTTATCTTAGGAAATCCCCTATATGACACAACCCTTCCCCCTCTTTCATGTGCATAGGTTTTCAGATCTGAAGAAAATTGGATGAATATTGAGGACTAATTTCACATTCATGCATGCAAGCCCTACAAGTTTTCAAATCAAGGAAGGTGAATTTTATCAATGACAAACGAAGTTTCGATAGTGATCTTGGAAGAGAAGAACTTGTAGATCAAGAGTAACATGAGTGTGGAGTCATATTTTGAGTAGGTTTTAGCCAATATAAGGTGCTTAACACCCCTATCTAGCTATTTCAACCCCAAATTTCTATTCCAGGTTCTTCTATGTCTACCCTCTACTTTTCTAGAATCTATTTCTATCTAATCTGTATTCTTCAGAAAACTCAACAATTTGTTGCATTTTCATAAATTACATAGGAACATCATTGCATTATAAAATTTATCAAATTAAAAGGAAAATAATCATTATACACATAAAACCACAAGGATTAAATTCCTAATCTCTCATTTTGGCTCTTCTATTGAATTTTGTAGCCAAGTGGACATTGAGATCATCTGTAATCTCTTCTAAATTTGAATGTGTGATTTAGGATCTATATCCCTTTTTTCCAATCAAATAAGAAGAGATAAAAAAGATTAGAATCTCTATGGGAAATACAATACATTGATGAGGACAAACCAAATTTATTATACTTTATATCATCACTAAAGAAAGAAGTACTCTGGTACAAAAAGACTTTCCCAAAACATGGGAAAAATGGAATAAAGTAAAGCATGAACCATTTAAGGGGATTTTAGCAAGAGGAGAAGCATAAAAAAGTAAAGAAATTTTGTGCATAAATTGTTAAAGGGAAGATCACCTCTCGAATTATTATCCTAAAGCCCAAGGAGAAGGAATTACAGTTGCATTGCATTTATTATTGAAAATGGTACTGACCAAAACACATACATTATACTGCGGAACTTGCCAAGAATGGCATAGTCACCTCACTGGAGATTTCCTTGCAAACTAATTTCAAACCTAGAACTCCAAAATTCATCATAATCCAAGATTACCTATGAACTAAAATTGTGACATAGACATAAATATAAAATGGCATATGTTAAGGGACTTGTAGAAGGATCTTTATATGATGGAGATTATAGAAAACCACCCTAGAGAGATAATAGAAGTGCTTATGCATTAAAAAATAATCATTGAAATATTACATGGGAGACAATAGACAATTAAACTATAGATGAGGAAGAGGAAACTATGGAAACATGTGCTAAAGAAGTGATGCTACATGCTATATATATGGAAATATAGGCTATTATGCTCTAGAGTGCTGGGAAGAAAATATAAGGAAATGTCCATTTTGTGAAGATGATACTCATGATATATTTAGATTTGGTAAAGCACAAAAATATTATCAAAATATAGCACACTCTAGAATTGATGACTTGAAATACCATAAAGGAGCTAGAGATATCAGAAGGATATCACTCCAAGGAATTATTTTTTTCTAAAGAATGGATAACTGTTCATCTAATACATCAAACAAAGACTTTTCTAGTGAGGAAAAAAACTTACAAATCAAGAAAAATAAGAAATATAGAATAAATAAAAATAAGGTTACAATGTTTACTAGACAAGGAATTGGTACTAAAAAGAATAAACAGAGAGAAATTGAAGTTAGTGAATAATCATATCTAAAAGGAGAGGAGTATGATTACTTCTGGAAAAGAAAACAAAAACATGATAAGATAGTAGATGTATACACCTAAAATTGGTCTGGAGAATTCTGATTAATTAAATACAAATTATTTGATTAATTATCCTAATTTCCTCTACTATTGAATAAATAGAAATATTTATTTATATAGTTCACATTTAAATTCATCTTAATTAAATAAAAAAAATTAAATACTTTGTTTGATTTAATTATCAAATCCCTATTTTATTATATCACATTAATCTTACATTAATTAAACAAAGATCAAATGCTTTATTTATTAATTGCCATATTCTTCTGTCTAATTTAATGAACAACTATCCTATAGTTCATTTTATTAAATTATTTATCTTTCTTTTGCTAATTTAAATAAATCAAAATATCTGAATAAAAGCATAAGGAATATTCCATCTATATTTCCTCAAAAATGAATTAGATACCCTATGTCTAATTTATGTCTAAAATATGTCACAATTAATGCTTTGAAACTTCATAGGAAGTTTTGGAGATAAATTCCAAACTCTTCTCTCAATCCTCCTCCATCAATCCTTCCTCTTCTCTTGCCTGGTGTTTTCATGGGTAGAGACAATCACCAAAATTCTCTCAATCTCCTCCATATCTCACCATTCAATCCTCCAAATTGAATCCAAGCCTCTCAATGCCTTCCCTATGCATTTATATAGCCAAGAAATCTATAAATACAACCTCATTGAACCAAGAAAAGGATCCAGATAATCTAACTTATGCACTCTTACTCTGCAGGAGTTCAAGCATTAAGCACATCAAGCATCAAGCATCCAATATCCAGCAATCAATATTTCATACCATGGCTGCCTCCTGTAGCTGCAATTATCTGTTTCATGTTAATTCATGCTATTTTAATTCATTTATCATCTAGTATTATCCATTTAGCTCCATATCATTACATTAGCATCCATCCCGTTCTTTGAATTGTCATTTTAACAATCATAGTGCACTCACGATCTGAGAGCCATTTTGATTTAATAAATCTTTGGAGATAGAGAACAATATGACGCTTTCAGTAGATTATTTCTTTGAATTGATTCAATTTGATTTGGCTATGATATAATGTCTTATTAAGAAGTGTTTTGTGCTTTACACCTAATTCCACACTTACAATTTGAACCCCACCGTGGGGCATTAACCCCAATTTTGCAATTTTTCTAGAAAGTGTCACATAGGTTCTCAACATGTTTTCTTTTAGTGCTTTCGTCAAATATGATAGTGCTTCCATGGAAAACTATGGCACTCACATGCTCTGTTTCGGTGCTTCTATGTTACTATAGTGCTTTCGTCAAAAAATTTAGCACTTTCAACTTTAGCGCTTCCATCAACTATTTCAATGCATCTGTGATTTAGCGCTTCCATGACAAACTTCGGCGCTTCAGTGTCCAGTTTCAGTGCTTTCATGTTTTAGCACATCAGGTAACTATTTTAGCACTTCGTTGCAATATTCCAGCTCTTTTGTAAAATTAGTTTAGATCTAACGTGACCACAGCCAGATTTTATTTTTTTCACAGTTGGACTAAAATTTATCAATCCTAGGATAGTCACTTCAAGTTTTCTAAAATTTATCAATCCTAGGATAGTCATTTCTTGGTTTCTAAAATATATCAATCCTAGGGTATCCACTTTTTGTTTTCTTAAAAGCAAATTTATCAATCCTAGGATAGTCACTGCATTTTTACAGTACAAGTTAAAAAGAACAACATGATTTATGTGAAGCAACACCTTCAAATAGATTAGAAAATTTCTTTTTTGGGCTTAAAACAAAACAACTTATATGTTGTGCTTGTGGTGATTAGGCTTATTCTCTCCCCTTAACTGGGTGACCAAAGTGCTAGATTCACTTTTACTTGATGCTATTTATGCTTTATTAAATCCTTTAGAAGGCCTGTCGTAGTGGGAAAAATTACTCACCCTACAGGAACGACCTAAGTGGGAATGCCTAAAGCCAAGGATTCCAACCCACTATAATAAAAATGCAAGTTGTTGATGAAATTCCAACTTGACGGTAGTGAGCAAGATAACCATCCTCAATATCTTTGTTCTAACTATTGGGAGGTCTCCTGAGGGAGTTTATCAATTGTTGCACCGCACGGAAGCACTATCTACGAACCATAGAGTAATATCTCACCGAGTCAGTATCCATACATTGTCATACTCACAGTGCAAGGGGAGGGAAGAATCTGCCCCCAAGACACTCACCATATAATTTCCACGGATCATTTGCTCAAGGGACGAGAAATCCAACTCTGAGTACGCACCTAGAAATGATAAAAACACAAGCACCCTCTAGGGGTGACAAGGTTGTGTGCGTCAATGCAATTCAAGATGTGGGTTGTGAGTATAATGATGACCTAGTTGTCCTTAAGTGTGAGTCTATTTGATTTGTATACAATTGTCAAAGCAACTCGTCAAAATCAATAAGAATCATTCATGATTCTTGAACATACACAATCTATTTAGTTAAAACAATTATTCACAATTGCTTGTTGTGTTTTAACAAATTCATTAAAATTAGATTTAAGATCATCCTGAAAACAACAAAGTCAAGTTAGATCAGAAAATCCATGCTGCAAAAGTGGAAGTCCACCACGTTTTCCAAAAGAAAAATCAAAATCATAAAACCCAAGAAACATTTCGGTTATCAAGATAAATTGAGAAGACATCGTTTTCTATATCAAAATCGGAAATTCTTTTTACAACATAGAACATTCATCCATAGATATCACAATTTTGCTAGGGGTCACACTTTAGATTACACAGTAGAGTCACTCTATTCACGAGCCTTCTTCCAAAGATGAGCTCTCACTTAGTATCACAACCATAGTCAGTGCATACATCCTTCTTATCTTCCACAATCCATAATACAGTATGCCACAAGGCTAGATCAAATTTTAAAATAGAGTCTTAAAGTCCTTTTTTTAGTGCTCTAGAATCCTGTTTTAGTGCTTCGAGTCACTATTTTAGCGCTTCCATGAAATAGCACTTTCAAGCACTATTTTAGCGCTTACAGTCTATATTTTAGCACTTTCATTAAAACAGTATTTCCATCAAATTCTATAGTGCTTTCATGCATTGTTTCAGTGCTTCTATCAAGATAGCGCTCCCATCAAAATCTACAATGCTTTCATGCACTGTTTTAGTGCTTCTGTAAAGTAGCACTTACATCACTTTCTATAGTGCTTTCGAGCACTGTTTTAGTGCTTTGGAACTCTATTCTAGTGCTTATGTGAAATAGCACCTCTATCCTCTGTTTTAGCGCTTTCAAAATAGAGAGTTCAAAATTTTTACCAGTCGGTCTGTCATTTTACCCATAGTTTTCATCATAATCAAGTTTCTTTTTATCAGAATCACTGTCTAGAGACCGAAAATAGATAGGTTTATACAAAATTTCAATCTTATCAACTGAAACAAGATCTTGCAAATCACAAGTGTCAAAATCAAATACAAAATAAATTACTACACTGAAGTTTCATCATCAGGATACTATCATCCTTCATCACAAAACCAAGTATAGTAATAAAAATTTTAACATCGTCTCTTCAATAAAGATCAGTCATCTTATTTGACTTTGTTAAAAGTTCAATTGACATTTTCCGAGCATATAAGATCAACATTTCAGAAGAAAGGGTAAGAATTTGTATGCCAATCTTCACTAGGTCTAAAAAATAGACTCTTAGAGTGAGAAATTTTAAAATCCCAAGCAATGGTAGAGGAAAATCCTTGGAACAATTTGAACCGAAACAATAAGAATGAAATAACTCCAGAGGATATTCAAGCAACTCAACAAGATCCCAAGTTCCATATATTTATGGAAAAGATTTTAGAACAAGATATGGAGAAGTATCTTTTGATGTTGGCTGAATCAGGTGCCAAACTTCCCAAATAATTTGATGTCAATCATTTGAAGGAAGCACCTAGAACCAGTGAGACTGAAATACTGCAACCCATACAAACAACAGATCTAGTTGCTGCTTTGACATCCCAAATGCAACTATTACAACAACAGATACAAGATATGATGAAAGGAAGTACTAAAAGATATGCGATACAGGACATTTTTCCTTATCCTTTCCACGCAACAGTTGGCCTAATACCTTTTCCAAGACACTACGAATTCCCAAAGTATGACAAGTACAATGGAAGAACAGATCCAATAGATCATATTTGGGAATTCAAAACAATGAGCCTTGAGTTTTCCCAAGAGGAAACTTACTTAATGAGGTTATTTCTGAGAAGTTTGGGGGGTACATGTATGGAGTGGTTCTCAAAACTACAACCAGGGATTAGGACTTTTGAAGAACTTGTCAACAATTTCATCTCCCAATACTCATTTAACATCCAACACGATGTTACAATAAAGGATCTTTACAACCTAAAACAAAACAAAGGGGAAACATTCTTATCCTTTTTGTAAACATGGCGATGACTATTCGCCAGATATCCTAGATCCATTCCTGAGGAAGAAAAGATGGAGTTGTTCATTGACAACTTAACGGAGGAAATGAGTTATAGACTGGAATTGCAATGTCCTCCCACGTTCGAAAAAGTAATAGAAAATGGTCTTAAAATTGAGGAAGCATTAGTCAAAAGAGGAGTTATCAAACATTTCAATGATAAAACAACACAAGTATCTCCTCCTATCAATACTCAAACAATGACAAGACAAAATTTTGGCAAAAGAATCGAAACACAACTACCACTAAAACATCAAATGATTCCCAAAATTTCAAACCAGATTTTAACTTAACAACATCTATATCAAGGAATCAAAGCAATGACCAAACTATCAAGTCAAATGTGGTGCAGAGTAATGAGATCGTGAAAACAAAGTCATATCAAAAACCCTCAAGCCGGCGAAGGTTCACACCTTTAGGCCAAATGATAGAATCAGCAATGAAAGAATTAGTCACCAGTGGCCTCATCACTACATGGGAAGCCCGATTCTGGGACCCAAAGGTCAAACCACCATGGTGGAATGACACAGATTACTGCAACTTCCATAATAACAAAGGTCAACGATTGTATGGAGTTGAAACATGCAATACAAGACTTGATCGACAACAACAAAGCATATGTGGAACACCCCAAAACAATAACGATCACTCGGGCTTCAAAGATCCTTTTCCAAACTATGACAAAGGAGCATCATCATCCTCAAACTACAAAGGTAAGAACATCAATCATGTCTATGACAAAACAATCCTTTGTTTATCTGAAGTAGAGACTAATCATACAGTTGATCATGACATTAGCAAACCCATAAACACTACCCCTTTGGATTTGCTCCCAATCATATGAAACTCTAACAATCAAATCAATGTCTTAAAAATCAGAGACCGTCAAGAACATCAACCAGCAAATTATATGACTAGGGATTTGGATCCACACATGCAGTTCCACCTCCATCTCACGATAACATCGTCGATCAATTGCAAAACATTCCTGCTTAGATATCGATACTAGAGCTCCTTAAAATATCACCATCACATAGGGAGGTTCTCGGACAAGCTTTAGTTGCCACTACGGTACTAAAGAATCTATATGTTTGTTAGTTTCAATCTATGGTGGGACATTTAACTACCCCACATTGTCTATCATTCTCTGAATAGGATGATATCTCGCTAAACCATCCCCATAATACTACACTCCATATTGAAGTCTTATCACCATGTCAAGAGAGTCTTAATAGATGGGGGAGCTTGTTTGAACATTTGCACTCTCAAGTTAGTCTGTGCACTAGGATATTCAGATGATGCTATTGATTCTCACAGAAAAATGACTATCAAAGCATATGATGAGGAAGAAATATCGTCTAAAGGCTTGATTGTGCTACCCATTCAAGTGGGGACCATGATGAAACATATATCATGTCAAGTGTTGGAGAAAGAGTTAACATACAACATTCTCTTAGGATGACCATGGATCCATGAAATGCAGGTTGTACCTTCAACATATCATCAATGTTCGAAGTTCCCAATAAATGGATGAGAGTTGACTATATCTGTTGATTACAATCATCCTCAACATTGTGACACCCTTAGGATCTCTCAAGATACCTTTGTACCACACAACAGGTAAGCATCATGTTCACAACCATCCAAGGAAGAACAACGTCCAAGTATCACTACTAAGTGGGTAGAGAAGAAGGGTAAAGAAAAAGAGACAATTCCTATTGAAATTCAATCAATAGATAATCTAAATCAACAAACTTCTTTATCACACAAGTTCCAAGAGCCAGTCCAACTGATGGACAAAGGAATGGGAATATATTCTATGGAGCAATTGCTTAACCTATCATAGTTAATGCCATCTCCTAGGACATATGGTAAACCATCTATGATCAAATCTCAAACATCATTACCAGTCATAGCTCTTGACGAAAGGTTTGTCAAAAAAGGTACAATAGAGGATGAAACAAACAACAAAGTAATCCTAGATTAGCTATACAAAGATGAGGAACACTCTACATCAGATATCAATATCAAAAATGTCAACATCAACACCGATAAATATGGAAAAGGAAAAGCTATTTTAGAGAAAATGGGTTATGAAGGACAAGGAACTATGGGATTAAGAAAGGATGGAATCATAGAGCCTATTACACCCCTCACTCTCCACACAAAATAGAAGCTGGGATTAGGATACTCTAGTGAAGAAAAATAGGAGCTAACAAGGACAGTTGTAGAAAATATCCTTTAGTTTAGAGATAGCTCTAAAACAAACTCAAATGAATATGAGTGGATGTTGTATTTCGATCTATCTTTCATTGATATTCAAGTCAATGTAATTCAACAATATGCACCTACACGTGAGGAGGGCCAAGGTTCTGGGTCTAGACCACTCATGGCAAGGTCACTAGATATCGATGATTCAAGTGGGGATGGGCAAACTTCAAATGGACTAGACGATCTTGAAGAAAGTACCATCATGGACCTCAATATTCCAATAAATGACTATGACAAAATGGTTGTCAAAACCCTTACATCCATTACCTTGAATGAATTTGATAACCTCATGCCATTAATCCATCTTGAACTCATTGACTGGGAACCTGTTGAACCTTTGAATATACCAATATTTACAAAAAATGATGCCATCCTAAACTTCCTATGTCATACTAAACCTGGTACAAATTATGTCTATAATACTCATAACAACATGAATCGGCAAGAGGGTGTCAAATCTTCTAGTTGCAAAAATAACAATAGGGAAAATAGATCTAATGGTGAAAACCATTCTATGGCAGCATTAGATCTGTAAAAAGTAAAAATAAAGAATGCATCTAACAGTGAAAAAAATTATGAGGCACTGAAGGATGGAAGATTTGACACTCTTCCAGAGCATTATCATGAGTGATCATTAGTCTTGGTAGAACCAACACAGTCTGTGAATATCAGCACTAAAGATAAGGAAAAAATCCTACATCTAACAGAATCCATGACAGAACAAGAAAGACTGGAATTCATCAAACTCTTTAAAGAAAGAAGCATCAACTTTGCTTGGTCATATTCCAATATGCCAGACTTAGACTCAAATCTACTCATGCATCACTTGTCTTTGGCCGCAGGAATCAAGCCTGTCAAGAAAAAATTAAGAAAAATGCATCCCCATATCGCATTGATGGTAAAGACAGAGCTAAAGAAATTGTTGGATGCTGGATTCATATGGTCTATAGACTATTCCGAATGGATATCAAACCTTGTACCTATTTCAAAGCCAGAAAATAGCATCAGAATATGTACAGATTTTGGGAACCTAAATAAAGCATGCCTGAAGGATGATTTTCCACTACCAAATATCGTTATCATTGTGGACTTAATGGCTGGGCATGCCATATTGTCAATCATGGATGGTTTATCTAGATACAATCAAATAAAAATAGCTCCAGAAGATCAAGAAAAGACGGCTCTCACATGTCCATGGGGAACCTTCTGCTGGAATGTCATGCCATTTGGTCTAAAGAACACAGGAGCCACTTATCAAAGAGCAAGATGACAATCTTCCATGATATGATGCACACCTTCATGGAGGATTACGTGGATGAAATCTTGGAAAAATATACTACTAGGGAAGGAAATCTACATATCCTAGACAAAATATTCACATGGATGGAGAAATTCAATGTCAGGTTAAACCCCAAGAAGTGTGTCTTTGGGGTCACATCAGCAAAACTATTAGGGTACATTGTCTCAGAAAAAGGCATTGCGGTGGATCCAGAAAAAGTCAAAGAAATTATGGAGATGCCACCTCCTAAGAATATAAGTCAACTTAGGTCACTACAGGGAAGGCTCCAATTGATCAAAAGATTCATCTCCCAGTTGGCAGACAAAAGTCATCCCTTTAATCATCTATTAAATAAAAACATTGTTTTCAAGTGGGATGAAGGGTGTGACACAATGTTCAACCAAATCAAATAGTATCTAATGTCACCACCTATTCTCATGCCACCCATAGAAGGACGGCCTCTCATATTATACATTGCCACAACAAATATCTCTTTGGGGGCAATATTAGCATAAGAGGATTATGAAGGAAAAGAACATGCTAGCTACTATATCAGCCAGACTTTAAATGGATTTGAAATCAATTACACTTTCATAGATAAATCTTGCTTGATGGTGGTATTTGCTACTCAGCAGTTGAGACACTACATGCTAACTCATACAATCAAGCTAATAGCAAAGATCGATCCTTTAAAATATCTACTTAGTAAGGGTGCCTTAACAGGTAGACTGGCAAAGTGGGTCATGCTATTAAGCGAATTTGACATTCAGTATGTAGAGAGAAAGGAAATCAAGGGACAGGAAATCATTGAACAATTAGCAGAGGCTCCTTTACCAGATGATCGACCAATGACCATGGAGTTTCCAGTTGCAGAAATTCTGATAGTGATGCCCCAACAATGGGTATTATATTTTGATGGATCATATACACAGCGAGGATTAGGAGCGGGAATTTTTTTCATTTCTCCACAAGGACACACCATTCCAAAATCATATAGATTAATTTTTCAGTGTACAAATAATGTGGAAAAATATGAAGCATTAATCATTGGGGTCAAAATAGAAATTCAGTGGAAGATCATAGACTTATAGGTATATAGGGATTCTCAACTAGTTATTTATCAAGTAAATGATGAGTATCAAACAAAAGATAAAAATTTGATGCCCTACAAGCAACAAATAGATAATCTGAAATAGTCCTTTGTCAGTATCAAGTTTGATCAAATTCCAAGGGCAGAAAACAAAGCTGCGGACGCTATGGCTACAATTGCTTCCTTACTATAGTTGCCTGAGAAGCATGTTTGTTATGAGTTTATGGTAGAACAAGTATCATGTCCTTCCCATAATAATCTAGAATCCACTACCATATGCCATATAGAAACCATTGAGACATCCATCTATCAAATGACCTATGCTTAACTAAAAAATTATATTCTTCCTCATGATCTATCCAGGAATAAAAAATGAAACTTCATCTGCCAATCTGCATGACATACTTTATCATTGAGGTCTTGATGGTACTTAATTCTGATTTCTAGAACACAATGAATCTGAAATAGGCCTACAAGAGGTTCATGAGGGTATTTGTGGCACTCACTCGAGTGGGATAACTCTAGCTAAGAAACTCCTCTATTTGGGATACTATTGGCCATGCATGGAGAAATAATCCTATCAGTTTGTTAAGAAATGTCAAAAGTGTCAGATCCACAACAATCTAATTCATGCACCAGCACAAGAATTGCATTCCTTCACATCGACATGGCCTTTTTATCAATGGGGCCTAGATCTAGTAGGAAAAATAAATCCATCTTCATCTAATGGACACAAGTTCATTATAACAGCTACATAATATTTCACAAAATGGATTGAAGCAGTACCTCTTACAACCATCACTGGGAAACAAATCTCCTCTTTCATCTTGAACTACATAATATGTTGGTATGGAATACCTCAATCCATTATCATTGATAATGGACGACCTTTCAAGAATCAAGATGTCCAAGAACTATGTGATAAATTTCATATCCAACATCGATTTTTTGACACCATACTATCCTCAAGGGAATGGTCAAGCAGAGGCCTCAAACAAAACAATACTCAAAATTCTCAAAAAGACGGTTAACGATGTTGGATGTCATTGGCATGTTCAACTCAATCCTGCATTGTGGGCCTATAGAACAAGTATCAAAACACCAACGGGAGCTACACCATATGCCTTGGTATATGGATCAGAAGCCATATTGCCCATTGAAGTTGAGATTCCATCCCTTTGTGTATCACTCAGAGGTATCATTTCAGATGAAGACTATAGGGCGTCTAGACTGTAGGAACTGGAGTTGTTGGATGAGCATCGTCAACAAGCTGTTAATCATCTAACGGCTTATCAACAGAGGATGCCAAGAAGTTACAACCACAAGGTAAAACTGAGGGTCTTTCAGGTTGGTGACTTGGTACTAAAAGAAAACCCTAGGAATTAGCAAGACAAGGCGAAGAAAGCAAAATTTGAGCCTAACTGGCTTGGTCCCTTTGTCATCGTATCAATGTATGGATTAGGAGCATATCAGCTATCAACGTCAAAAGGGGATTTTTTTGATGAACCTATCAACAGTATCCATCTCAAAAAATTATATGCTTGAATCTCCTAGTGCACGGGTCAAACTTCTAAAAATGGTTTCCTTGGTAAAAACCTGGAAAATAGGCATTTTGGCAACACAAAAATACAAAAAAAATAGAAACTACAAAAAGAAAGAAAAAGATAAAAATGAGAAAAATACAAAAACACAAAGAGTGTAATCAAAACATATGGTGAAAACCTAGAAACAGGTGTCGTATGTGATTCTAAATCTTTCCCATCTATTTGGATATATATTAGGATCATTAGTCTAGGCAATCAATATCGTTTCATATCATATTATTAGTCTTGCCATCTTTGCATCCATATCAAAAATCATTTTTCAAATAGTCAAGTATCACTCCAAAGCTTAGGGGCAACATCTGGATATCACTAGGGGCAACAAAACATCAATTTCACCAAAGGGCACACAACAGTATAGCAAAAAACCAAAAAAAAAGATCAACATGCAACATCAATCATTGTCAGAAGGGTATCAACCATCTGTATCGTCTTCGAAAATCCAAAAACATGTCAAAAAGTTAAGTCTGAAAAAGAAAAATCCAAAAACATAGGTTTGTGTCAGTTGAACTACGTGGTCTTTGCATGTGTAACATAGGTAAGGCTAATCTTTGATCAACCCCCGAGACTCCTAGGATAGGTTAGTAGGTTAGGTCTTTAGTCAAAAATCTCAAAAATCCAAAAACATCACAAAATCAGGAGGGATGATCTAAAATTTGAATAATGAATGAAACACTCTAAGTCAGCAATGGATAAATTGTATTTTTGATTATCATTTCTTTAGAGTAACTCAATGATGTATTGAATTAGAGGAACAAGGAAGAAGAATGACGTTTTTAATATATATTATCTGTAAGTTAATCATATAAATGTATGAATTGTCAGGGGATGTGCTATGCAAATGTATCACCGATGACATTCACAATTCACACATTAAAATGATTAACCACTGCTTGTTTACGCAATGAATGCTCAGGTCATCTTGGTTAAATCATACCTAGATGCTTGTGTTCACTTGCAATATCAAAAATCATGAAAGAAATACTCAGGTCGTCATTGGTCTAACACATACCATTGACGCTTGTATTCACTTTCAACATCCAATAAAGCTCTATGATGACAAAAAGCACAAAGAGACTATTAAAATGACAATCATTTTGCATATAGTTACATGTTAAAATTAGATTGCATTCATCATATTCATTATCTACAGAGTACTTGTTGCATAAAGGATTATAATAAATGATTATCTAATCTACAAATAAGACTGAGTATACTTGACATAATTCCAAAAATCATCAAAAACCTGTAGGAGTCATCATCTCATCATTTAAATTCATCATTTCATCATTCATGCATCGAATAAATTATGAATTAAATTGTACTTATAAGTACATCATGTTCATTTTTACCCTAAAAACATTCATTACATTATCATCCATCCAACATCATATGCATACATCATTTACCATCCATACATTAAATAAACAAAATAAAATCACATCATTATTCTCATTACATCATTCCATTGTCATTCATCATAAGACCATCATTTTTATCATCATCACATGTAACATAAAAAGCATTTATCCATCCATCCATACATTTTGATCATATTACCTTTCCATCATAGAATCATCATTTTTATCATTCATACATCACATCATATATCCATATATCATATATTCTACAAATACATTTATCATTGAATCATTACAAAAAATAAAAAGCATTTATCATTACATCATCACATTTGAAATAAATTCATCACATATTGCATTAAACATCACATAATAAATGCATCCATCACATGGAAATCATACACCATCATAAAATCACATCAACAACATCTCATATATATCATCAAGTGTCAAGTATACAATGAGGTCTAAGCATAAAAATGCATCATCAATGAGATACAATCATAATAGACATCATATCTCAAAAAGGAGAATCACAATAACATCTATGATCTGCTACTACCAGAGTGTGCAGGCCCAACAGGACCAGTACCACCACCACCCCTGGAAGAACTAGGATCTTTGGGATCTCTACATGGAGGCTATGTCACCCCCTCACTCACTATCCATGTGTGGGTCCATCCAAATCTCAACAAGGCATAACTGACTCTACGCTCAACAGGCACTGCATCATGATATCTACCTCTGTAAAACTCAGCCTCTCGGCCAGCCCATAGAACCTCTCTCATGTAGTCCCCCACAGAGGTACCATCAGCCACTCTCTGGAGGGTCTCCACTGTCTCCTATGCCCTCTCAACAATCTGCTAAGCACAGTCTCGCTTAGTTGTCAAAGTGGCCACCTGCATTTGTACAGCTACCAACTGTCCCCGAACTTGCACTAAAGCCTGAGCATGAGCCTACACCTGGGCCTGCATCTAAGTCTGGATCTGAATGAGAAAACCCCGAGCCTGTACCAACTACCCTTGTAGTGTCTGAACCTATGTCTGCAGGCCTGCAATGTGTCTTAACTGGTCCACAGGTGGCACTGTCACTGCTCGCCTCTTGCAAGGCCTACTGGATGATGGACCATTGATAGTTGGCCCTACCCCTTTGTCTCCTCCACTGCCACCATCACTATCATCACTGCTACTATCATCACTGCCATTCTTTATACTACTACCTATCAGAGTATCACCCTCGCTCTCTGTAGACCCCTCTGCCACATCCTCCTCTACTAGTAGTGGTGCTGGCTCATTTGGGATAGTAATGTGAGGATGTGGAACCAAGGGCAGGAATGTGGCATACTCCTTGGTGATAAGTGCCTCTATAATGTATCTCCCCATGTCCTAGGATGATGGCTACAATGCCCTGTATCCCTCTACTACAACATCATATGATAGACAAGGCCCCCGATCAGGAATATCCATCTATCGCCTAGCATAATGGGCTACCCCCTGTGGCATACACTGCATGATGCCATACTGTCTATATACATAGCACAACAAGAATCTCTCTAAAATGAAAGGTGTCCTGCTGATGAGATACATGGAATCATAGAGAAATCCCAACACTACATCTTCCCCGTCCCACTGCTCACAGTCGAGGTACGGATGCTAGGTAACAGTCTCAGTGTCATCAAAAACCCACCTCTAGTGCTCTAACTTGCCCATCCATGCCTGTGTAAGCTGACCTCTATATCTAAACATGTAGGGTCTGCTAGCTGGTCTATCTACAACTAGAAATGGCCAAGCAATAGAAAAATTCTCCCATGCCCACACCTATAATAGGGTCATCCCTGATGATAAGCTGCATGTCCCTAGGTACACAACCGAATGAAGATCATGATATAAATGTGCCAACATGCACATCCCCCATGCATATCTGGTATCGTGTACCATCATGCTCTCCAATGTCCTACCCTAGCCAACAAGGAATCCCTTTGACCTACGATCAGGGCAAAGGAAACCTCCAATGAAACTAGCAAGCAGTATTGGTAGTGTAACATAGGAATCGACAAACCTTCTCCATCGGACGCTCGGACCCGCAATGTCCTGATCCTGAAATACTCTACGAAGAGCATCTCTACCACTGGTCCCATGAGAATCATATACTATGATCTCTCCCATGAATGGAATGTGTAGAATATGCCACACATCCATAGGTGTGACCATCATCTCACCAGTTTGTAGGTGAAAGGTGTTGTGGTCACTATGCCACCTCTCAGCCAAAGCAATCAATAGACCCCAATTAATCCTAATCTGGGGCATATCGAGCAAACTGGTCAAGCTACATCAACCTATCACCTAAAGCTCATCTAGTGTTAGATGAGGTATCAAGTCTTTGGTCCATGGAAACTACTCTCACATCTAGAGAGTACCCAGATGCTCCTATCATCACAATGAAAAATCCACAATTAGGAAACTATGTCAAGAAATCAAATGTCATTCTACTATCAAGTTTATCCCAAAAAAAATCTTTGGTATGAATTTTGGATCAAAATTCATGGGTGAACATCAAAAAACCTCACCTATCATGAGGTTCATCAAGAATTATCTAATCTTGCCTATCATGAGATTTATCAGATATTGAATCATCTCCTCCCCTATCATGAGGATCATCATCAATAGGATTTCTTCTCGCCTATCATGAGAAGGTAGTCTTATTTAACTCATCACAATCCAACATCAAGAATTTGGATTATCAATCATACCAATCTGAAGAATGGGCATGATCAAAAGTGACAAAATCAGGGTTCACTAAGTCAAAATATTCAAATCTGACATGAAAGCGCTAAAACAAGCACCCAAAGTGCTAAATCCCAAAAGCGCTACTTTATCAGTTAAAAGCACTAAATCAAGCACCCAAAGCGCTGAATCTCGAAAGCGCTACTTCAACACTCTGATGTGCTATAATAGACATCTGAAGCACTAGTTCACCCTAAGCGCTTCTTTACCACATCTAAGCGCTATAATAGCCTGTCAAAGCACCACTTTACAAGAAGCAATAGAATAGCCATGAAAGTGCTAATCAACCAGATCGAAGCGCTAGAACTCTCAAAGCGCTACAATCTAGCATCATAGTGCTAAAATTCAAATCCTAAGCGCTATATCAATGAAAGCACTACATTATCCTATGGAAGTGCTAAAACTCAAAGTGATAATCTACCTACTAGAAGTGCTACACCGAAGTGAAAGCACTACAGCACAGCTTGAAAGCGCTAAAATAGACAAAAAAACATGGAAAGCTATAAAATGCATAAAAAAATAGAATTTCATGAAGTACGAGGAGGTTAAGGGGTACATACCAAAGGTCCATATGTGGTCGGTCGTCGGTGACGTTGAACGCGCTTGAAATGGTTAGTGTGGTAAGGGACTGACATCCTGCTCCAGCTCGCTGAAATGCCTTTATCACAAAGGTTTTTAAACTCAAATAGTGCAAATGACTTGGAAAATGACCTTTTGGACTATATATAATTTTTGGAAATGTATTTTTAGTGGGTTTTATTATCTTTTAATTAATTTTATTCGTAAAATTAATTGGAATTCATTTGAGGGCTATTTTTCTTCATCATTTGTTGGGAGATAAATTATTTCATCATCGTATCTTTATCAAATCATCAGAAAATCATTAAAATTTTTGAAAATTTCAAAAAATCATTAAATCATTAATTTATCTCCCCAGGGGGTATATTATCATCAATTATCTGAAAATCAATGTCTAGGGCATACGGAATTATTTTTCTTTATCATCGATCCTGGCAGTAGCAACAAAATTTTCTTCGAAACAACACATAAACACATCACTTCGAAGAGGGGCAAAATGTATACACCTAAAATTGGTCTGGAGAATTTTGATTAATTAAATACAAATTATTTGATTAATTATCCTAATTTCCTCTACTATTGAATAAATATAAATATTTATTTATATAGTTCACATTTAAATTCATCTTAATTAAATAAACAAAATTAAATACTTTGTTTGATTTAATTATCAAATCCCTATTTTATTCTATCACATTAATTTTACATTAATTAAATAAAGATCAAATTCTTTATTTATTAGTTTCCATATTCTTCTGTCTAATTTAATAAACAACTATCCTATAGTTCGTTTTATTAAATTATTTATCCTTCTTTTGCTAATTTAAATAAATCAAAATATTTGAATAAAAGCATAAGGAATATTCCATCTATATTTCCTCAAAAATGAATTAGATATCCTATGTCTATTTTATGTCTAAAATATGTCACAATTAATGCTTTGAAACTTCATGGGAAGTTTTGGAGATAAATTCCAAAATCTTCTCTCAATCCTCCTCCATCAATCCTTCCTCTTCTCTTGCCTAGTGTTTTCATGGGTAGAGACAATCACCAAAATTTTCTCAATCTCCTCCATATCTCACCATTCAATCCTCTAGATTGAATCCAAGCCTCTCAATGCCTTTCCTGTGCATTTCTACAGCTAGGAAATCTATAAATACAACCTCATTGAAACAAGAAAAGGATCCAGATAATCTAACTTATGCACTCTTACTCTGTAGGAATTCAAGCATCAAGCATCCAATATCCAACAATCAAGTTTTCATACCATGGCTACCTCTTGTAGCTGCAATTATCTGTTTCATGTTAATTCATGCTAGTTTAATTAATCTATCATCTAGTATTATCCATTTAGCTCCATATCATTACATTACCATCCATCTCATTCTTTGAATTTGATGCAGAGTGGCAGGGATAGCAAACACCCAAATATGATGTAAAATACCCTCTAGCACTTAGGTTTCAACAAACTTCCACAAACTATGGTGAATTAGGCACTTTTCTGTCAAAAGGCTAGTAGCCTTACCCGGTAGGACAATCAATATAAAAACCACATGGATTATTTTCAAGGCACCAAACCTATGAATTCATACATCCACAATGGACCCCTACAAAGTTCCAAAACCTTTCCTCTTGACTGTCAAGGCATCACTCACAATGGCCCTTTCTACCACTACTCCAAGAGGCCTAATTCACAGACCTAATCCTAGGTCTTGACTATCTAGGCTCTCCCCTTCACCCCAAAGCCAAAAAATAAACTCCTACAGGATTTTCACACCTATTACCATCATTCCTAAGTGCCTTTCAAACAGATTCTTCAAAATAAAGCAAAAACTCACTTTTTTGATTGTCACATGGGCTTGCCACATAGAGATGTCAAGCCAAAACATTGCACCATTTGCCTTCAAAGTTCTTGATGATCTCCAAGACCTCTGATACATAAAATTTAACCCTCATACCTTCCATCCCACCAAGATTTTGCAATGCTACAGTGTGGGAATGGAAGATGCATCCATTTTTTGCTCAAAACCTTGATTTTGAGGGTTTTCAGAACACCCGGGAGTAAAATTAAGATATATCCCTTATTACTCAATGAAATATCACCACTCCAACTCCAAAAGAAATCTTATTCAATTACCTTTCCAACCATTACACCCTTCAACCATAAAACAGAACGTACAGATCGTACCAAGTACGGGATCAACAAATTCTAGAGGAAAACATGGGGTTTGAGACCACCCGGTAGTAAAATGGAAATATCTCACTCAATTCTCAATGAAATAACACCATTAAAATTTCAAAAGAAATTTTATTCAATTATCTATCCAACCATTATAGGGTTATAACATGAAACAACATATAAAGTCTGTACAATGCACGAGATCAGCAGTTTCTTGATGAAAAACTCAAAAACAACAATTTCTCCTTTGAAAACTCCTCCTCAACTTCTTCAACAACCTTTCCTCGACCAAGAGAGGCATATTTGAAGCCTCCTAACTCCCTCAAACTTCCTCCAACTTCCATTTTAATTAGTTGGTCATTGGAAACACATTTAGACTTCACTTGAACACATAAATGCCTAATTAAGGCAATTTAGGCAATTTTCACCAACTTGCCTACAAAGATGCTTCCAAAATATGTGAAAGGCATACAATCAAACTAAAATGAGCAATGTGACTCCTCTCAATTGTCTAGATACAACAAGGCATCCTTATTTCATTAATTTTCCAAAATGTACTAGACTTACAAAGGAGGATGGAGACCTTGTTTATACAAAGAGTTGGTCACCAAGACCAAGATTCCACCAAAAACTTAGGAGACCTATTACAAAGCATTGAAATGGTCCTTAGGACCTTATTCTAACACAAAAATAAGAAACAAAACATAACTAAACATTCTAGGTCCATTAGACCCATGGGTGCTCCTGCACCATACTCCCAAGCAAGAAAAAGATCTCAAGTCCTGTTTGAGATCAGGTCTTCTACAGTAGTTCCATGCTATTTAATGTCAGTTTCAGACATCCAAGTGGCATCCTCTTTAGGTAGACCTTGCCACTTAACCAAGTACTCCTTGTAGACCTTCCTTCTAGTCCTTTTTGTCTCCTTGGTGTCTAGGATGCATTCAAGAGTCACGGGTTGGATTGGGGGTAATTCCTTAACCCAATCTTCATCTTCCATTGGTGTTGGACCTGCTACATCCCCTGCATTCACAGAAGCTTTGAAAGGATACAAATCAGAAACATTAAAGATAGGAGAGATTGCCACCCCAGGAGGTAGCTCTATTTCATAAGCATTTTGGCCAAACTTGTGGACCACCTAGCAAGGTCCTATCTTCTTCATCATGAGTTTAGTATACTTTCCCTTTGGAAGTATCTCCTTCTTCAAGTGAGCCATCACCAAATCTCCAACCTTGTATTGAACATCCCTCTTCTTCAAATCTGCTCTTTCTTTATACTTCTCAACATTCTTTTGTAGAGCTTCCTTCACTTGTTGATGGATATCCCTTATTGTAACAACAAAGTCCTCTCCTTGAGCACTTCTCCTATCAACTCCTTTTAGATCTCTCAATTCATAGACCCCTCTAGGGTGCATGCCATATACTACTTCAAAAGGGCTCCTACCAATGCTCCTATTCATGGAGTCGTTGTATGCAAATTCAACCTGAGGTAAAATCAGATCCCAAGCTTGTCCATGCTCCTTGGTAAGACATCTCAAGAGATTTCCCAATGATCTATTCACCACTTCGGTTTGTCCATCCATTTTTGGATGGTATGCAGAGCTAAAGGACAGATTTGTGCCAAGTTTCTTCCACAAGGTCCTCCAAAAGTGACCTATGAACTTAGAATCCCTGTCAAAAACAATTCTTAAGGGCAATCCATGTATTCTAACAACTTCCTTAAAGAAGATACCTGCTATACTAGATGCATCATTTGTGCATTTACAAGGAAGAAAATGAGCCATCTTACTAAACCTATCAACCACCACAAAAACACTATCAAAACCTCTTTGTGTCCTAGGCAGTCCCAAGACAAAATCCATACTTACACTCTCCCAAGGCCTATTGGGAATGGGGAGTGGCTGATAGAGCCCTGCATTTGATGAAGTTCCCTTTGCTCTTTGGCAGATTGTGCATCCTTCCACAAACTTTCTCACATCCACTTGCAGCCTTGGCCAATAATAGTACCTCCTTACTTGTTCCAAGGTCTTATCAAGGCCAAAATGACCTCCAAGACTCCCACTGTGTTTCTCCTTTATAATATTCTCCCTCATTGAGCATTTAGGCACACACAATTGACTTCCTTTAAAGAGAAAACCATTCTACAACAGAAAATCAGAGTATTCACCATGAAAAGTATTGAAATGCTGATCACAAACATTGTATACCTCCTTAAAATCTGCACCTTCGTGATACATGTCTTTCAATGCATCAACCCCCATGCTTTGGAGTTGAATCTCTTGCACCACAAGTGCCCTTCTATTGAGAGCATCTGCCACCTTGTTTGCTTGGCCCTTCTTATGCTTTATTGTGAATGTATAGGCTTGTAAAGACTCCACCCACTTCATGTGCCTATGGTTGAGTTTATCATGTGCATTCAAGAAACTCAAAGCATGATTATTAGTATAGACAACAAATTCTTTAGGTAACAAGTAGTGCCTCCACTTTTTGAGGGCTTGGACCATAGCATACAATTCCAGATCATAGGAAGAATACTTCCTCTTTGCTTCATTCAGCCTTTCACTAAAAAATGCAACTGGTCTGCCTTCTTGGCTCAAGACAACCCTTATTGCTTGGTTACTAGCATCACATTCAGTTGTAAAAACCTTATCAAAATCAGGGAGTACAAGTATAGGTTGTTGTGCTACTCTCTTTTTCAGATATTCAAACCCTTTATCAGCCTCATTGGTCCAAGAAAACTTACCCTTGTTACCTCCTTTGATGGTGTCCAAGATGGGTGCACAAATTTGACTAAAGTTCTTGATGAACTTTCTATAAAAGCTTGCAAGTCCATGAAAGCTTCTCACATCTCCCATAGATTTTGGTGTTGGCCAAGTAAGAATAGCATCCACCTTTGAAGGATCCATCTTCAAACATCCCTTGGAGATGACAAATCCAAGGTACACTAGTTCTCCTTTCATAAATTCACACTTTTCCATGTTGATCAGCAACTTCTCCTCTTGTAACCTCTTCAATACCATGTCAAGGTGCTTTAAATGTTCTTCTTTAGACCTGCTAAACACAAGAATATCATCTAGATAAACAACAATAAACTTTCCAATGAAAGGTCTCAATACCTCATTCATAAGGCGCATAAAGGTGCTAGGGGCATTTGACAACCCAAAGGGCATCACCAACCATTCATAGAGGCCCTCATTAGTCTTAAAATTTTTCTTCCATTCATCCCCCTCTCTGATCCTTATCTGATGATAACCACTTTTCAAATCAATCTTGGAAAAGTAGGATCCCCCTGCTAGGCAATCCATAAGGTCCTCCATTCTTGGCATTGGGAACCTATATCTGATTGTGATCCTATTAATGGATCTTGAATCAGTGCAAAGCCTCCAATTCCCATCCTTCCTTGGTGCTAGGACAGTAGGAACAGCACATGGGCTCAAACTCTTTCTCACTAGCCCCTTATCCAACAAATCTTGCACTTGTCTTGCAATCTCCTCATTCTGAGTAGGTGTCATCTTATATGCAGCCTTATTGGGCAATGTAGCCCCTGGAATCAGATCAATATGGTGGCTTATATCCCTAATGGGAGGTAGGGAACTAGGTAGTTCATTTACTGTTATGTCCTTGTAGCTTTCCAACAACTCTTGGACCTCTCTAGGTGCATCTTTCTCCTTCTTTGTGGGCAGATATGCTTCACTCTTTGGCTTCATAATCAAGAAGAATCCACTTCCTCCACTTTCCTTCAAGGTCTTCATGAACTCCTTCTCACCCACCATCAAAACACTAGGCCCTTCATGCTTTGCCTTGTCTTCTTCTATGAGAGGTGTGAGGTTGTAAGCCACCCCATCCTTCAAAATGGAGTATGTATTCTTCTCCCCATCATGCTTGGCCTTCCTATCAAACTGCCAAGGCCTCCCAAGCAGCAAGTGGCACACATCCATAGGGATGATGTCACATAGGATCTTGTCCTTGTATGACCCAATGTTGAATTCTACCCATACTTGCTCATTCACCAATACTTGTTGTCCTTTACTAAGCCATGAAACTTTGTATGGGTTAGAGTGAGAAATCCTTTTCAAATTCAATTTTTCTACCATCTCAATTGAAGCAAGATTATCAATTGATCCTGAGTCCACTACTATCTTACACACCTTACCTTGTACTTGCAATTGATTCTGAAGAGTTCCTTCCTTTGTGGGGATTCTTCAGGGATTGGTGCCTTGAGCAATGCTCTCCTAATCATCAAATTCTCTCCAACTTCTGATGTGAGGTTTACTGCAGGTGATTTCACACTTTCTTCATCTTCATGTACCAATTGATTCCTCCTCTCTCCACCATGAGAGCTTGATCCTTGCTTTTCGGGGCATTTGAAGGATGGATGCCCAGGCTGGTTGCAAGTGTAACATCTCCCTGAAAACTGATTGGAACTTCTCCCTCCATTAAATCTACCTCTACCATTGTGTCTCCTACACCTGAATCCCCCTCTATTGCTTGAGTCTCCATTTGATTCATTAGGATTAGATTCCTCTTGATGTTTTTGGTACTGATTTCTGCCCCCATAACTACCTCTACCTCTGAAATTCTTGCCTCTTCCTCTACTTTGCTGCTCTTGTTTCCTTCTTATCTTCTCTTCAACCTTATGTGCAATTTGTATGCAATCCTCCATGGTCTTGGGGACAACCAAACTGATCTCATCTTGTATTTTTAGCCTTAGGCCATTGATATACCTGGCCACTCTTTCATTCTCACTCTCCACATGATCACATCTCATGCTCAACTTGAAGAATTGTTCAGTGTATGATGAAACATCCATGTCTTTTTGCTTCAGATTCTACCTCTTTTTGAACTCCTACACCTCATAGTCAGCAGGAAGGAATTGTGCCTTCAACCTATGCACCATCCTATCCCATGAGTTGATCATGGACTTACCCATCTTCACCCTTTCTCCTTGGATGAAATTCCACCATGTCAAACCTAGAATGTTTAGTTATGTTTTGTTTCTTATTTTTGTGTTAGAATAAGGTCCTAAGGACCATTTCAATGCTTTGTAATAGGTCTCCTAAGTTTTTGATGGAATTTTGGTCTTGGTGACCAACTCTTTGTATAAACAAGGTCTCCATCCTCCTTTGTAAGTCTAGTACATTTTGGAAAATTAACAAAATAAGGATGCCTTGTTGTATCTAGACACTTGAGGGGAGTCACCTTGCTCATTTTAGTTGGCTTGTATTCCATTCACATATTTTGGAAGCATCTTTGTAGGCAAGTTGGTGAAAATTGCCTAAATTGCCTTAATTAGGCATTTATGTGTTCAAGTGAAGTCTAAATGTGTTTCCAATGACCAACTGATTAAAATGGAAGTTGGAGGAAGTTTGAGGGAGTTAGGATGCTTCAAATATGCCTCTCTTGGTCGATGCAAGGTTGTTGAAGAAGTTGAGAAGGAGTTTTCAAAGGAGAAATTGTTGTTTTTGAGTTTTTCATCAAGAAACTGCTGATCCCGTGCATTGTACGGACTTTATATGTTGTTTCATATTATAATCCTGTAATGGTTGGATAGATAATTGAATCACCTTTCTTTTGGAATTTGAATGGTGTGATTTCATTGAGAATTGAGTGAGATATTGCCATTTTACTACCAGGTGGTCTCAAACCCCATGTTTTCCTCTAGAATTTGCTGATCCCATACTTGGTATGATCTGTACGTTCTGTTTTATGGTTGAAGGGTGTAATTGTTGGAAATTTAATTGAATAATATTTCTTTTGGAGTTGGAGTGGTGATATTTCATTGAGTAATAAGGGAGATATCTTAATTTTACTCCCGGGTGTTCTGAAAACCCTCAAAATCAAGGTTTTGAGCAAAAAATGGATGCATCTTCCATTCCCACACTGTAGCATTGCAAAATCTTGGTGGGATGGAAGGTATGAGGGTGAAATTCTATGTATCAGAGGTCTTGGAGATCAGAAAGAACTTTGGAGGCAAATGGTGCAATGTTTTGGCTTGACATCTCTATGTGGCAAGCCCATGTGACAAGCCCATGTGACAAGCAAAAAAGTGAGTTTTTGCTTTATTTTGAAGAATCTGTTTGAAAGGCACTTAGGAATGATGGTAATAGGTGTGAAAATCCTGTAGGAGTTTATTTTTTGGCTTTGGGGTGAAGGGGAGAGCCTAGATAGTCAAGACCCAGGTGTAGGTCTGTGAATTAGGCCTCTTGGAGTAGTGGTAGAAAGGGCCATTGTGAGTGATGCCTTGACAGTCAAGAGGAAAGGTTTTGGAAATTTGTAGGGGTCCATTGTGGATGTATGAATTCATATGTTTGGTGCCTTGAAAATAATCCATGTGGTTTTTATATTGACTGTCCTACCGGGTAAGGCTACTAGCCTTTTGACAGAAAAGTGCCTAATTCACCATAGTTTGTGGAAGTTTGTTGAAACCTAAGTGCTAGAGGGTATTTTACATCATATTTGGGTGTTTTCTATCCCTGCCACTCTGCATCATAGTGTTATCAGAGCCTGATTGTAGGTAGTTGTTGAAAGGAATTCATCTTGCCTCCAAAAGCTGGATCGGTGGTTGCAAAGGAGTTGAAGGCCTTGAGAGAAGAGATAGAGGCCTTAAAAGCAGTGAACAGAAGGAGAGGAGTGGCCATTGAGGAAGAGAGTTCCCGTGAAGAAGAGCCAGAGGGTGAAGAAGGTGAAGAGAACCCTCAGGGGGAAGAGATACCCCCTCATGAGAGAAGAATCCTTAAAGCATTGCAAGCATCTAGAGGAGAGTCCTTTGAAGTGAAGATGGATCTGCCGGTGTATAGTGGGAAAATGGATGTGGAAGAAGTGTTAGAGTGGGTAGAGGCATTGAATAATTACTTCGAATATAAAGAAATGGCAGAGAATAAGAAGGTAAAGTTTTCCAAAATGTACTAGACTTACAAAGGAGGATGGAGACCTTGTTTATACAAAGAGTTGGTCACCAAGACCAAAATTCCACCAAAAACTTAGGAGACCTATTACAAAGCATTGAAATGGTCCTTAGGACCTTATTCTAACACAAAAATAAGAAACAAAACATAACTAAACATTCTAGGTCCATTAGACCTATGGGTGCTCCTGCACCAGAATTGTCATTTTAACAATCATAGTGCACTCACGATCTAAGAACCATTCTGATTTAATAAATCTTTGGAGATAGAGAACAATATGACGCTTTTAGTAGATTATTGCTTTGAATTGATTCAATTTGATTTTTCTATGATATAATGTCTTATTAAGAAGAGTTTTCTTTTTTACACCTAATTCCACACTTACAGTAGAAATAGAAAGAAAACACATTATGTAATAAAAGAAATATGGCATAGCATGTTTTTAAAAGAAGAAATTATGGTTTTGAATAATTTAGCCTCTTTGGCCGAGAAAAAGGACCTCTTAGTAAAATTAAAATAGCTGGGAAAATATTGGAACAAATAGAAACAAATCCATCAATTCAAAGAAGACCAAAACTAGAAGAATGGTCCTCTTTTAATCACTGCACACCTTAATAACACTAAAGTCAAAAATTTGATGGTAGATCTATGTGTGAACCTAAACACTATTCCAGTAACAACTTGGGAGATGTTGGGTAGAGCCAAGCTAATAAAAATACCAATGAACATCAATTTGGAAAATGGATCTAGCATGGAGACTTTAGGAACATGGAAAAATGTGGAAATAAACAATAAAGGACTGAAACAAAATGTTGATTTTGAGGTAGTTGAGATGAACGAACCATTTAAAACCTTTAGAGAATTGCTAAGATTGAGATGATTTTTTAATTCCAATGAGATAATAGACTCAAGAAAGGAAGAGATATCTTTGGAATATGACAATAAGATAGTCCATATTCCACTAGGAGAAAGGGAATATAGAACTTATATAGAATGAAGGAGAGTATTGTTAGTTATTCCATTTCGAAAACCTCTGCTATGGAATTCCCACAACAAAGAATATATAGATTCGTAAGGGTATTTATGATACAAAGTCACTTACCCACTACATCCAAGAAAGAACAATAAAAAAGGATAAAAAATAAAAAATATATCAATCACATCCAAAGGGGGATATCACATATCAAATTACTAAGATTTTCTAGAGTAATGTGAAGGAATATATAATGGATATGGAGAAAACATTCCAAAAAGAATCAAAAAGGCCTGCCACCCTTTAGGATACCCTGGTATGTCATGTTTTGGTTGCATACACACAAACACACTATTCCCGCATGGTATGCTTTATGGATATTAATCAAGGCATGATACCTCCAAGAAGAATGTGAATACAACTTAATTACCAAATATGGATTCAATACCCCAAATGTTCATATTAAAAATCACACCAATACATAGAAAGGAGATAGAGAATATGACCATTTCCTCTATATTAAACTATTTTATTTAACCCTCAAACTGATAGTACAAACATGGTATATTAATCAAGAAAGAAGAGGAGAAACTAAGGAATGGGGGAACTCCAACACAAATTCATCTACACATTTTCCTTCTGGGATGAAAATGAATAAATAGGTACATCGCTAAAGAGAATTAAGGAAATTATCTTCAAACTAGTTCCAGAAAACATCATTCATAAACAATCACAAAATCCACCCCCTAGAAACCTAGGAATCTAGAAGCTAGTTGAATGTATGAACACACAAACACAACCAATACCAAATTGATGTTATAAAATACAAAAGGATGAAGAATAACTAGACCCAAAAATTGATATCATGGTGGAAGAAGGAGAAAGGGAAATACAAATAAACAAGGATTTTAAAAACTAGTATTATAACCAAACCCTCTAATTAAGAGAAGAAAACATAGTCCCTAGGGGGAGTCCTAAAATGGAAAAAAGTTGGCAATTATTGGGAATTATAACTAGTTGTGACATCAGTCATTAAATTATTGTCATAATATGAAAAAATATTCCTATGAACATTCATAGAAATGAAAGGCATTAAAGAGGAAGTAGGAGTAATGAAAATATAGCTAAAGGAAGGAACCAAACCACATCGGAAAAGACCTTACCACCTCAATCCTAACATAAAGAAAAGAGTCAAAACATAAATAGATAATATATTAGAGGTAGGGATTATTAAACAAGTGGAATATTTTGAATGGATTAGGCATATGATAGTAAAAAATAAAAATACAAGGGAAATCTAGATATGTGCAGACTTTTGGGAACTCAACAAAGCATGTATCCATGATCTCTTTCCTAATCCTTTCACTGAGGAAATATTGGAATCCTTCATAGGGAGAGAAGTGTATTCATTCATCAATGGATTCCCTAGATACCACCAATTCTGGATTAAGGAAGAAGACCAACCTAACACAATACTTTTCATAGAATGGGAATCATTCATGTACATAGTAATGCTCTTTGGATTAAAAATGCACTAGTATTCTTTAGCATAATTATGGTAAATACATTTAAGTACTTTACCCATAACTTCTTAGAAATATATCTAGATGATATTACTATATATGGCTTAGTCAAGAACCACATTTAGTCACTCTAGACCATCCTATAAAAGTACAAACGTATACAAATATCCCTAAATATTAAGAAATGCATTTTTGTGGTACCCTTTGGAACACTGTTAGGACACAACTAATGTAAATAAGGACTAACGATGGATCTAATGAAAATTTCCTTAATTTTTACATTACCCCCATCTAAAAAAATACCATACATTAAGAAATTCCTAGGATACACTAGCTATCATAGAAAAATCATCAAGGGATATGATACCTTAGTAGATCCTTTAGAAGAACTCCTCAAGACGAAAACTAATAAAGCAATCACATCAATAAAACAACATCAACAATCATTCAAAACACTAAAATAGAAAATAGTAGAAGCTCCTATCTTGATATTCCTAGACTAGTTGGTACCTTTTCATGTCCATGTAGATACCTTTGAAATAGCAATAAGAGTTGTAGACTCCGAAAATTGGTCTAGGCCTGCGAACATCACTTTCGACATAATTTTCTAATATCCATGGTCATGATTAAATAATGTTAATTAGTTAATTACCCTTTCTAACACATATTTCCTCTATTAATTAAATACCCCTTTTTAATTAATTCATTAATTCATAAATAACCTTTATTCAACTTGATTAATTAAATAAATCATATTTGTTTAATTATGTCGCTAACTAATTATTTTTTCCTTTTTAATTAAAATAATTTTATTTAATTACCCCCTTTGTCATACTTCAACTATAATTAAATATTTATTATTTAATTTATTCAATTTATCCTTTACAATAGTCAAATTAAATAAATGATCTTTATTTATTTAATTAAATCTTTTATTTTCGAATGTTGAATTAAATTAATATTTAATTCATATTTATTTATTTATGTCACATTATTCTTTCAATCAGTTGACTAATCATTCACTCACCTTCTGACTCAAGATCTATTTTTAGTTCTCCAGTTATCTTTGGATTCAACATCTAATTGTCTCTGCGAGAGGACTCCCTTTCTGAACTAGTCAGCTAACTAGTTCCAACTTATATGCATGATGTGTCTATTAATTAAATATCTTTATTTAATTAATTAACTCATGTTTGCATTCAAATGCATTATTCTTCAACTTCTAACTTTGTCTTTGACATTCAAAGTCTATTTATTCTATTTTCGAAGAGACTCTTAACTGGAGATTAAGTTCTCATTCTAACTTAATCTTTATCTTGTAGTCTTTTCTGACTCATGTTCTAACTCACATTCTATCTAACACAAAACTCACATCACATGGCATTCATCAATCTCATCCATCAATCTCTCTTTTCAATCTGAGCCGATCGTTCGAAAACCCAAAATCTATAAAATGGCCTGTCATTATCCTTATTTCTCCTCCCGAAATCATACACTTTTGAGAATAAACTTATCTTTGATATTCTGCTTAGACACTTGACGAAGTTATTCTTGCATCAATACTAAAAATATGAAGGCAAGAATATTGAAACAGCAAAATGGAGAAGAGCAATCAAGATAATTCGAAGGAGTGAATGCATATTCGGTGAGATCTTTTCAATTCATTTTGTTTATTTATTCATTATGTTTACTTATTCGTTCTTTGTTGTTCGATTTAGATTATTATTGGTTAGATTAAGATTAACATCGTTTATGCTAGTTACAAATCACTAATCCAGATTTTATTCTACATTACAAGAGAAGTTTTGGAGCAACCACATGGAAATAAGGATCACCTAGTTAATTTTTCTAGCCAAAAAATTTCCCAGGATGAGATAAATTGCACTACCATTGAATGAGAGGCCTTGACCATGGTCTATGAATTACATAAACTCCTCCACTATATTGCATCCATACCATTAATGGTTTACACTAATCATGAGCCTTTGAAATTTCTACTAAACAAACCAATGATACAAGGAATAATTTTTAGATGGTTACTGTTAATTCAAGAGTTTAATTTTAATATAATGGTAAAACTAGGAAGGAATAATCAAGGTCCTAACTACTTATCTATAATTGATAAAGGTGAATAACCTAAGGAGGCTGAGCAAGAAGACTTACTAGGAACCCATATATTTTGGATAAATGTGGTACCAAAATAATTTCATGATACAGCCTAATTACTCTTTATAGGTCAATATCCCACTAATATGATAGCACATGATAAACAAATATTACCATGGAAACCCCTTCCTTTTACCTTAATTAAGGGAGAATTGTACAAAAAATGGAGAGACAACATTCTCTAGAGAGTAGTCTATGAATATGAATGAGAAAAAATCTTAAGGGAAGCACATGAAGGCATTTTAGGGGGCATAATTGTGGAGACACTACTACCCATAAAATACTCCTAACCTGATTATGTTAGCCTAGTATATATAAGGATGCATATAATTATCTGAAGAACTATGATATTTTCTAGAGGATAGGGTGACCTACCACTCAAGATAAAATATCACTCCAACTAGTATTAGCACAAGTACCCTTTTAGAAATGGGTTATTGACCTCAAAGGACTTATAGACCCTCCAATGAAACTATCAAAAGCTAGATTCATTATCACTCGCATAGATTACTTAACTAAATATGCCAAATTTGAACCAATCAAAGAGTGCATCACATATATTACAACCAAATTTCTCTAGCATAACATAATTACTAGATTTAGGTGTCCATTGAGCATAACCAATGATCAAGGAAAAAAATTCCAGTAAGATAATACAACAATTCCTCACTAACTTCAACAATTACTCACTAATTTCATGATCACCCATAACCATAGTACACCATATCATCTTCAAGAAAATGGGGCAAGTAAATCACTGAATAAGATTATAGGCACTCCTCTGACCAAGATGTGTGATAAAAATAGGACCAACTAAGACATTAGAATTCTTGTAGTGCTCTAGGTATACTACACTATGTACAACGAGCCACCAAGCATAATCCATTTGATCTCTTGTAAATAATGGAGGCTATCCTATCCCTAAATTTCATGGTCCATAACCTATGCACCACGCTAAATTTATGACTCACCAACAAGGAATCTAGCAAACACCACCTAGAAGAACTAGATAAACTAGATGAAACAAGATAATTGATGGCACACCATCTATCGACAAAAAGATAGAAACAAGCATGGCACGATCGAATATTAGGTCTAAATAATTCAAGTTTGATGATATGGTCCTACTCTATCATAGAAAATTCAAAATCAAGGCAAGATAGAATTCAGACAGTTGGGCCTTTATCAAATTCATCCTATTTTTGAATTTGGATAAATACATATAACCAATCAAAAGCATACAAAAGGAGAAGATTGGCTTTAGAAATATGTCAATATTTTTAGAAATGATAGTACACTATCATATAATTCTTCCAAAATTAACAAAATACTAGACTTAATAACCTAGAAAATGACTTAGACTTTACCTTTTTTGCATCTGTATTACAAAACTCTCCAAAATTGATCAATCATCCATACAAATGACCTTGAATTCTCATATATAAGACAAGGGAGCAACAAGCTTTGGGTCATTACACATGTCATATTTTCATTTGGCATTCAATTAAATTTAAAAAATACAAGTACAAATGCTTTCTCGTGGATGGAATATGCCAAGAACAAAAATAGTTATATTTACTCTTAGTAATGAATTTTCCCTCCAAAAGAGCCTTTGATGCAGATTTTTGGTTCTTTTCTACTCCTTTTCTTCATTCTTCTTAATGTGAACCTAGGAAAGTTGAGCTGGCAGGTGAAGGAAAAAACCTTGTTGTACAAGAAGAAAAAACCCTCTTACTAATATCATTGAAAGCTTTTGGAAATGTTGATTGTGAAAAAATACAAAAATATGTCCAATTCACCACAAGACTAATTATACTTTTTGTCCCGAGACTCATAATCTTCTTTAAATAGCCAATAAAATTATATGAATTCATCCAATTTAGTCTCGCATGGGTCATACTTCTTTACTACCTGATTTGAATCTTTGTCAAATTCCTCTGAGAATTTATCGGTGAATGATAATTTTTACATGCTATTCTTTAACATATCAATCCTAACATCTCCACCCACATATTAGAATAGCCTTTGTAGCTATAACACTATCCATTTGAGCTCTCCACTACTCATATGTTTATACTGCTCCATTTCCATATAGAATGTTTAGCAAGAGGCCAAGATCATTCTCATCAAACTATTGAAGAAACTCCCTAATTATTTTCTCAAGTGGATCCACTAACCCATGGAAATCAACAATTACATTCACTACCTTGTATGTGGGGACAATTTTTGGTGGATCCACTAGACCCTAAAACCATGGTCACCAATGGATTAAGCCCAAGCACCCATATTTGCATCAATGGGATAGCTACTGATCTATCCTTTTCGAACATCCTTATTGCATCAAACATTAAAGAATAATTTGAATGAAAATTATTCAATCTTTTTATTTCTTTTCCTATGTAGCGTTCAAGAACATTAGAAACAATAAGTACATTATTTTCATCATACAATTCAAAAAATTCTTCATATAACCTTATTTGTTGAATCAACTCTCTTCTTCTCACTCTTTCTCAAGGAGGAGCTGCAACTAATGTGCTTTACATAAGCTCTACAATTGATCTTTCTTCATAGACAACCATCTCCAAAGATGGTGGAGGAGGTGACTGACCTAGAGGAGAGGGAGATGTAACAATTGGTTGCACTAGTTGTTGAATTTGCAACATCTCAACTATTAATTCCAACTTTGCTAGCCTTTGTTTGTCCTTATTATATTCAATTAGTAATTCATAATATTTCCTAGTTTCAACAACACATTTCTCCTATAAGGATTCCACATTTTCCTTGGTGAAATGTGCAACATTGATTACCAATGTTGTTGCCTCTATTGTTGTATTTGAAACCCTTTCTGTTATGATACCTCCCCTTAGGTTTGTTGTAGGATCTACCACTTGAGGCTTATTTGTGTTAGGGGTGAAATCCCAAATAGAAAGTGTATCCCATTGTGTACTAAATCTAGATCCTTGTAGTGTACACATGGCATCCTCATTAGTAGCAAACACTTGTGAGTTTTATTTCCTCGTAGTGTCAAATGAAATGGCCAATGATAGATTCCACTCTAGTAAGAGAAGTAAACCACTTTCTCTTACAAGCCTTCTACCTTCTTCAAGAGTTAGCTCCTTTTGTTTCTCTTTCATGTCAACAATTACCCTTGAAGAATTAACCTCCCTTGGAAATTCTGGGGATTTACCTATTGTAGTGTAGAAAATTGTAATCCTTCTATGTGATAGTACAATCTCACACTTAATTTGGACCTATTTTAGTGACCTCAAAATTATGCATTTTACCCTTCATAAATAGGCCCCTAAACCCCTTTATTATGCATCCCAATTCCTATTTTAAACATTTTCCGACATTGCAACATGCATTTAATTAATTCAATGCCCCAAAATTCATTAATCCTATATTTTAAGGCCAAAAACCATTCACCTTGGGAAAATGGGTCCCCTTTAAGATCCAAATTAAAATTTTAAACATTTTTTTGGTGGAATTTTAAAGTCTTAGATTCAATTTTTAAATATCGGCTTTCGGGATTTAATTATCGGGAAATAAGAAAGGAATCCTATAAAGCCTGGTCTTTTCACCATTTTACACTAGGTTGAGAAAAAGATTAAGGAGATATTCACAAGATTAGCATTCAAGGTCAAGATAACATTCGAGCAAGAAAATTTGAAGTCCTAGAGAATCATTTCAAATTTTTTTGTAGGTCTTCAAGCTCATTTTGTGAACACTTATCAATCATTGTTCCTGATTGAATATTGATGCCTATGGTGGATCATGATGGATTCTAGATTTTGGGACATGAAACTAGCCATTTTCCTTAATCTAATGACTTTTTTCCTAGTGATCCCATCTTTTATCTTCATTCTCGTTGCTACCTAAAGCAAGGTATAATCAAATTTTTTATCTATTAGGGGATTTGACTTCTCCCTAATGAGGTCTTATGTTCATCACTCATGTTCATTTAGGCGTCTTATTCTAACATACTCAAATAAGGTTTATTTGCATTATATCTCTTTAAAATATTATACACACTTAAGATTAGGGCTCACACACACTATCAAGTTTTAGATCTATATTTTTCACTAAGGTTTACCAAACTTGGGGTTTGACTAAGGTAAAACCCCATACAAACAAACCAAAATATTTTATTTTATTGTAGGCATAGATCCAAGAGTGAAGATTGAAAGGTATAAGAAAAAATAGCATATCAGAAGCTATAGATCATAACTTTGAAATTTTAGAAAGGCCTAGAAATCCCCATTCATCCTAGGGTGAATCTATCCCAAGAGGATACCCAATAGGAACTGTTGATGCAAGAATTTGCGGGGGCAACAGCCTTATAGGAAACTTAGCTACTAGGGGACTTGTGTGCTTAGCTAAGTGACCTCTAAGATTTTATTGAAGTGGGCTCTTCATTTTTAATGGGGGAGGTAAAGGGTTAGAAAGATAACATTTAACAGTAAAAACTAAACTAAGGCGATGCACCAAAATCATGAGAGTAATAACTGAGCACAATAATGAAAGAAAAGGCTTGAATAGTAACTATTGTCTATCAAATAGATTATCTTAGGAAACACTTCAAAAAAAGGAACATCATTTCATTGCATAGCATAACCTAACACAACATAAGCCAATGTAGAAGAGTAAAACACCATCTGCATTTTATTAAGTTGTATGAGATTATAAAAGCTGAAAATAGACATCCATATGCTATAGGAAAATGAAAGCACAATCTTAATATTCTATCAAATGCATGAAAAACGGAGAGGTCGAATTGATTGACATAGTCTGCAAACTTCAAGTACAATAGAATCTATTACAAAAGGTTGATTCCCAGTGCTCGGGAAGTTTTTCTAATCTATCTAAAAACAACCAAATAAAGAGAGAAAGGGTTGCTTAAATAAGCCAGCCCACTACCTGAAAGCCATAGAGAGAAAAATGCCTTGACAAAACATCAACATCCCAAATCTCCTCGAGCCAGAACCAAATAGGAAGATCACCCAACAGTGTGCCAAAAAACCCATCCACAGAGAACACAAGGCCATGTAGCAGTAGTAGAGAACACGCAGCAACAAAGAAGAAAAAATGGCAGCAAAGGAGAAAAAATGGCATAGGTGGCAACTCCCAGATAACCAGCGCATAGAAACATGCCACGCATTGAACACACGAAGCCTGGAAAAAGAAAGAGGAACACCCTAGTGAAAATATCTAAGAGGAAGCCATGTGGAAGCTGTCGAGCAAAATTTAACCATTGAGTGGGCCCAACTCGAAAAGCACTGAGAGAAAGCCACGTGTTGAATGCATAGAATTTAGCAGAAGCAAAGCAATACAGAATGACAGTAAACTCTGATAGGAGGCCACGTGGCAGACACTGAAAATTTTCTAGTGATAATAGTCAAGGTGAAGCTGTGAAGGAAAAGATAATTGTGAAGGAAAGCAGTTCATGAATAAAAGTTCATAGTTTGGTGACTCACAAGGACATTTCGCCTACAGAATGAAGAACCCCAGAAACCTTGGCTCAACACCACCATTATCGCTCAAAGCTGAGAGAGGGAAGCCTGAAGGTCAGTCTAGACCTCATTTATCATCGTAGAGAGAATGCACAAATTTTTTTGTGCCAACTTAAGATCGACAATTGCCTTGAAAGGCAATCCACCAGATACCTTTGCCTCCAATTCAAGCTCGAAAAAGAGTTGCGCCAGCTGATGTACAATTCCTTCAATATTTTCGGCGGTCAAAGATTGATCAAAGGATTGGAAAACAGAAAGATCCTACTTCTTCTCCTTGATCCTTGCAATTATATTCTCGACACCTACTACCTCCTGACATGCAATGAAAGGTGATGAAAGGCCTCACTGAGTTAAGTGGGAAAATTTCACTCGTATGTCATTGGTAATCTGATTCAATATGGCTCTACACTCTGCTATATGTTGGACAAATTCGTTCATGGAAATGAGAATTTTTATTCCCATTTCCTTCATTGCTCGATCTTCAATACCTACATCGCTCAAAGCTTCATGAAAAGTTGTATATAGCTTGCCCAACAATTTTCTGGCCTCCAAAACTTTATCGAAATTCATCTCCTAGACCTATTGCATTGTTTTGCTAACCATCCCACATAGGCTAGTCACTTGCACCATAAACTTTACAGTGGACTAAAAATTAAGGCATAATTCCTTGACCTTATCCCAATATGATGCATATAATTCTTTGGCAATCTCCAGCGAGCTCATTTGTGGTGCAGGAGGTTGGTCTCAAAAGGTTTAATTTTGCAGCTTTGTTGCCCAATACCGCCCTTAGCTTTGATAAGCTTCCCTCCAATATAGACAACTAACTCCTTAGAGTAGAAATTTATATCTCCTACTCTTCCAAGGCCAATTCGGCCTGCCTTCTCTTCTCAATTTCTAACTCCAGAGTAGCATTCATCTCATTTACTTCATCATTCATGCTATGTCAGAGTTGCTTCATGCCATAATCTCTCTACCTCAAATCAACACGGAGGGTTGGCTCAGTCATCTAACATTGTTCAATTTCATTTTGTAGGGCTAGAACAACATTTTCACCCAAAGCCTAAAGCTCATTTACATTTCCCTCTAAGGCATTCTTCTCATTTTTCAGGTGATTAATCTTGATCTCCTGGAACTTATGCTTTTTTGCCCAAATATCTACCTTACCTCTTAGGTCCTTCAACTGCTCCTCCTTTTTCCTTGTTTGGAAACTAAGCTTGAGGAAGTCAGTATTCACCACCCTCTAGGTCTCTTCCATCAGCTTGACCTTATCCTGCAAATGAGCCTAGTGCAAGTCTAGCCCTACGGCATTGACAGAATAGTCACTCGACAACACTTCTCTGACTGGTTTGATCACGATGGGAGTGATTTTTGCAAACATCAATGAATTATGACTCTCATGGAATATATTGCAAAAGAGGTTCTACCTACCTGCCCGCATCCTTTTCTCTTCTTTTCTGAATTCGGCTAGCTCGGGCGCTCTTATTTGCATCCACCTACAAAAAATATTCCTAGGATGAAATTTCCAATCCACTAGCAAAAGGAAACTCCTGAGGGATTGCTAGTGGGAAGAAAAGCATTCTCAAAGCCTTGATGGACTTGCTAGGTCGGGTAAATACTACCAAGGAGAAGGGTGGAATAAACTAGCCACCCAAATATGATGGAAACATGGTATGAGGAAAGGGTGGGGAAACACCAACTGACATGCTAGGCCTTGAGGATGACAATTTCTAACTCAAAAGGTCAAGACAGGCTATTATTTGTGCTTCAGGGGCGAAAGGAAAGCAAGAGATGGAACAGGAAAACTAGGAGGAAAAATATTGGACTTCCTTGGATATCCAGCAATGGGAATAGCTAGTGCAAATGAAATAGCAGGGGCAGACAATGAGGAGACCAAAGACATAGTAGAGAGAGAAGAGGGAGGAAATAATACCTCAGGTTCCTAAATAACTATAGCCGATACCACCACTTCTGCATGTTGCGACTCCTTCCCTCCAGCGGACTCTCTTGTTCATAGTCGATTTTCCTTCGAAGAATTGTCAAGATCCAAAATAACTTTCATCTGATGACCAGAGCTCCTTGGCCTCTTCAAACCTAATCTAAAGGAGTTGGAAGGCTCCAACATTTGTGTATTTGAAGATTCCTCCTGGTGTGAATGTTTTCCACTGACTGTCGCCCCTTGCATAGGATCTTTTTCAGCAATAGGGGCTCTCTGGGTTACCTCCTCTCCAAGTTTTGTGGTTGCACCTCTTTTCTCATAGAACTTCTTAGACTCCAAAGGGTTTGGGGAGTTCTCATTGACTGAATTCTCATGAACCCATATGTCATCAAACCGGTTGTCTGACTCCACCTCCTGGAAAAGCCCATTTTTCATCTTTATTTCCTAACTGTACGTCCAGAAGTCCTTAATTCTTTCAGGCTTCCATTGGAGCCTATTCAGCTGGCTATGCAAAAACTGAATCATCTTATGCTTGGGATTGTGCTTCACCACAACATGGTAAAAATTCAGCCAAGGCGATCAACCTGAGTCAGTAGGTAAATACTCTAGGCTGACGTAGAATTTCAAATTCCCCTCATCTGTATTTGTCCGAGGGTCCCAAACTGGCCAAGGTTGGTGCGAAATTTTTATGCCAATCTCCAACAAATTATTCTCCGGGTTGTATTGCCATGTGCAATCGATGACCACCAGCCCAAGATTACCCAATTGAGAGTACAAAACCTCTAAGGTATTAACCTTTGAGCTCTTCTTTTTTATCAGTGATACATAGTCGAACATGACCAACAGTGTCAAATAGGAAGTCATATGCTTTCCTCCCTAGTATTCATTCTCAATATTACATAGTTTCCTAAATTCCTCCATGGCTAGCACTCTATTAGAAGCAATACGCAGGAGCCGGAAGGGCTCCAATATAAAACCTTGCATACAAAGCATAGTGAAATTCATACCAAAGAACCAATCACAAGGTGGCATGAGACCTTTCATCCATGTCTTTTTCTTCGCTGATAACCGTACAGACATGTTGCTTTCAGATCCATCTAAATCCCATAAAGTTATAGCTAGGAATGAGTCTGAAAATGTGTAATAATCAAAAAAAATTGATAGGATGGGAGTCCATGTTGAAACTAGCTTTCTCACGCCACTTTCATCAAATACAACCAGGTCCATGAATTGCTTGAAATAATTGGCATTCTGGTGCAAAATCATGTAGACCAGGAAAGAAGAATACCTAAACCTAAAACCTAGTTCAAATTCCCTCAACTCCTGACTCATCCCATCAATTATAACCTTCGTAAAGTCCATTAGTGGAGGTGTGTTGTTCTTCTTCGGCATAAAGCTATGACTCATTTGAGAATTTAAAAAATTCCCTATCGTATCCAGCCCACAAACCAATGCCAACATAGAACAGACGGAAGAGGAACCCAACTTTAAAGTGCCTAGACCAATTGGGAAGTTGGGAGGTGTCGAAACATATAATGGTTGGGCATTTTCAGTGCGATAAAACTATTGCGCCATCTAGAGCGCCCCCTAGTAAGCTTGTATTCTGGAAATGTTGAAATTTTCAACGTTCTTAAGTGAAAGGAATGGAATGCATAGCATATCTTGCAAGGCCTAGGGACTGATAACTACCCTTAAATTAGGGCCACTTATGAGTCCATTTGAGGGTTGAAACATGTTGCACATGCTGCCACAATTTTTGGACAATTATGCACCAGAGGAACCATGTACTAGGGTAGCCCAGAATTCCATAAACATATATGAAAAGGTTTCGTCATCTTCTTCATTTTCTCACATGCAACTTCCCTCAGGCTCTTGGGGTTCTGAGATAGCTTAGGATCCTGAACATTGTCCCAATCCTCAGATATCAAGGCTTGATTTCTAGGAGAAATTATGCCTATTGTTTTCTAGTCCGCTTGTTTGGTAAAGGTCCAGGATGGTTTTTTTGGAATACCTGAGGTAGCATAAGACTTGTGGTCATATATGTTTACAAAGGGTGTCAGCAATCTTCATTCATCAATACTTTTTGTGACCATGACCTGTGTTGAACTTCTTGCAGTTTCAACCATTTCTTTGTATTTGCAAGAGGCTTCACAAACTCTACAAATTAGCTCTTGAAAACACTTTCTCTTTTTTCCAAATGACTTAGACAGTTACGCACTTTGATAAATTTTCACAATAATTGGCCTATGTGTGCCTAGCCTACTTTTTTATTTTCATGAAAAATGGCTTAGCAAGTGTACATGCCAGCTTTTCACATTAGTTGATGCATGCATCACTAGGCCTTATTTGCACATGTGAAGAGATCGCATTTAAGAGACATGAGTTCACATAAGGTGGTGCCTGATTTTTCTTTGACAATGCACCAAGATAGCCTTGCCATATCCTTTGCAAGCCTTTTTGCATTTACTGATTTCATGATTGTACTTGGGTGCATCACCCAATGGCCTTATCAAAATATTTTCCTTGATTCAAATGGGATGGATGCACATCATGCTGACAACTGGCTTATCCTCATTCAATTTAGCAACTCGAACAAAGCAAGTTGCAACTATACCTAATTACTCACATCACTTCACATGTTGCAACACTGATTATCAAGGCTCTCTAGCACCATTTTCTTTTGATGTAATCATAGCTTGCCTCATCAAGCAAACCCCGACTATCTATAAATAGGACCTTTGGCAACTTTTCTAATCATAATTAATTTCATCATTCATACTAATTAGTACCTAGTTTATTTAACAATTTTCTAATTTATCCAGAGTAGCAAGAGACCATGGAAACACCAATTAGATTAGTCTCTAAGAAAACCCAGGCCGCCTTTTTAGGAAGAGTTAGGTGCAGGCACCTAAAGCACATAACAGGTGTGAAAAACTTGTTGTATGTAAAGGCAATCAAATGGGTGATAGGCAAGGACTGTGTTCAGAATGAGTATCAGTATAGGGTAAATACCAACATTTTCTCCCACTTCGTTGCTTCGCTCTTGGATATTGGCATTTCAAAGTGCAAAATTTTGAAGTTGACCAAGCGAGTCTTCCCTCGACGCTATCTCATGGGATTGGAGAATGTAGTACGAACTGTTGAATTTGGTCGTGGCATCCCATCCATCCATAATTTTCATCGGCTTCTTGAGCATGGAGGACCTATGCCAACTAGGCCCTTTCTATGCGGATTTGAGCTCGATCCGCATGAGGAACACCGTCGCAAGGCTCGCGTCAGCTGCCACTTCCTCATGAGGATGCACAATGTGGAGCCCTTCCAAAATATTCAGTGGTATGAAAACTTTGAAAGGATGGTGTTTCCCCACCTTGTTCCACTTGATATTGTTGTTGATGGCCCTTCCTCTGCTTGAGAACATTAAAAGATATTCCCATTTTGCCTTTTTCCTTTTGCCAACCTCTGCCCCCAATAGCAAATATATATGTATATTTTGACATATGGCCATCATCCCTCATTGTATATAATGTAAATGCTCCAAAAGTAATATAATATGCAAGTTTTCAAATCTTGGCTCATTCTTGGTTCTATCTCATTTTTTTTAATATTGTTGTTGCTATTCAAAAAGCACTGTGAAAAACCAAAAACTTAAAGCAGGAAAAATATTTACATATTTACAAATTTAAAAACTTATTGCATAAGTTGAACTAATTGAAATTTTTAAGGTGTATTCCATTAACTGGAATACCCAAAGCATCACCTTCCATAGTTTCTAACTTAAAAGAGTTATACTGTTTGCACTAGATGATTTTAAAAGGCCCTTCCCAGAGACTATCAAACTTGTCATGTTATTCGGGCTTTGGTCCACGTTCATTGAACTTGAGTACCAAGTCTTTGCATTGTAGCCCCTATTCAGATGCATTTTTATCAAACCACTTCTTCACCACCTACTGGCGGTTGTTCATTGCCTCAAGAGCATGCTCTCTTTTCTCTTGTACCTCCAATAACTTAGAAAACTGTACCTCCATAGCTCCGTTCTGCTTAATTTCAAGAGATTTGAGCAATTGAAGAGCAGGTATTTCCATAGCAATAGGCAACAATGCCTCCTTCCCATACACCATCTCATAAGGAGATGTCATCAATATCTACTTGGGTGTGATACGGTCTACCCATAGCATTGTTCAGAGGTTTCTATATCACTCTCTCTGGTGTTCTGAGCCTATTCGTTTAATCAACCTGATGAGGTTTTTGTTCATGGATTCTGTGAGGCCATTCTGCTGAGGGTAATAATTAGAAGATTTTTTCAAGAAGACCCCATATTTGGCTCATCTTAGATCTAAGGAAATCTTTAGCATTTTCAGAAATAATCATCTTTGGTAGGCCAAATCTGGCTACCAATTCCTCCAGGAAGTTAACAATTTCTACTTTTGTTGCATTTTTTAATGGTACAACCTCTGCCCATCTGGTGAAGTAATCAGTCATTGTCAAGATCCACCTATGTCTAGCTAATGAAAAAGGGTTAATCATAACAATGAAGTAAAGACCCCATTGAGAAAAAGGTTCCGCCACTACTATGGGTCTTAGTGGCATAGCGGCATTTTTCCTTTTTCCCACATAAAATTAACACTCACTGCAAGACCTTACCAATGAAAATGAGTCATTGAATAATGTCAGCCAGAAATAACCAGCATGCATGATTTTAATTGTAGTGGTTCTTGCGGAAAAATTCCCTCAGGCTAGGCCACTATGATATTGATCTAATATCCTTTTTGCTTGCTCCTCATTCACACATCTTAACAGGACACAATTAAAATTTCTTTTAAAAAGAACTCCTTCTAAGAGAACATAACTATTATTTTGTAATTGATAGAAATGTATCTTAAATAAGGGATATTGGTTGGGTACCTTCCTATTTGCATGGATTTTATCCTAGCTTCCAGCCAATCTCTCTTAGAGCTTTCCTCATTCAGTAGCACGGGTTCTGAAATTTCAAACTCTGCTACTGGTTCATTATTTTCAGCTAGGTACTCGCACAGTCCCTTTCCTTTGACCATCTTAATTGACCTAATATCAATATCATACTCTAGGATTTTAGTGATCTAGTTAGCTCTTTTCTGAGTGATTTCCCCTTCCATTATATATTCCCACACACTAGGATGTGACACACAAACAATCACCTTATTGCATGATATGAGGTGTCAGAACTTCTTCAGCCCCTTTACAATAGCAAAGGCATGTTTCTCTACAAATTTATATTTCACCTCATATTCCTTTAGGGTGTGTGAGTAAAAATCAATAGGTGATTCCTTCTTATCTTTATCATCCTTTTGCATTAACACAGTGGCAATATTGTTGCCACCACCAAAAACATACATAATAAAATCCTTAGACAAGTCTAGATTAATTAATACATGAGTAGAAGAAATAACCTCATTCATTAGCTCAAAATATTTTCTGGCTTCTGTCGTCCACTTGAAATTCTGGTCCCTTTTCAGCATCAAGTTAATTGGCAGAATGATCCCTGCAAAGTCCACAATGAATCGACTGATGAAATTGACCTTACCCAAAAAATATTTTACTCCCTTTTTATTCACGGGTAGAGGGAGTTCCTTGATTGCATTAACTCTTTCTAGATCAATAGAAATGTCTTCCTTTGAGACAACATATCCCAATAGCTTCCCTTGAGGAACCCCAAACACACATTTCTTCAAGTTTAGAGAAATCCTGAATTCCTGGGATTTCTGGAAGATAAGCTCAAGATGATCGAAATGATCATCAGCGGATTTAGAAAACACTATCAAGTCATCCAGATAGATAAGGACAATCTTATGTATTAGATCTTTAAAGTAAATATCCATAGCTCTTTGAAAGGTGGCTCAGGCATTTGAAATTTTGAAGGGAATCTTAGCATATGCATATGTTCCCCACTTAGTGGTGAACGTTGTTTTGTGTTGGTCTTCCTCCTTTACACGAATCTAATTATAGCCAGAAAAACCATCCAACATTGAAAACATTTTAGAACCAACAACTATTTGTAGAATTACCTCCATAGAAGGTAGGGGGTAATGGTCTTTCAGGGATGCTCTATTCAAGTCTCGAAATTCCACACACAACTGTATATCATCATTCTTCTTCCGGACTGGCACCAGGGTAGACACCCAAGTTCTATGCTTTATTGGGAACACTATTTGGGATGCAATCAATTTATTCAACTCTTGTGGCATGAGTTACTTAATCTTCAGGTTTACTAGCCTCTATCTCTGGTAAACCAGCTTCCCTCCTTCCAGTAGCTCAATTGTATGCTGAATAATCTCAAGATCATGTCCCTTAAGATCATCATATGACCAGGCTACTACGCTCGGGTATTCCTCACAAAAGTCCTTTAGCTTGTCTTTATTCTTCTCGGATACTCCTTTACCAACCTTGAGATTTTTGTCCTCACTGACATGCAAATCAGTGCAGTCACCTTTGTCACAAGCTTTCTTTTATCTTTTCTTGCATCATCAGAATAAAAAAGACTCTCCAGCGTAACTAGGCCCCTAGGAAGCTTATTGGATTTCAACTGGATTACTTGATCACTGTAGGCTTTGGCAATCTTTGGTTGCAATTCATCAAAAAATTCCCCAGATAACTAGAGAAATGACGCAATATGAGTATCACTATCAAACACTTACCAATCTTGATCATTATTTGGAACAACAGGTTGCACAATTACTCTCACTACATGTTTATTTTTAAACAACTCAAAAGTTGGCTCAAACTGGGCCCCGACAGTTGTCATTCGATCAAATTTAGAGTTCTTCTTTCTTGGTATAGCTTGAATTTTGAATTCTTTCAATCCTTCAATGAGATCTCAGACCCTATGTCGATATGATTGCATATAGACATTCTTCACAGTAGATAACCCTCGGATTTGGTTGACCACCAATTCTGAATCTCTGAACACCCTTATTTTCTTTGCACCCATTTGTTCGACAAGGCTCAAACCATAGACAAGGCCTTCATATTTTGATTCATTATTCGAGCATGTGAACTAGAAGCGATAAGATCTCAAATTCTTATCTTTGAATGGAGATGTCAAACATATTCCTGCTCTAGCTCCTAATCGGCATCTTGCTCCATCAAAGTGTAGGGTCCATAACTCTGAGGATGTTTCATGTCTAGACCTTCCTCATGTATTACATAGGTTTTGAGCCCAGTTGCATGATAATTTCCAAAAGGGTCCCTATCTATAAACTCATTCAATAGAGCTTCTTCACTCTCCATTTGAGAGCTAGTAGCTTCTTCTTCCTCAAGAAATTCAACATTGAACCTCTCTTCCTGGGTGATTGAATTCTATGTCACTTCAAAGTTGATTAGGGCTCATCACCAACATGTTTAGAATGTATATTTTTTGACAATAGTTTCATCTTAGCTCCATGCTTGGTTCTCAAGATCAGGTGTGACCAGTCTAGTGCTAGATAGCCTCCAACATTTGTAGTGAAATCTTGAGACAAACATATCCTGAATAGAGGAGGAATGCCAATGAGTACATTGTCTTGGTTCACAATAATATTGGGGCAGGAAAATAATGTCATAGGCAATCCTTTGATTACCCTGATGGTATCAACCTTATTTCCATCAAGTTGCATGAATCCCTCTGTAAGAGGCTCATATTTGAGTCCTAGTGCATCAGCTACTTATTTAGGCATGATGGTGGTGCTAGCACCAGAGTCAATCATACAATTATGCAATAACTTGTTGCCAATGATAAGCGTTAGAAAGAAAGGCTTAGATTTAGGCTTACTCTCTTTTTCGGCCTCGAGCTTTTCTTTTGGTTGATTCATTAGCACTTTATCTAGGTCCGAATTAGATGTCTTATCTTTTGTGGGTTGTTTTGGCATCTTTACATCTTCTTCTCCTAACAATGCTTTCTGTAATAACACCTTTTTCTCCAGAATAGCCAAGATATCCCACAAAGAAATATTGGCAAGGGATTTCTTTAATTTCTCCACCATTTTGAAAGGCATTCGCGACTGATGAGTCACGGTAGCTAGCTCCTTGGGCTTCGCAACTAGTGCATCTGACAGTTTGACAACAATTGAGGTGATCATGGGGGCTTTTGCTTTCGGAGGAGGTGGATTCGGAGAACTAGGAACAGCACCCAAGGCACTTGAGTTACAGGAATGTCATTTGGAAATGCTAACTCTTCTCCTTCCATCCATGAAAAGAGTGCTTGGTCTAGAACTATATCTAACTCCTGCTCTATGGACATCCCTTGCATTTGAGTAGCAAGGACTGCATTATCCATCTACTGAGAGGCATATGGTTGGCCTTCAAAATGAGGTATGTTGCCTTGGCTACATTACTCTACAATCTTCTGTTGCAAATTCCCTCATGAACAGTTTTGGGGAATGTGTGCATAATTACAAGGGAAGCACCATGAATTGGTATCTTTGGCAAGGTTATTTTGTCCCACTACTAGCTCCTTGCTTGAACTAGGATGGATAGTCTACATCGGCAAGGTCACAGGAACAACTTCTTTGTTTGACTGAGCTTGAGTATTGCTGTGTGATCTATATTGCCACTTATTTGAATGGTAAGGAGCTTTTCCAGCTTGATAATTTTGGTAAGCCGGCTTTTGGTAGTTATACCTATTGTCGCTTCATAGTTTTCAATTCATTTGTCATATTCTGCATCTTCTCTTTCATCTCATTCAACTCAGTTGTTAAGGGATTAGGAACTAGAGCTACACTCAGTGTTTTTCCCGAGTACACGTACATAGACTGGGGAGGAGTTGCAGGAGTGCTGGTTGAAGTTGTTTCAGCTTCCATGGCATTTAATTTTGGGAACAATAGCATAATGGGTCTTGGAAAAACCTTTCCAACAACAATAAGGTTATTCTCCACAGTGATAGCAAGACTGTAAGCATTAGGTAGAGTATTTCCACTCAGATCTTGTAGTATCATGGAAATGTCCACATTAATAGACTTCAAGTAAAACATGAATGCCAAATTTGGAGGTGGCCGACTACCAATAGGAACTCTCTGCCAAGTCGAATGAAACCAAGCATTGAAATTAGGTAGAGCTTCATGAGGAGCTCATTTTATGCTGGCCAGCTAATTATATAGCGAAGACTTGTGGCCAGAATTTGAAAAATGCTCATAGAACGGATCTCCAAGGTCATCCCAAGTAGCAACTAAATTAGCCAGAAGGGTTCGATACCAGTTCAATGCCTTGCCTCGAATAGAGGCAGCGATTAATCTTAGAGCAACACTTTCATTAGAAACATCATGCACCAGACACATGTCTACCACATCTTGCAAGTGCTTTTTCGATGTCTTTGATTCATCCCCAAAAAACTTAGGGATAGATTTTAAAGCAGAAGTCAAAATTGGAGCCCATACTATAGGAGGCACAAGCATTGTTAAAGGACTAATAGCATCCCAGGCTACATATTTTCTAAATGCCATTAGCGTAGGAGATATAGGAGAAGGGGGAGGTGAAGGACTACCTTTTCGACCTCTTGAATGGATTGAAACTAACGGTGGTACAAGTAGGCCAAGGAATCTTGTAGTTTGAGACCTAGTGATGGGACTATGGCTCATACACTCTTATATCAGGCGAATGTGCTAGCTCACGTCCCATCGGGCGTGCCAGAAAGAAAACTATTGATGCAAAAATTTGTGGGGGCAACAACCTTATGGGAAACTTAGCTACTAGGGGACTTGTACACTTAGCTAAGTGACCTCTAGGATTTTATCGAAGCCGACTCTTCATTTTTAATGGGGGAGGTAAAGGGTTAGAAAGATAACATGTAACATTAAAAACTAAACTAAGGTGATATGCCAAAATCATGAGAATAATAACTGAGCATAATGTTGAAAGCAAAGGCTCAAATAGTAATTTTTATCTATCAAATAGATTATCTAAGGAAACACTTCAAACATAAGAACATCATTTCATTACATAGCATAACCTAACACAACATAGGCCAATGTAGAAGAGTAAAACATGGTAGGCATTTTATTAAGTTGTATGAGATTACAAAAGTTGAAAATAGACATTCATATGCTATAGGAAAATGAAAGCATAGTCTTAATATTCTATCAAATGCATGAAAAATAGAGAGGCCGAATTGATTAGCACAGTCTACAAATTTCAAGTCCAAAAGAAAATATTACAAAAGATAGTGCTCGAGAATTTTTTATAATCTATCTAACAACAACCAAATAAAGAGATAAAGGGTTGCTTAAATAAGCCAACCCACTGCCTAAAAGCCACAGAGAGAAAAATGCCTCGGCAAAACATCGATGTCCCAAATCTCCTTGATTTGGCACCAAATAGGAAGATTGCCCAATAGCGGGCCAAAAAACCCATCCACAAAGAACACAAGGCCATGTAGTAGCAGCAAAGAACACACAAAAACAAAGAAGAAAATGTGGCAATAAAGGAGGAAAAATGGAACAAGCAATAACTCCCAGATAACTAGCGCATAGAAACATATCGTGCGTTGAACACACGGAGCCTGGAAAAAGAAAGAGGGATGCCCATGAAAAGCTCTAAGAGGAAGCCACGTGGAAGACATCAAGCAAAAGGTAACCATTGAGAGGGCCTGACTCGAAAATTAGTGAGAGAAAGCCACGCGTTGAACGCACAGAACTTGGCATAAACAAAGCAATATAGAACAACAAGAAACTTCAATAGGAGGCCACATGATAGACGCCTAAAAGCTTCTATCGATAATGGTCAAGGAAAATCCACGAAGGAAAAGATAACCACAAAGGAAAGAAGTTTGTGAATAAAAGTTCATAGGAAATTTTTGTCACATTTCATAAATTCATAACCTTCTTAGATCTGCTAGAACTTTCTAGATTCTATCATATTAAGGTTTTAAATTGATGTTTCAAGTGTTACATTGCATAATTGGGTTTATTTACTATTTCTTAGTTTTTCTCCCAAAAGTGCATTTTAGATTGATTTACCCCATCCTTAGTAATAAGGAAAATAGCAAGATCTCCATCAAGATTGACTCACCTAAGGGTTGAGAGTAAATCTTACCCTAGGGGATCTCTTTTTCCTAATGAAATAGGAAAAATAGGTGCATTACCCCTCATTCAAAATCTACCATCACATCACCTACATTTCCTCTATTTCATTTTGGTGAACCCAATAGTGTACATCTTAAATTTTTGAAATTGGAGATAACTCAAACCCTAGATCTAGGATTTTCATTATTTTGCATGACATTTCATGAGTTTTCATTTCAATTATAATTGTTAAAACTGCATTATCTTGCATCTCATTGAGGGTTTTATATTTGAATTTTGCATCCTTTAAAATCTAAAAAATTCAAAAAAAAGAATGCATATTACATTAATTTTGCATAGTACTTGCATATTAGTGTATTTTCAGTCATTCACACTCACAAATTTGGTCAGAATTGCATTTCAAGAAGTTTCAAATTGTTCATCATTTTTCAATAAATTCATTTTCATTTAAACATTTAAATCTGGAAAATTTTGCCACTACAACCATAGTTGCAACCAGAAATAGGAAACCCTAATAACAAATAACAAACCTTAGACTCGGATTTTAATTTTTGAAACCCCTGTATTGGGACCCATTCATCCTAGGGCGAATCCATCCCTATCAAGTATCCTCACAAATTTTAGGGTGTGTTTTTTATGTTTTTTTTTTCATTTAGTTTATGTTGTTACTATTACCAATTTTTTACCTATAGCTCAAATTGGCAGAGCTCAAACAGCTTATGTTCATTTTAAGGTGAAAGATTCCAATTTTATTTCTCGTTTTCTTAAACCATTGCATATTTTGGAGTTTTAAAGGAAAAAGTTCAATTTTATTGTATAATTTTATTTTCAAGAAAAGAGAGCATCCACTTTTCCATTCAGTGATTACAGCATAAAAGAGATACAAAATATTGTTTTCATTCATCTTCCAATGATTCATATACTTTACAATGTTTTCATTCATTTTGCAAGAGAGATACATATAAAATTGAACAATATTGCATAAAATATTGTCTTCATATTCATTAGAAGGAGAAGAGAGAGAAAGTGTCCCACAAAAGTTATGGGAGTAGTCGAACCAATTCATTATAACGAATGAACTATAGAACTAAATATTAAGAATAGAAAAGGAGCATATAACGAAAAACATATATGTCATTGCATGTTGGTCTTCGGTTTTGATCTTCATTGTTGTTGCTCCTACTTGCTCCTGATCTTGAATAAACATGCATCATGTTAAGAAAATTTGTTAGAGCTCTGGATATGAATATCAATATGTGCTTCATCAACAAAAATAAAATACATTGCTTATAATGAATTGATGCATTGGATCAACAAACATTTGTATGCAAGAGAGCCTAGAAAAGGAAATATCACAAGAACTTAAAGCTTTATTGCTTTTATCTAGCATGTTTTTTCACGGTGCAAGTATAGGATAAATCATGTTGTTGATCTGTTTATGAAGACATTATACTATGTGGTAAAAAATGGGCTCCCACAAAGGTTGAGCCCATCATGTTTCCTCTTAACATTTAAGAGGGTTCTTGAGAAAGGAATTCATATTCACATCCATAATTACTCATAATGAAACATTCACTAAAGGAGTAAATCATAGAGCAATTGCAAGAGATTTAAGATCATTGACCATTCATAATAGTCAATCCAAAGTGAAATGAATTCAAAATTATGAGTGGACAAGAGCTCATTTGAATGCCCAAGCTAAGTATAGAATAGAATGAAATGAATCATCTTCATATTAAAGGACTTTTACCACTATCAAGTTTGAGTGCCTATTGTTTCCATATGATATTTTATTCTTATTAATTGTGTTGTTTCAAGTTTTTCATATTGAATAGACCAGCAAGTAGTTCATTGCCATAAATTGTAATAGTGAATAGACATACATAATTCAAGTTCACAATTAAAACAACAATTGAAATAGTTTGAGAAGCCTCAAGACATCATGGAAATTTTCATATATTTCAAGATCTTCTATGCATTGCGGATCAATAGAAATGAATAATTCATGCTAAACCCAGATAGAGCCATGGAATGTATCAAAACCACCATATTCATAATAGTTGCAGCTATTTTCAATAGGAGATAAAAATGAATGAAGAGTACAAAAGACTTTAGTCTCTATTAGGAATTGAAGTGCAAGTGTATAGATACAAATGAACTATTGGAGACAAAACATGAATACAAAAAGAGCCATTATTGGCTATTTGTACAATGCATAAAGATTATCGAAGGTTTGTGTATGTAGATTTTGAAAGAGATAATGTTTTACATATAAAAAAACATCATTGAAGAAAGGTAGAACACAAAATTCAAGTATCTATTTTAGCATTGTGACATCACATTCATGAAGGAGAGATTTATTACATTGGTTTATGCTCCTAAAATGATGAGATAGTAATGAGGAGTGTAGACGTGAGCATATTTTTCAGAAAGAAAAAGATACACAAAAAAATGAAGTAAGCTCTTAATAGAACAAGGTTGCATTTTTTAGTATGATATATACAAGAAAATAGTGCAAATTTATTGTGAAGTGGGTTTTTGAAAATGGAAATATAAAATCTTTGCAAGAAAAGATAATGGTTTTTACCTATGAAAAAATACAAGTGCAATGGCTGAATCATGAAGTTTTTAGTTGAACAAGAGTTGCATAGAGAATATTGCTTATATACAGAGGAGAATAATGAAATCCTCAAGTCACATCGAGAATTTTGAGAGAAACCAATTGTGTCTTCATGGTCACAGTCTGAAGAAGTGTTTTTCTTCACAAAGATCATCAAACCCACTTAGGGTTTGCTAAGAAATCAAATTGCAAAAGAGGATAGAAAGGATTCAAGCTCACACAAGCTTTGGAGCAACTTAGAATAAAGAGAAAATGCATGAAGAAGTCATGGAATCTATCAAAAATACACAGAGATTAATTTATTTTCTTCCATAGAAGGAAAATATTTTTCATCATTTTGTTAAAATTAGCTCGAATTGAGCTTGTTTAAGAGAGAAATACAAGAATTCTAAGGTGGAGAAATTACCCAAGTCATCATTCAGAAGATGTGCTCCAAAATCCCACATGCATATGGCTCCAAAAGACTCATAATCAAGCTCTCCAATGGTGGCCAAAGGCAAAGAAAGAGGCTCGATAGAATACAAGAAAAGTAAAACACATCAAAAAATGGTGAATGTCGTAGCCAAGAGGCCAAAATATCCCTTCGAAATGAAATTTGACATTGAGATTGGAGTCAAAAATAACTTACCCTCTGCAATTTCCTTCAATATCTTCAGGAAATTCCTCCAAACAGCAAGAATCAAGCTCACAAATTCAAAACCCTAGTCTCCATGGCGACTCAAGCAGAGCTCTTTCTTTCCAAAATTTGGTCAGTAAAAATGATAAGAAGAATTAGGGATTCAACTTAGTTTTGTTTTAGGGTTTTTTCCCCAATTCAAACTTAGGTCCTTTTATAACATTTTATTTTAAAATCAAAGTGCCCCATTAATACCTCTATGATATTTTATTTTACCTTTTCATATGATTGCCTTCATGACTAGGTTATGCCTTATCACATTTTTTATGATTTTGAGAAATCATATAGTTTTGATGCCTTAGGGGAATTTCACAACATTTGGAGGGGAAAATAAAATATTGATTGTGCCTTAGGATCCTTTTAATTTTCATTATAAAAATAAAATATCAAGGCCTTGGGGAATATTTTATTTCTTGCAAAACAAAATCATGAAGACTTCGAGCCTTAGTTTTCATACAATTTTGGAGAAAATCAAATGCCTAGGTGAAGATATATTGTACTTGGAAAAATCAAAGAATAAATCATATATTTTGCCTTGATTTTGTGAAAATCAAATTGAGAATTTTTGTAAAAATCAAAGCTGAAATATATTGTAAAACAATATTAAGATAATATTTCTATAAATTATCTTAATATTTGTTATTTCTAAATGCACTTTTGATGAAAAGCGGTATAGATAGAGCTTTCTATTTTGAGTTTGAGTTTTAGGTGAATTGGAAAAAGAAGCAATCAAACTAAGGTTTCTTTTTCAGTTTCCAACCAGTTGAGCCTAATTTTTTTAGTCTTTTTGGATCGACATGCTTTGGAGGGAATCTTGCCAAAATTTTCAGTCAATTTGGATCAATTTTCGGCCATATTTTTTTAGGATTTTCTTTGGAGCTCGAAAAATGAGTTGAGGTTGTTATCTTGGAGAGATTTTTGACTCAAATTTTTTCATTCTCACTATTGGAGATACTTGGGGAATATAGGCTAGAGAAAAAATTATTTTTTCTCAGTTTAGATTGTCATTTCTTGCTCTCCTATTCAATTCAGATAATCTTGTAAACATTTCTTGTACTCATGTTTTGGGCTTGATACTCCTTCATTTTTAATAAAACATCAGATCTTTCCTTCTCATTTTTCTTGTCTCATATTTATAGTATCAATTTGATGTTAATTGTGATTCAAGATACATATTACTTTTCATGTCTTGTTATTGTAAACTTGTGTGCAAGAGTTTCGTATAATTCAGGTTGTATTTTGTGTTCAGTTTTGTGAACCTTCATACAAATCACTATTGGATTGTATGTTTTATGGTGAGATTGTGAGAATTGAAGTTTTAGAGAGATTGTTGAGAGTGAATTTTATCAAAATATTTTGAAACTTTTGGTGAATCATCTTTAGGTTTTAGGATTTATTTTCAGTTCTCCTCACCCTTTCCACTGAAAGTCTTTTAGATTAGGTGATTTTCTAGGGGAGCCTGCCCATTCTGGAGATTCACTCTCACTATAGATTACCCAAAATATAAGTTTTTTTCCATGTTGCAACAAGATAGCTAAGGTTTATTTTTTCTAAGAGTGTAATCTTGATCGCCAATAGTTTCTGGCATGCACATTCAGACTCTGAAACTTATTTTCGGAGAAGTTTTCAAAGTTTTAAGTTGTTGTTTTGTTATATGTAGCAGTGTTTCCAACCTTTGGAGGTTTTAAAATATACTTGGTGACTCCATTCATTATTTTTGAAAGAAGACCCAAGTGTTGGTATGATACAAAATCATCTATTCACTCCATTTTCTAGCTTTTACATGAGTAAAAATGTCAAATTTTCATAGCCAATATGAATATCATCAGCCATATCATGAAAATCCTACTTATCCATCTCCATATCAGCCATATCAGCATAAGCATGCTTCTGATTTCAATTTCATGTCTTTTTAAAACCAGCATGTGCAATGTAATTGTCACCCACCCACCCCTGCCCAATATCCATCTCAACCTTCATATGCTAAAAATAAACCCCAAAATATTGAAGACTTGAGCTTCAAATATATAAGGCTGAAGTATGAAAGGTAGATGGGTGAAATAAAAAACCAAGGATATCAGATAAATCAGTAGTACGACATGCAGCAAGAGGAGATTACAAGCATAAAGGGTACGGTGGTTGACTTCATGAATCAGTTAGAGGAGATCAAGAGGTAGCATGAATACAATTAGAATCAAGAAGAGATGGATTACCAAGCCTGCCTCTATGAGCAAGAGTTAGAGGGAAAAAGGCATGAAATTCAAGCAGCTCCTATAGTTCCAAAGAAGCCTGCCCAAAAAGAGGTTTGTAAGCATAAATTCTTGATTTTTAGATAAAGTTAACCTCCTTATACTTCTAAAGCTGAGATTCTAAATTTTAGTCAAGATAGAGTCTTTAGCTCTTCAAGATATCCTCTCAATATTGAGATACCAAGTTTATGAAGCCTTCATCCTCCTTGAAATGAGGAAAGTAGTTTGTTTCAACCTTTTATAGTTTCAAAATAGCCCCTTGAGCAGTATTTTCCCATGCAAGAAACCCAAAAATCTCCCCAAGTTTCCTCACCTGATGAGTCTAAGGAGGAACCCTTTGATCCTAATGTTGCACTCCTCTGGGATAATATTAGGAATGTTGATCTATTTCATTTAATTACACAACAAGAGGTTGCTTATCTAGATGAATCTTCATTTGTTTTTACTGACGAACCTCCTAGTTTTACTAAAAATTATCAAGTTGTCACAAACCAATCAGGGTATCAAGGTGAGGAGGTAAAGAAATCTCATCAATAGGATAACTCCATAGTTTGGATCAATGAGTTACTTTCTTTTATTAAGAAGGATGGTTGATGAGCCCAATTATGCTCATAATTTGAATTTCATGATGTATTTTTAAATACCTTTGCTCTTTTGTTAATGGTTGTTTTAAACTCTTTGATTATAAAAATTTTATCTAAAAATGGGTAGTATTCTATGGCAATGCATTCCTATATTCCTACAGCTTAATATCTTCGTATGTCTATATTCATCGCCCTGTTTGACCTCCCAATTGACTGATATGATGCATGTGGTTTTTGGATTAATGAGATGAATTTAATGTGTGTGATTAATGAATGAATATCATGCTATTATATGCATGCCTTCTTTCACCTCTGTTGCCATGTGTTTCACAGGTTGTTGAAGTTAGCATGAGCAATTCAATGCGTAGCAGATCTCGGTCCTATAGTGAAGTCCATTTCTAGCATGGCATCAAGGAAGTTGTTCCAATGAAGGCTCTCTGTCTGGGTTGTTGGGAGCAGATCTAAATGGTCATCAATCTAGGAAGAGTGGAATGCTAGATTCTCTCTAAATCGATTGAATAGATATGCTCTCATTTATGGGAAGTTTGTTCCTCAGTGTTAGGAAGCATTTATGTCCACATCTTTCTCTGTTAAGTTAGTTAGTTAGTTGCTTTTCTATAAATAAATTTTCCTCCTACGTGAGTAAAAAAGTAGAGAAGAGAAAAAGACTAGATTAGAAATAAGAAAACAGAACAGAGTATGTTCGAGTTAGTATTATAATGATAAATAGATTTTTTTGTTAGTTTTCTTACAAGCAGAACAACCATGTATATGATTCTGAGTTTATGAATAAAAGTTGATGAAGTTTTGAGTTTAATTCTTGCATAATTGGTTGATGCTTGCTAAGGGGGCCCACTTATTAAGTATTTTTAGTTAGTTTTTTATTTCCTATTTTTTATCAGCTAGAATTTTATTCCAGGAAGTTTCAGCACAAACTCAGTCTTATATTGTTCCTGTAGCATAAGGAATCCATCCCTGTGTCTATTCTTGCAGCATAAGACCAGTTCATGGTTTGTTTCTCAGTAATAGTTGTTACGATTTCCACTTTAATTAATTTATGCTTAAGTTGATAAGACTTTGCCTTGTGTTCCTGCATCAAAAGTAGAATTCCTTTCGTGTATTTGTTTTTAGTAAATTGTGCCTAAAATTGGTTCTTAGTGCACATACAGTGCTGCTCCATTTCAAGTATACGTTCCCTAGTTTGACAAACTAAATGAACAACCATAAGAAGATGTTAGTCACCTGCTAGCATGTCCAATTCCCAGGTTAGGATTTGTCATGACTTTTATATCCTTTTGTGGGCGACGACCAATGGTGAAAATGTTGTTTTTGAGCAGCAAGTGGAGGTTAAAGAATGTGGTGGGTTGTTGAGTGAAGATCATCAACATGATAATAGAACCTTGGATCAAGAATAAGGGAATGAAGATGAACCTATTTTAGGGCTCATTAGACTTAGTGAAAACTATCATGAGGTTGTAGTTAATCTATTTGATGGGCTTCCTAACTTTGAGTATGAAAGTGAAGATTATATGACTATGACAAGTTCTGACCATCATAGTGATGAGGACCATTTAGATAAGGTGTCGATCCAAGAATAGATATGTGAAAGCAGCCCCATGACAATGCTAATCTTGAGCATCAAGGGAGGTATCATTTTGAGCACAGTCAGTTCATTTTTTCACTTGATCACCATTGTTTCACAAATCAAGATAGGTGGGTAAGTGATTTTTTTTCCTTTTTGGAAATGTGCTGCAGAAAATTGTGGGGTATTTGTTCTTTCCCCATATTTTTTGGTTGACTCATAAGAATGCAAAGCATTCTCTATTGGTTAGAAGAGGGAGCTATTTTTTAAACCAGTAAATGGTTTTGTTTGAGTCCCATTTTCACTAGTTACTGTAGGATAGAGTTAGTTTTCTACTTATAAGTGCTTAAGTCACATTATTTTTAGTATTTTTCTTTCCCTAAGTGTTTTTGCACATTGTTTCTGGCCACCAGGGCCTTTTTGTTTGCTTTTGGTTTGGTTTTGTTTTGTTCTTGCTAGTATTTGGAGTGCTTTTCAAGTTGAGTTTCACAAAAAAAATAGTTTGAGAGGGGCAAACTTGACTCCACACCCAATGGATTTATTTAAGGCAACTAGTCTAATGCTTAGTAGAAAAGAATTTAGTAGAAATCACCAAGAATGTTACCAATTTTTCACCTACAACTTAAATTAGCAGAGTTGAAATAGCTTATGTTCATTTTAAGGTGAAAGATTTCAATTTTATTTCTGATTTGCTTAAACCTTTTCATATTTTAGAATTTTAAAGGAAAAAGTTTAATTTTATTGTACAATTGTTTTTTCAAGAAAAGAGAGCATTCAGTTTTCCATTCAATGATTACAACATAAAAGAGATACAAAATATTTCTTTCATTCATATTACAACAATTAATATACTTTATAATGTTTTCATTCATTTTTCAAGAGAGATACATATAAAATTGAACAAGATTGCATAAAATTTTGTATTCATATTCAGTGGACGGAGAAGAGAGAGAAAGTGTCCCACACAATCCATGGGAGTAGATGAACCAATTCAATATAAGGAATGAACTATAGAACTAGAGATTAAGAATAGAAAAGGAGCATATGACAAAAAACATATCCATCATTTCTTGTTGGTCTTCGATGTTAGTATTTATTGTTGTTGATCCCGCTTGCTCCCGATCTTGAATGAACTTGCATCATGTTGAGAAAAGTTGTTAGAGATCTGAATATGAATATCACTATGTTCTCTATCAACAAAATATAATGCATTTTTTATAATGAATTGATGCATTGGATCAAAAAAAATTTGTATGCAAGAGAGCCTGGAAAAGGAAATATCACATGAACTTTGAGCTTTATTATTTTTATCTAACATGTTTCTTCATTGTGTAGGTATAGGAGAAATGATGTTGTTGATCTATTTTTGAAGATATTATAGCATGTGGTGAAAAATGGGCTCCCATAAGGGTTGAGCCCAGTATGTTGCCCCTTAACATTCAAGAGGGGTCTTGAGAAAGGAATGCATATTCACATCCATAATTTCTTAAAAAGAAACATTTACTAAAGGAGTAAATCATAAATCAACTGTAAGAGCTTTAAGATCATTGATCACTCATAATAGTCAACCTAAAGTGCAATAAATTGAAAATTATGAGTGGACAAGAGCTCATTTGAATGCCCAAGTTAAGTACAGAATAGAATGAAATGCATCATCTTCATATTAAAGGACTTTTACTACTATCAAGTTTGAGTGCATATTGCTTCCATATGATGTTTTATTCATGCTAATTGTGTTGTTTCAAGTTGTTAATATTGAATAGAGCAGAAAGTGTTTCATTTCCATAAATTGTGATAGTGAATAGACATACATAATTCAAGTTCACAATTAAAACAACAATTGAAATAGTTTGAGCAACCTCAAGACATCATGGAAAATTTCACATATTTAAAGATATTTTATGAATTGTGGATCAAGAGAAACCAAGAAGTCATGCTAAACCTAGTTAGAGTCATGCAATGTATCAAAACCATCATATTAATAACAAGTGTAGCTATTTTCAATAGGAGATAAAAATTCATGAAGAGTAAAAAAGACTTTAGTCTCTATCAAGCATTGAAGTGCAAGTGTATAGCTACAAATGAACTATTGGAGAAAAAATATGAAGAGGAAAAGAGCCATTATTGACTGTTTGTGCAATGCATAAAGATTATCAGAGGTTTGTGTATGTAGATTCCTAAAGAGGTGAAGTTTTACATATGAAACAACATCGTTGAAGCAAGTTAGAACACAAAATTCAAGTCTTTGTTTCAGCATTGTGACATCACATTCATGAAGGAAAGCTTCATTACATTGGTTTATACTTCTAAAATGATGAGGCAGTAATGAGGAGTGTAAAGGTAAGCATATTTTTTAGAAAGAAAAAGATACACAAAATAGTGAAGTAAGCTCTTAATAGAACAAGGTTGCATTTCTAAGTATGATACATATAGGAAAATAGTGCAAATGTCTTGTGAAGTGGGTTTCGAAAAATGGAAATGTAAAATGCTTGCAAGAAAAGAAAATAGGTTTTACCTATGGAAAAATACAAGCGCAATGGCTGAATCATGAAGTTTTTGTTTGAACAAGAGCTGCATAGATAATATTGCTTATATATAGAGGAGAATAATGAAAAACTCAAGTTACATCAAGCATTTTGAGATAAACCAGTTGTGTCTTCATGGCCGCAGCCTAAAGAAGTGTTTTTCTTCACAAAGAACATTGAACCCACTTAGGGTTTGCTAAGAAATCAAATTGCAGAAGAGGATAGAAAGGATTCAAGCTCACACAAGTTTTGGAGCTACTCAGAATAAAGAGATAATTCATGAAGATGCCATGGCCTCTATCAAAAATAAATAGAGATTAATTTATTTTCTTCCACAGAAGGTAGAGATTATTCATCATTTTGTTCAAATGAGCTCGAATTGAGCTTGTTTAAGAGGGAAATACAATAATTATAAGGTGGAAAACTTACCCAATTCATTGTTTAGAAGATGTGCTCCAAAAACCCATGTGCATATGGCTCCAAAAGACTCATAATCAAGCTCTCCAATGGTCACCAAGGGCAAAGAAAGAGGCTCAACAGAATACAAGAAAAGTAAAACACATCAAAAAATGGTGAATGTCACAGACAAGAGACCAAACAATGCCTTCGAAATGAAATTCGACGCCTAGATTGGAGTCAAAAATAACTTACCCTCTACAATTTCCTTAAAGATCTTCAAGAAATTCCTCCAAACAGCAAGAATCGAGCTCATAAATTCAAAACCCTAGTCTCCATGGTGACTCAAGTAGAGCTCTTTCTTTCCAAAAGTTGGTCGATGAAAATTATGAGAAGAATTAGGGATTTGACTTAGTTTTGTTTTAGTTTTTTTGCCCTAATTTGAACTTAGGGCCTTTTATCACATTTTATTTTAAAATCAAAGTGCCCCATTAATACCTCTATGATATTTTATTTTACCTTTGCATATGATTGTGTTCATGCCTAGGTCATGACTTAACAAATTTTTTATTATTTTGAGAAATCATGTAGTTTTGATTCCTTAGTTGAATTTCACAACATTTGGAGGGGAAAATAAATTATTTATTGTGCCTTAGGAGCCTTTTAATTTTCATTAGAAAAATCAAATATCAAGGCCTTGGGGAGTTTTTTTTTTTTTGCAAAAAGAAATCATGAAGACTCCATGCCTTAGTTTCCATATGATTTTGGAATAAATCATATATTTTGCCTTGATTTTGGGAAAATAAAATCAGAATCAAACTGAGGTTTTTTATAAAAATCAAAGTTGAAAGATATTGTAAAACAATAGTAAGATAATATTTCTATAAATTATCTTAATATTTGTTATTTCTAAATGCAGTTTTGATATAATTGGTATAGATAGAGCTTTCTATTTTGATTTTTAGTTTTGGGTGAATTGGAAAAAGAAGCAGTCAAACTAAGGTTTCTTTTTTAGTTTCCAGCTAGTTGAGCCTAATCGTTTTGGTCTTTTTCGATCAACACCCTTTGGAGGGAATCTTGCCAACTTTTTCAATCAGTTTGGATTAGTTTTGGGCCCTATTTTTTAGGCTTTTCTTTGGAGCTCAAAAATGAGTTGAGTTTGCTTTCTTGGAGATATTTTTGACTAAGATTTTTCTATTCTCACTATTGGAGATACTATGGGGATATAAGTTGGAGAAAAATTTAATTTTTCTCAGTTTAGATTATTATTTTTTTTCTCTCCTACTCAATTCAGAGAGTCATGTAAACATTTCTTGTACTCGGATTTTGGGCTTGATACTCCTTCATTTTTAATAAAATAATAAAGCTTTCCTTCTCATATTTCTTGTCTCAGATGTAAAGTATCAATTTGATGTTAATTGTGATTCAAGATACAAAATCCTTTTCATGTTTTGTTATAGTAAACTTGTGTGCAAGAGTCTTGTATAATTCAGGTTGTATTTTGTGTTCAGTTTTGTGAACCTTCATACAAATCACTATTGGATTGTATGTTTTATGGTGAGATTGTGAGAGTTGAATTTTTAGAGAGATTTTTTAGAGTGAAATTTATCAAAATATTTTTAAATATTTGGTGAATCATCTTTAGGTTTTAGGATTTATTTCCAGTTATCCTCCTAACCCTTTCCTTTGAAAGTCTTTTAGATTAGGTGATTTTCTAGGGGAGCCAGCCCACTCTGGAGATTTTCTCTCACTATATATTACCCACAATATAAGAGTGTTTCCATGTTGCAACAAGATAGCTAAGGTTTATTTTGGCTAAGGGTGCAATCCTGATTTCCAACAGTTAAATCTATATTTTGAAATTCTGGAATAGTCTAATTTGAAAGTTAAAGAAATTTTCTCTTTTAATGCAATTTTGAGGAAAATTGAAAAATTTATTTTCTATTTCAATATTAGATTATTTCAAATATGTGGTTATTTTTTTCATCATTACATTTCATTAGATAGGTTAGTTTTCATTTTGCAAAAATTAGAAACCATAAACTATCTCAAAACATTAAACAAGAAACTACACATTAAATGGTCAACCTTGGAGAAAACATAGCTATTTTGTAATGCCATATCTCTTTCTACAAGTTAAAATATCCCTTAAACCATTTATTAGTGATGATTTTGATATTTTAGATGAAGCCCTTGAGGATTTCATCTCACAAGGATCATCCACTAAGGATTGTTATGAAAAAACAAAAACAGAGAAGTTAATGCAATCACACCTCAACTTACCATTTACCCACCCTCACATCAACAAACACAAGTTCAAACAAAAATTGTGCTTATCATAGGATCACCTAGAAACAAATCACTACCTCAAGGAACCATTTTGAATTTTCCAAGGCAACTTACTAGTAACAATATTTTGCAGCAACCAAGTTACAACATTGTTGCTCATACATATAACACAAGGAACAATAGGAAACCACAAAAAATACCTAATTCATTACAATTTCCTCAACCAATTTTTCCTAGTGATCCTCAATTGAATTTTCATAATGGAAAAGAGTATGATCTTGTGGAACAACTTAAAAACGCTCTTGTTAAGATTTCTCCATGGAACCTTATTCAAGCTTCACCTAATTACCATAGCATGCTTAAAAATGCTTTGCAACAAGTAGTTATCCCTCCTAGTGCACAACCAAATTATGTATCATCCCTTATCCAAGGTATGAATTCAATTAACATTGAATTTATCTTTCACCAATATGAGTTACCTTCAATGGAAATACAAAAACAAAATCAAGCCTTCATGGTTATGGTTGCTATTAACAAATGAGGAATAAAACAGACTCTCATTGACAATGGTTTGGCTCTTAATGTGTGTATTGTGAACCTCTTATATAATATTGGAGTGGAAAATGCTATGATTGAACCTAATTATTTAGCTATTTATGGATTTGACAATGTGGGAAAACAACCTCTTGGTGTGATAACATTTCCTATTAGAGTTGGAAAGGTCATATTACAAACTCCTATCCATGTGATGCCTCAAGATATCTTATACTATCTTCTTTTGGGTAGACCATGGATTCATGAGATGAATGGGGTACCTTCAACTCTTCGTCATTTAATAAAGTATGTCTAAAACAACAAGGTTTATGCAATCAAGGATGAACCTTGCCCAAAAATTTGTTTTCACACTGAGAAAGAAAAGGAAATTCCTTTGAAAAAATTGATACCAACTTCAAAGGTTGAACCTGTGTATGAAAAATAAAAATAAAATCATATTGAAGAGGCCACAAAGTTATTGGAAGATTATTGGAGTTCATTGGATTTTACACCTACAGTCATTAGATAATATAAAATCATAACAAAAGAAGCTGAAAAGGGAAAAGAAATAATAGTACTATCAACAAAACATTTAGAGGAACCTTCAAAAGAATCTACTTCAACCACTTTAGAAGAAGACACAAGTTACACAACAAGCTTTGATGAATTTGATTATGAAAAGCCACCAAATCCAAAAAGAAATGGAAAAGGTTATGAGCTCTTGAAACAAATGGTTATATTGGAAAATGATGTCATGTGAAATAACAATACTTCATGTCCCTATAGAACCTAACATACAAGAAAAAAAATGGTCTTGGATATTTCCCTTCTAAGATAATGAAAGTATCAAAAAGGTTTTCACTTAAAATCAACACAATTATGTGTGATTCTTCTAAGACAACTCTCACTCTAAAGCATCCTAAATTAATTGGTACAAGTGATAAATCATTAGAATATTTTGAACATGATGAATCCTTGGCAGAAATGTTAGGAGTTTATGATAAATCACCAACTCCCCATCACAAACAAGGATTCACTCTTGGCTTAGTTATTATAGAATATTTTGGTGAAGAAAATAAAACAAGTGTTGTTGAACAAGATAAAGAAGAACATATTCATGACATTCCAAATCAAAGTGCATTACCTATGGGGATACAATTAACATATCAATGGACACATCTAAAAAATAAAAATTGATTCAAATAGGAAATTTCCTTGATGAGGATGAATAAGAAGAACATGCAACATTATAACATGAATTTCATGAACTCTTTTCTTGGACTTATTTGGATATGTCGAGTATTGATGCTAAGATATTTATGCACAATATTTTCCTTGCACAAGATGCTAAACCAGTAAGAAAAAATATACGTAAGATGAATTCTAAGATAGATTTATTGGTAAAGGTTGAAATTGAGAAACTCTTAGAAGTTGGCTTTATTCATCCTAATGATTACCCCCCATGGATCTCCAACATTGTAGCGGTCGAAAAATTGATAATTGTATTAAAATATGCATAGAGTTTCATGATCTTAATAAAGAAAAAATTCCCCTTCCTAATATCAACATGATAGTGGACTCAACCCATGCTTTTTTATAATTCATGGACGGTTTTTTAGGATATAATCAAATCTTTATAAACCCTCAAGATTAATACAAGATATAATTTACTACACCATGGGGGAAATTTTGTTGGGTTGTCATGCCTTTTGGATTATAGAATATTGTGTTGATGAAATTTTTCCAAAATCCTTAACTCATTAAGATAATGTTAACATCCTTCAAAACATATTTGAAATAATTTGCAAGTACAACATGAGATTGAATCCAAAAAAGTGTGTTTGTGGTGTGGATAGTGGAAAAATCTTAGGTTTTATAGTATCCCATAGAAGCATTGAGGTGGAAATGAAGAAAATTGATGCTATCATTAACATGCCACCTTCGAAGAATGTTTCTCAATTATGTACTTTACAAGGAAGGATTCAATCTATCTATTGTTTTGTGGCATCTTTGGTGGTTAAAACCTTACCCTTTACACAACTTCTTAAGGAGTCATAATTTAAATGGAATGAGGATTGTAAACAATATTTTGGAAGTTTGAAAGAGTACCTCACTACCCCTCCTATTTTAAAACCCACAATGTAAGAAAAACCATTTATCCTATATATATCAGCATCAACCCATGCTTTAGTAGAATTTTTGGCTCAAAAAGATGATAATGGTAAAGAGCATCATGTTTATTACATTATCCAAACTCTAATTGATTATGAAACTCAATAGACTATAGTAGAAAAAAAAATGTTTGGCTCTTGTGTTTTCTACTAGTAAATTGAGACATTATTTATTAAATGTAGAAATTTGTATGATTACAAAGTTTGATCCTTTAAAACATTTCTTTTCTAAAATATACTTATCAAGATGCTTAGCTAAACCGGTTATGTTGTTAATAGAGTTCGATCTTGAATTTATCTCTGAAAAGGAAATCAAAGGACAAGCCTTAACTGACCATTTAGTTGATGATCCTTCTCCATTAGCATTACCTAATATGGACTCATTCCTTTATGAAAGTGTGTTGATTATTTAAAAGGAAACATGGGAATTGTACTTTGATGGTTTTTAGTGTTAAACTAGCTCCAGAGTAAGGGTTAGAATAATTTTTCCTTTAGGAAAGCATATCCCTTTACCCTACTATCTAAACTTTCTATGTCCAAATAACACTATAGAGAATGAAGTCTTAATTTCTATAATATGTGCAGCATTATCCTCGGGTGTTCAACACATTTCCATATTTGGTGATTCTCAACTAGTCATTAAACAAATAAATTGATCATATCAAACAAAACATGACAAACTAGTTTAATATAAAAACCTCACAATGGCATTGTTAGAATGCTTTGAATGGTATACTATAGACAGTATTACTCAAAATGATAATCAGCATGTAGATTCAATGGTAAGTGTTGCTTCCCTTATATCTCTTGATGATCCTTTTATGGATTTTATGTTTGGTGTCCACATGATTCTAAAACCATCAATAGATGAAAAAATGAAAGAAGAATTAGTGACCAATATTGAAGCCTCTCTTAAATGGTACATGAAAATATTCACCTACCTAAAAGAAGTTACCTTCCCTAAACCAACCACTAAGATCACTAGAGCTCATATTCAAAAACTTGCTACTCAATATGTCATCCTAGTAGATGTTGTATATAGATGATCCTTTGATGGTCTTTTACTTAGATGTCTTAAACAATTGGAGATCCCTATAGCCCTTGAGTAAGTTCATGTTAGTTCTTGTGGGGGAAATTTTGGGGGAAGATCATTAGTTCAAAAATCAATCCACATGGGATATTATTGGAGAAATATGGAAAAATATTGTTTCAAGCATGTTAATAAATGTCACAAATGTCAAGAACATAACAATTTGATCCATGCTCCTTCTTCTAAACTTTGTGCCCAAGTTCTTATTTAGCCATTTTAGATTTGGATTTTTGATCTCATTGGAAATGTATCTCATCCCTCTTCTTTGGGACACACATTCATAATTACTACAACAGATTATTTCATGAAATTGGTAAAAGTCATCCCTCTTCATTCCATAATATTTGATGCAATTTTTTGTTTCATATTGAAACACATTATTGCTTGCTTTGGCCTTCCTTCCACATTAGTTTTAGACAATGGAACCCCATTTAAGAACAATTATGTGAAGAATTTTTTGGAAACATTCCACATTCAACACCATTTCTCAATACCTTAATACACACAAACTAATGGTCAAGTTGAATCAACTAATAAAACTCTCAAACAAATATTGAGAAAAACCGTAAGAAAACACAATAAGGAGAGGCACACTAACTTATCTTATGCATTGGGGGCTTATCATGCTATTATTTTAAAACCTATAGGAAACACACCTTATAACCTTTTTTATGGTGTCGATGCAATAACACCTTTAGAGTTAGAAATCCCTTCACTAAGGATTTCTCTTAGAGGGCTTATTGATGATACTACACATAAAGAAAAATGATTACACCAAATTAAAATGCCCGATGAGCAACAAATCAATTCTCTTGAGCATCTTCAAGCTCATTCCAAAAGGATGCAATGTAGTTACAATAATAATGTCATTCCCAACTAATTCAACAAGGGTGATTTGGTGTTATATGAGAATCAGCATAATGTTAATGTCGCCTTGGATGAAAAAGGAAAATTTAGTCTGAATTGGTTAGGACCCTATGTAATTGATGAAAGTTATGGGTCTGGTTCATATACATTAAGGGAAATAGATGGAATGCCTCTCAAAGAGCCTATCAATGTTGTTCATTTTTGTAGATATTATATTTATCATTTCCTTTGAATAGTATGTGCATTAAAGTATATTGTTAGATTTAATAGATATTTTTCTATGTTATCTCACATTGCTTCATTCTTGACAAACATTCCTTGAGTGTCTTGAATTGTAAATTAATTGTTCTTTATGTTGAATTATTACTTTATTACTACATACTATTCAAATATCATGTGTGTTGTGTTAAATTAGATCATTACATGTATTTAATTTCTTAATTATATCTTAAGTGCATTTTAGTTTAAAACATAACAATTAATCAAAATGTAGTATCTAATATAAACTTATATGTTTAAGTTAGATCACATTAAACCTATATCATGGAGACATTATTAAATATTCTTACAAAGACTATTTAATAGATTACATTGCCATCTAGTTCAAAATAAAACATAAAAATATCTCATATATATCATGTAAAACTTATATTCATGCCATCTCATATACAAATATGCTAGTGAGACCTATGGCTACCAGACTCATCAAGGCCTTGTGGCGGTGCCTGTCACAAGATGGTAGACCATGATCTACTCATATAGCTCATCTTCTCCCATAGGCCTCATGCTTCACCTAATGCAATACCCTCCCATAACATGGTCACGACATGCTCCTGATCTATGTAATCTCTCTTAGCTTGCACTCTAGCAATCTCTCCCTACAACCTAATGAGTTTTGACTACATGAAGTCTTGTGCCCCACTGCCGATTGAACCTTGGGAAGCTCGAAGATCCTCGTATACAGTCTAAAGTTGTGCAAGATCACATCTTTCTCACTCCTCCCTAGCAACGGATAGATCAGCATGCCTCGTGGTCACCTCATACATAGTTCTCCATATTTCTAAGGGCTTGAAAAGGTCAACATGATGCCTCATGCTAGGTGGTGGCATATGCTTTGCCTATATGTCTAGATATGGGGCAAGAAAGGGGCCATATTTGTAGTGACTTAATGGAATATTTCTTTCCACTCTCACATACACATTGGATGAAGAAAAAAATAAATAAAATTAGAACATGTCATGATATATATATGTAATCTTAAAAACATAAGAAAAACATAATAATATATCATTACCTAGATATCTAGCCTGCCACTTGGGTATCATTGTTGGAAGATAGGCCCCTCATGTGCGAGAAGTGTGGAAGGTGTAGTACCACTATCCTCTCCATGCTCATGAATGTTGATGCATGTTACAGCCACTGACTATGTCTGGGTGACTCGTGAAAGATATATATGTCTCTCTTTAGGGGCATCTGTGGCCTCATCTAACTCATCAAAATCATCACTCATTAGCTCTAGATCCTCCTTATCCTCATCCCCTAGGTCATCTAATTTATCCTCCTCATTTTCATCTCAATCGACCACCTCCTCTTTCTCATCTCCCCAACCTAGAAGAGGTCCAACATAGCCTACGGGATGATCCTAATGGAAGGCATGTGTCAGTTTCACTCTCACCCACCAATATTGTGCATAAGCTATAGTAGTTCCTATGTCATCTAGGTCCGATTTCAGGGTAATATCATGGTCCTTATCATCCAATTCGTTGAATTACACATCATTAATCATGGGATGTCAAATGTCTCCAGGTCTGGAGCCACTCTGTTTTGATCTAAGGTATGTGGGTTATGGCCTTAGGGGTACCTAAATCTATCCAAACTATCTCATGACCCGATCATAATAAAAATGCATCACTATAAAGTCATGTCGATCTAGTAGGAGACTATCCTACTACATCCTAACAAGTTGATGCATGTGATCTAGCCATTGGGGTATAGTAAGGTAGGGCCTCCATACTACTTCCTCCTCCTCTAGGTAATCGAATTGAATCCTCCAATATAGAAATCTCTAAAATCCTAGGCCCATCTCAAATTATAACTAAAAACTCATGGGTACCCCATGACCTCTACTATGGGATAACCTGTAGGCCTAATTCATGTGATATGTTTGAAATCCCACACCTGTAAGAGTGTACAATGCACTATCTTGTCTACCTCTTGATACACAAACCACATGAGATCATAGTAAAGGTGAGCCAACATACTATGAACACCCCATGCATAAACGGTCTGATGATGCTCCATCTCACAGATAGTATGAATGAGGCCACCACCTAGGTGTGTGCCTCTTCCATTAGGAAAAAGAGCTAATGCCATAGTGACAACCATAATCTATCGCATCAACAATGAGTGTGCATACAAAAGCCACTTAAGCTCCACACGTGCCCCGATATTTGATGGCATAATGGGTCAATTGGTACATTACTCAATATCCTGCCACATTTTTGTGTGTGTGTGATCCTCCTCAATGTGGATAGTCTCACCCCGGATGGGTAGCATCAAGATACGATGAATATCCTCAAGTGTCACTATCATATTCATGGATGATACATGGGATGTCAAAGTATCTGCATCCCATCTCTCCACTAATTCCATAATCATAGCATCATTATATCTCATTGGTGGCATAATATATATCCAAAATAATCATGTCTCACATATAATATATATCTCCTTCGTGGTCAGTCAGGTAACCTACTCCCAAATAAATGTAAACAATCTACCTCCTAAACGTTGACATGTGTGAGGTGGAACCTAGAAAAGAAGAAAGAATTAATCAATAACATACATACAAATAGTCATCAACTAATTAAAAATAAATTAAAGTTTCTCTAGGACACTTGGGCAAAAATTGGACAGTTGGGCTATTTCTAGATGGGGTCCTAGACACTTTAGCCATTTTGGGACGCTTTGCAACATTTTTGGATCCGTCTCAAAACCTCCTAAAAATGCATAAAAAATTATATCAAAGTAAAAATTCAAAAAATAAATCAGAGAATAATGGACTAACTATGTCTCGAAGCACGTCAGATGCCACCTCATCTAACAAATCAGTTAGTCTAGGAGGTTGGTGCAGTCGTCAGCTCAGTATTTTCAATCACTCTATTACAAGGTAATTTTTCAAAAGGTAAATGTCAAAATGATAGTTAAAAATGTCATTTTCATTCATATATACTCAACTCTATTAAAGACAGCATATTTATACTAAGTACATTTGATTCAAATCAACATATTGGGGGCTAGAGAACTCTATTTTTGATGTTGTTTGTTGTGTTGGATTCGTCGTTACATCCCTAATATTATTTAGTGTATATCAATATGTGGTGTTTTAAATTTAATACCCTATTCTAAGCATTCACATCATCAAGAAAAGAAATTCAATGTGGTTAAATTGCTACCCTGATTCCACCTCTATAAAGCTAACAGAATCAAGGGGCATACATATACCCTCAAATTTGATTCTTTGTAGAAGTTTGATTTTGGATAACTAACAAATTGGTTTTGTAGGATGTGGTTCCTAAAATTGTGGTTTTTCAAATGACTATAGTGAGGGCTTCTTTCTCCCCATTTGTGAAAAATCCATATGATTTTCCCTTTTATAGTATGATCTAAGTCATTTAGCTTGCATATACATGTAGTGACATATGGCTGCTAAAGTGGGGGTTAAATGTAGTGTAGAAAATCATACTTCTTCTATGTGAGTACAATTTCACACTTAATTTGGACCTATTTTACTAACCTCAAAATTATGCATTTTACCCTTCATAAATAGGCCCCTAAACCCCTTTATTATGCATCCCAGGCCCTATTTTAAACATTTTTCGACATTACAACATGCATTGAATAAATGCATTTAATTAATTTAATGCCCTAAAATTCATTAACCCTAGATTTGTAGGTCAAGATTCATTCACCCTTAGGAAAATGGGTCCCCTTTAAGATCAAAATTCAAGTTTTAAACATATTTTGGTAGTATTTTAAATTCCTAGATACAAGTTTTGAATGTTGGCTTTCAAGATTTAATAATCGGGAAATTAGAAAGGAAGCCTATAAAGCCTAGTTTTTTCACCATTTTACATTAGGTTGAGAAAAATATTAAGGAGATATTCACAAGATTAGCATTCAAGGTGAAGGAGAAAATTCAAGCAAGAAAATTTCAAGTCTTGGAGCAGCATTTCAATTGTTTTTGTAGGTCTTCAAGATCATTTTGTGAATATTGATCAAGCATTGTTCCTTATTGAAGAGTGATAGTTATTGTGGATCATGATGGATTCTAGGTTTTGGGACATGCAACTAGTTGTAGACGCATAAAAATTTCCTCATAATAATTTTTATCCATCATCTCCATATTCATAAAATCATTAAAATATTATAAGCATTTATCCATAGTATAAGCATTTATTCATTCAATAATATTATAAGAATTTATAGGCATTTAATCATAATCATTATCATTTAGGCATAAATCACTAAAATGTCATTTGCATTCACATTAATCATCAACCATTTATATAATCCATAAAATCATTTAAACATTTATCCATTTCATTTAGATGATTCATAATTTACATATTTCACTAATCCTTATCATTTCATTAATCATCTATGTTCATAAATCACTTAAATCCGTTGCATAATCATATCTCCATAAATTCATTTAGATATTGCATATTTATTTAAATATATTTGCATTAATCATTAAAATTCATTCATATATTTCATTAATTAATTCAAAATTCATAAATCAACTTCCATAAAATTAGCTCAAAATTACACATTAAACTCATAAATCATTTCATGGAATTAGCTCAAAATTGCACATTTTGAGCTTCCAAACACGAATCATGGCATAAATAACTCCACTCATTTCTCATTTCTCACAATATGCATTCATCTATATAAACCTCCTCTTTTTCACTTTTTGGGGACTTCTTTTCAATCATTCTAATCCATTCATCATAGCCTCTTGTAGCATTTGTGCTTGTGCAAAATTTGAGAGCACCAAAATGCTTGAAAACAAGATCTTGATGATAGGATGACAATGGAATTTGATTTCTTTTGAATGCTCATATTGTTTTAGTTTCCATAGTTAGTTTCATTTCACATGTTTTTTCATTTAGAGATGCTTCATTGATGTTATGTTGAGAGGTTGATTTGGATCTATAATTCAAATTATTCAGCTTTCAATTTTTCAACATGTACAAAATGGTGAACCCGACGTGAAGGTCCAATGGTTTTCCAGTTGTAGTGTGTTGCAGATTTAAATAGTCTATTGGCTCTTAATTTAAAATTTGATTTGATTCAGCAGTCACTTTCTCCTCATCTTGTATTGTGTGAGAACTATGGAAGATATTTTCTATTATCTCATATGAAATACTTTCACAAACTTTTATCTGGGTGCATAGGAAAACGTTTGATAATTAATCTCAAATGTAATTTTCTATAATATTAGGAAATGAAGAATTTTCTGTAATAAATGATGAATAAACATTTTTTTGTAATAGCCTCCGAATGCATATGAGGAAATGAAGAATAATGCCGAAAATTTTTAAATTTTGAGGAAAATACTTGCTCCACTATTCACTTTTACCATTATACATGAAGAGACAGCTATAAAATCTATTGTCATGGCATGATTTGAAGTCAGAAATAGTTGGGATGAATCTAACAAAGGTTTTGATGGTCTTTTTGTGCTCATAAAATCAGCTTCTTTTTTTCTCTTCAATTATGAACTTTATGTGATACAAAAGCAGAAAAGGTGTTTTTAGCAAAGACATTTTTAAGTCTTCAGCAAAGGCATTTGATGTCTTCAACATTTACCATCTCAACAAATACATTTGATATCTTCACTATTCACCATCTCAAAAAATGTGTTTGATGTCTTCAGCATTCAGCATTCACCATCTCAACAAATGCTCAACAAATGCATTTTGTGCATGTTTACAGTTATGACATAATCTTTGCCTCTGAATTTTTTAGTTTGTTGCTCCCTCTTTTTTTGTTGATTGTTTCTCATTTTAATTTTTAACAGTCAATCTAGCTTATGTCAGTTTTGATTGAATTAGTATTTAATTTAGTTCTAATTTAGTTTAGTTTCAATTTAGCTTTCATTTAGTTTTAGATTTAATGTAATTTAGACTAATTTTAGATTTAATTTAGTTTTCATTTAATTTAGATTTAATTTTTAATTTGGACTTAGTTTAATTTTAATCTAGATTTAGCTCTTAATTTGGATCTAACTTTTATTTTAGACTTAAATTTTAACTTAGATTTTAAATTTTAATTTAGATCTTAACTTTTAATTTTAATATAGTTTTTTTAGCCCTTCTAGATTTAGCTTTTACTTTTAATTTAACTTTTAGTTTTTTTTTTTTTTTTATGAATAGGCAGATATCTATATTAATTATAAAGATATAATTACAAATTCACAAAAAAGGGGTGGGTGGTAAAAAAGCACACCTTGAATGTCACATGGGTAGAGCCCAAAAAAGCAAAAAAATTACATGGGCCCAGCCCAGAAAAGCCAAAATCACATGGGCCTAGCCCAGAAGACTAATAAGAGAAAGAAAAATTAAGCAGCCAAGGCAGTGCCAGTAGATCCTAGGGGGTCCTTGTCATCCAGATTTTTCCCCCATACATCAACAGGGTTTGGAGTGACGTTAGGAGGAGCAACCCAACCATCATCAAATTTATCTTCATATTTTTCTTTTTCCTCGCGCCGAGGCAAGATTGCAAGAGTCAGCCGCGGAAAAATTTTGCCACTAGAGGGCCAACTAGAGCCAGAAGCAAGCGGAGTATCAGACGGCCACCTAGAACTACCACCACCACTCCCTGGAGCACCACTAGAGTGTCAGCCCTGACCAAGATGCGGTGAAGGAGAACGAGCCCACTTGGGAGGCCAAGAATCAAGCCGAGAAGGAGGCTAGGAGCAGGATTACGCGGAATCACTCTGCTTCCAGCCCTAAGAAGGCAACCGACCACGAGAGGAGGAGGGAGAATCAAGGATCTGACCCATAGTACAAGGGGAATTGCCCCAGTGGTCCAGGAGAACCTACAGGTGAGCCACTTCCAGTGCAACCTTGTTGGCTTGCACTTGAATCTGTAAGAGAACATTAGAACATATAACTGCTTTAACATAAAGAGACACATTAACATCAAAATGAGAATAAAAAAATATACAAGAATTTATGTCTTTCCAGATATTGAAAAGGATTTCCACCCTAAAAGTGTTCCAAAGCTGGGTGAACTTAGCCAAGGTTCCAGGCAGGTCCCCCAACAGAACCATATGCCACGAAAAGGGTTCCAGCCTAAAAGGCTGAAAGAAGTCATGAATCCAAGTCCAAAGCTATTGAGCTCTAGGATAAAACCAAAAAAGGTGCTTAAAGCTTTCAGAATACCCACAAAAAGGGCAGCGAGGGTCAGGAACCCCCAAATGAACAAGCCGAGAACCCACAGGCAAGCCTTGGAAAAGAATACACCAAAAAAAGTGGGTCAGCTTCGAATTAACAATTGCAGACCAAGTGGCATCAAACCTCCTATGCCAAGTATGGGCTGAGGAATTAAGAAGCCACCGCTAGTTCAAAGAGTTGATCATAGTAAAATGGGGTGAAAGCCACCTATAACCAAGCCGCAACTTGTAGCTCCAGACAAGAGTATTTGGAAATCATTTCCAATCTTTCCACCAAGGTTTGTGCCCACGAATGCCAACTTTGTGAAGCATTTCCACCGGAATGGCACTCACCAGCCCGTCAAAAGTAAGATGGTCTTGGTTTTGAAGACTGTACTGGGCTTTAAAAGTATCCCACTGCAAGAGATGCATGGTAGGCCGATGAAAGAGCTGATGCAGTGTATGAATTCCCTTCTTATGAAATCTGAGGGCCTTGAGCTAAGGCAACTTGGCTAGGGGTTGACCATTTTGAGCCAAAAGGGGAGACCACCAAAGGTTATGCTGGTTGATGGAGAGCCCATCACAAAATCTAGCCCTGGCCCAATGGAGCCAAGGCTTAACAGTTTCCCAAGAGCACCAAATTCTCTTGGCCACAAAGGAGCCCACAATTTGAACTAGCTCCCTCATAACCAGGGGGGTTTGGAGACCGATTCCTTTCTAGGCGGGCCTATGAACATGAAATCTAGACTAAATACAATG